>JAODKN010000037.1:2367482-2382675 GCA_026774425.1 Petrocephalus zakoni
TGAGAACCATTATGGTAACGTGGGTGTCTTGTGTACCAGGTACTGAAGCTGAGAACCATTATGGTAACGTGGGTGTCTTGTGTGCGAGGTACTGAAGCTGAGAACCATTATGGTAACGTGGGTGTCTTGTGTGCGAGGAGCCCATTCAGCCTGACACTCGCCCTGTCTTCTTCATTGATATTGTATCATTAACATGATTAAGTTGTTTATTCTCTTTTTGTTTGGACACAAATTGCCAGAAGCCTGAAAACTGAAAGCAAGTCACACATAAATAGTTCTAGCAGAGACCATCTCTATTAAAAGTAATTTTCACTGTTTTCAGAGCTCATTGTCTATCTATTACCAATACACTGTCACCTACACTGGGTATTGGAGCCAAGAGGACTGAAGCTTAGATTTCCTTCTAAACCAATGACCTGACTTGTCCTGGATCCACGCCACCAGGCATCAGCTACCCTGCAGCACAGAGTACCAGTCAATAAGAATTACACTCTTAGTTGTGGTATATGCTATAGGATGCTATATGCTTATATTAGTTATGTGACTGTGACTTCTGTTTAGCTTGAACATGAACTCCAAACTGACCCAAATAAAGTTGAATACTGCAAGCATCTGACCGGATGCAATGTAGGTCACATTTATAAGGTGTCGTCTGTCTGGTCCAATCAGCACTCAGAAGCACCGTCAGAATGGACAAAGCCATTGTGCTAACACAGTGCACTGCAGCTTAATGTATCAGATGGATTCAATCACTGTGAAATATATCACCTCTTATGAAGGATCGACTGCAGCAAAATTACATTCTTACACAGGCTCTGAAACACTACAGGAACCTTTCCGACCGATGAGGTAACATTACAACGTCGTCCTAAGAATGTAGTAGAATGACGTGTGGAAATTGTTCGTCAGTGCTCCTAACATATCATTCCAATAACATTTTTGTAGTGGAGTGGGATTAAGTAGCCAGTACACTACATTGCACATATGAAGAAAAGTCAAGTACTATGTTAAAGACATTTTAATCTGGGTTTTGCCATACATATTTGATATTTTTTATGTATGGTTAAATAATTTGCCTGAGTATAGCATGAGTGAAGAACTACTGTTTAAGTTCATGGATTTGAATTAATTTTATTTTATATTAATCTAGGATGGAAACCTATTTTTTGTATATTTCGTAATGTTAAGAATATCTTTCTGTATCTGTAGAGCAGTACTATCAAGACAGCTCTTATGACTGTGTATCCAGCTAATCTCCCCTCTTTAATTGAGCCCATCCTGCTTTAGCTACCTCAGTTACTCATTTCGTTGCTGAAATTTACAAAAAGTCTCGCAACAACATCATGTACTTTTCTGGGTTTAGCCGGGGAGGTCATGTGAACTGTCCACAAATGAAGCCCAAGTCACTCGCAGAGACGCTGATCTGTAAAAGACATTCCCGGTTTATGTTACTTTCATCTCACTCTAAATTAGATACCTAGAGATATAAACACAACAGGCACCAGGCCATTAGAAAGAGGCCCCGGGAAAATATCATGTGATATAGTTAAGCCTTTTTTTTTAGGTCCTAGAGACACATAAATAGCTGTCACTGATAAACTGGGGTGAAACTATATCAATAAAGTGGTCTGTGATGATGAAAAATGTTTTGGCTTATTCAAAAACACAGTTACAGTTCCAGTTCACTGATGTTATGCGTATTTGCACTTCACAAGAAATGAGCTTTTCCCATTTTTATTTTCTTGCCAGATGCTCTTATCAGTCCTGACGTTCATTGCAGGAATGATTTTCCCTGCACATGTAGTCAGAGTCATTGTGCAGTGCTAGTGTTTAAATTAATTAATTAAGAAGCTGGGCTCCATGACCTTCAGATGCAGAGTTTGGGGCCCTCAAGTGTCTCATGACCTTCAAGTCAAGAATTGTGCACTGCCCTGTGGCTGTCAGGTCAAAAGTCCAGTTCTTTAAGCTACACCATCCCCACACTAACCAGTGCCCTTCAGGTCCAGAACCCAGTACTGCAACTGCTATCCAAGAAACTACAGGTCAGGAGTTCACTGATTTAGCTACTACCCCACAGCCTGCAAACTGAAGATCCAGAAATCTAACCACTACTGCATGGGGCCAGGAGGGAGTCCTGTCTAGACACCACCGTCTCACAATGTCCACACCCGGGTGCTCTAGCCACAAGTGACTGGCCAGACAGCTGCCCAATAACCCAAATCCCCAGACACAGAAATGTGACGGATAGAAGCTTTGTATCTGCCTCAGCTTGCCTGTGACGCTCGCACACAAATAGGACGTGCTCTTGATAGTTGGCTAAAATTACACCGTCCTGAGACCAGTTTCTGGAACACTCCGCTAAATCCAGAGCTCTCCACCTGTCACCAAAAATGCACATTATTAAGCTGAGTACATCCCAGAGCCACACAGACAGACACACCCCGTCACATCTGGCCTACTTCTGGTACACGTGCAACTAAAATGTGCCTTTTAATTTTTTTACAGGCGAGGCCCAACTTTTTAATTTTACCATCATTAAACAAATCAAATCCAGTTTCGTCATGTTAAGATCTAAAACACATGTGGTCTTGTCAGGTCACTTGTTTAATTCTTTGCATGGGAAGGCTTCATCTCCTTGAGATTAACTTTATGAAATCTTGGCCCAAAGTACCATATAAGGCCTGGAAGTGCTGCAGTGTTGTCTATCGCGTTTCGGAGATTAAAGGTGAAGGAATGTCTTTTACATATGAATTTACCGCCCATAGTTTCCACACTGGGACGCAATGGGTGTTGTCCATGTGCAGTCAACAAAACTTGCATGAATCATTAGGATTAATCATCATGTTCTATGGGTCTATCTTTGAGGAAGGTTTTCATAGAGGTTTAGGGACAGAGCCAAACAGGGCTAGCTGCCCAAAGCAATTACTAAAGGCTCGGCAGTCCATACAAAGTTTCCTACTTATGTGGCTGAGACGCCAAAGAAACAGCTGCAGAAAGGCGGCCCAAAAATTCGCACTTGCATGATTTGTAGATAAATTGTTTGTGCCCACAGCCTACAAATCAATATCTTATTGATACCACATAGCTTGCAATGGATCATAGAATTAATCATGGAAAGAACTCAATAATTGTAGAGTATAGGACTAGCTGAACAATAGCAGAGGCTCAGTTATTTGGGTCTGCAAACTACAATGAATAATCTGCTCTTCCATTTAAGCATTCCACATGCTAATACTATTCCATCTGATTCATATCCAACTGTATACAGTATGCAGCAAAATATCTGAAAGTTCCAAAACCGAGCGGAATGCTGAACACGGGCCCAGGAGTAACCTGGGGTTGAGTACAGTTTACATCTGGGATTCACAGTGTGGCTTGTTCACTTCCTAGGAATAGGGGTCAGTTATGGACTGCGAGCAGGACATATAAGCCTTAATAAAAATTAATTTAATATACATGTCCTGTGCCTTTGGCTTTAATATTAAGGTCAGGTCCACCCACTGCTGTCTAAGCAAAGAGTGTGTTTGTCTGACACAAGAATGCTCTCAGCATATTTCTCATTGATTGTACTATCTACATCAGTTTTGTCTATAGCGGCTTGCACAATTCAGTGTTACTCAGGTTTCAATTATACAGCTGGAGTCTTAAATTTTATTCAGGGAATTTTAAACTGGGCCAAACCTCTGGGAAGCACAAGCAAGAATGATATTTAATACTGTTAATATTTAATCTTAATGTTCAATGCACTGGGCAGGCCTGGTAATTGTAATTCTGTGGGGGTAATCAATGTTAAAACAATTAAAATATGAATGCCATAGTACTAACATGTTTTTGTAGTGATACAGATATACTTTCATTGTCATGTACACCTATATATTCATAGTTTTCTGCTGCAGTTTGTCCACAAAGGATTTAAGCAATCAGTTGGCTTGTATCTTCGCCTGACTGGATGGCATCATATCGTTATTTCATATATACCTTGTATTCATGTTCTCTGCAACTACAGCAAAGTTCTAATAACTAAAGGGAAGAATTCCTGACAAAGCAATGAATGGGTTCATTTAGCTCCTAGGGGACAGTGTGTTTTGTACAGTATACAGAAGGATTAGTACAAGATGCTTACATAGCTACAATGGGGCATCTCATTGGGACTTTATTTCACCTTCTGAAAGGAAAAGGCACAAAATAAATTACAAAAGAGTTGTGGACACAGTTTGATAGTAAGACACTGTCTCTCCATTGGTAAATATCCTCAGTAAGTATCCTCCATGGAATTCCTCAGTCAATGCATTTGAAGTGCTGTTTCAGAAACCATATAATGGCAATTTTATATTGCGATTAAAGTGACCGACGTGAGAAGAAGAAGAAGGAGGAGGTTCTGTGATGATCGTGAGCCTGTAACCATGGCTACTTACCGTGATCTGAAATCCTAGGAGAGGATTTTGTGGAGAAAAGGAAAAGAAAAAGTCTGAGAATGTCAATGAAGTAAATATCCATAAAACACCAATGTATCTTGCTTAGGATAAAAACACATGCAAAGCAGCAGGAAAAGTCAGGAGCTAAATAGCATTTAAAAGATCTCCATTAGTTTCCTTCTTCCAGCTCCACCCTGAATGTGCTGCTTGCCCAGAGGATGTTGCCCGGCAACCCCCTGTTTGTGGTGCTGGAGAGCAGCCTGTCCAGTCATCCAGAGCCTCTGCATACTGCAGATTGGTTCAGCATGTGAGCGGCTTTGGGTCAAATCTCCTGCTGTGCTCAGAGATGGAGAGACACTCTCCTCTTCCTCTGATTACTGCCCTTGCACTGAGTGGCTCACCTTACTGCGAAGATTAATAAAGCACTTCATTTAGAGTTGGCAAAGCAGTGAGGAAAAAAACAAATGATAATTTGCAGCTAAAAAAAACTACAAAAATTGACAGCACCTACTCGAAACTTATTACACGTCACCGTGTTTCTGTATCATGTCACACAGAATCTGCAGTTGATTTACAGTGACCTGCCCGACTCACATGTCAGCCTGACCCAGGGAGGTACACGCCCCTCCTATTGACTAGGGGAAACATGCCATTAAGTGTGTGCTGCTGCTGTCCAATCACAGTAGATGCTGAGGGACGCGATCATTACCATGACAGTCACTTGCAGTTACTTAATGAGCTGCTGAGCATCATTATGTGGGGGTCAGAGGTCAGGATTTGTGGATGCTGGGACACTGTCGAGATGCAGCTCCTCTGCTGCAGTCCGTGTGCACAGGAGACCCGATAGGGTACTTACTATGTATTAATAATGGCTTTTTTGTTTAACTTTAAAGTCGTCTCCATTTCAAATCCAGGAAGCCCTATGCAGGGGGAGAGATGTTGGGGAATCCGAAAAATCTGCGATGGGTTTTTGTAACAGCATCTCTCTGAAGTGGGGGTGGAACCTCTGGCTGCAGGCCTGCTTTAATTAGCCCAACCACAGGGACCCCATGCGCGACAAAACTGCGTCCAGCAGCGATGCCAGCGCGGTATTGCACAACTGGCCGAATCCAGAGGGAAGCCGCTCTGCATGGAAATCAAAATGCATTTACATACGGTGGAGGTCATGGAGACAGGGAGAGCTGCAGAAGACTAAAAAGGAGAATAAGTAATATTTGGGAAGATTACAACCACGTAACAGGCACAGGAAGATAAGGAAGACCACAGTTCTGGACGAGGAGCAAGACTGACGTCTGACAGCCTTTTGGGCCTTTTGCTTACAAATAATGTAATGAAAACCTGTACTTCACTAATAAAAAGTTTATTCATAAAAGCCAGAATCAACTCTGTGTCTTATGACTTTTAGGCAAGGCAGATGATGGTTGTGATTTGATATCTACCAATCAACTGTCTTTTTATGCCATATATTTAGTGTTACATCATTGGCAGCATTAGCCAAATGTCAAGATGTATCATGAGATTCAAAAATGTATAGTCACAATAGAAGATTCAAACAAAGAAACCTTCTGGATTTAGAAACAATAAAACTAAGACCATAAGACTGTTATCCGTTGTTTAGAGATCCATCCATCTATCTTCCAACTGCTTATCCTGTCAAGGTGACTGGGGGACCTGGACTCTATCCAGGGCGACAGACAGAATGCCAGTGTACCACAGGGCAGAGGCACACGAACACAAAGGGCTGCCTAGAGACACCAGTTAGCCTAATTGCATGTCTATGGACTTCATTAGCAAACTGAAAGAGAGCCAGAGAAAAGTCGCAACACACAGGGAGAACATGCAAACTCCATGCATGCAGAGAGCAGGCAGGGTTTAAACCTCAACCCAGCAGTACTACAGAACCATCATGCTCATTTCCTAGTGCTCAGTGCCTTATACTATGAGTCGATTCTCGGCCAAATCCAACTCCATGATATATTTTGTATCTGATTGAATGAGGATTTTCACTGTGGTATAAAACATCTCATTGGCAATGTAGCGATTTTCTGTCATGCTTGTTTTTTAATTCAATCTAGACATTCTTGACTTACATAGCACAGAAAATATTGGCCATTCCTCTTCTGAGTTTATCTACTATCTCAAAAAAAAAACGCCAATTCATCACAATAGACAGCTCAGTGCAGACTTTTGCTGCAGAGCCCTGTCCTGTAGCACACTGGACAGATGCTTCATCTTTTGTTCCTATGCTGAGCTAAGTCTTTGCTTCAGGCCCAGGCCCTGCAGTGCCCCATAAAAACAAGCTCCTCCCACCTTACACAATTTCACCGCAAGGTAAGTCCTAGGCCAATCGGATTGGCAGCCTGCAGTTTGTGATACTCTGGCAAAAAGTATGTTAGGCATCTAAAGAATCCACTCATGACACACAGACAGGGAGGCTCCCCCCCCATAAGCATCCAGTTATCCATTTTATTTATTTAGCAGACATTTTTATCCAAAGTGACATAGATATGTGTGTGTGTTTTTTAAGAAAGCAGGATTAGTCTCTGGAGCAACAGGAGATCAAAGGTCTTGCTCAAGGGGCCAACAGCGAAACCACTCAGCTATCACTGGGATTGAAACAGGTGACCTTCGAATCGTAGGGACAGCATCCAAACCCCTAGAGCCGCACAAAGCATCACCCCCTTAGAGCATCCCCAAATGCAAAGCATCACCCCCTTAGAGCCTCCCCAAATGCAAAGCATCACCCCCTTAGAGCCTCACCAAATGCAAAGCATCACCCCCTTAGAGCCTCCCCAAATGCAAAGCATCACCCCCTTAGAGCCTCCCCAAATGCAAAGCAGACATCATTCCTTAAGACGTCACCTCAGTGAACAAACAAGGGCTGCAATGTAAACGAATTAGGTGCCCATGGCTGAACCACCACCACGCATGACACTATTCCTTACAAGTAACAGGTAGGGCACCTACACACCAGTATAGTGTGGGATACAGGTCTGGATGGAGACCTGGGACATGCATTGCTGACAGATCAGATCAGCTCTAGTCATCCAAAGCCTGACAGGATATATCAAAATGCATGTTGATTTATTTATATTTATTTTGTGGCCATTTCAAAGAATCTGTTTTAAATGTATTCATATAATCTACAAAATAAGCTTTGGTATATAAAACTGACATTTTCAAAATCTTCCATAATAATTTTCTGTATTTGGTTTTGGTGCCACAGCTAATTGGTGATTACCTGTGGACATTGGGATTTGCAAAAGGCACCAATAAAACAACTGACCTTCTACAAAGCAAAAATAATATCAAATTTGCAAAAAATAATGATCTTCAAACTGTTTTTGCTGGTGAGGGTGACAATGGCAGCGTGCCAAGGGGGTCAGACCAGGTCTCTCTTTCTAAGGACACAGACTCAAGCTTGTTCTGGGTGATGCCCAATTATTCCCAAGCCATATGGGAGACTTAACCTTTCCAGTATGTTCTGGGTCTCCTCTGGAGCATCTCCCCAGTGGGACGTGCCTAGAACTGCTCCCCGAGATGCAAGAACAAACTCAGCTGACTCCACATCTCTGAATTCCCCACCCTGTAATGGAGAGTCAGGAAGCCTTTGGAGAAACCTCATTTCGGCCATTTGTACTTGCAGCCTTTTCTTTTTGGCCATTACACACATCGCATAACCACAGGTGAAGATCAGGATGCGATTAAGTGCCAAATCAAGCTCCAGCTTTCATCACTACTGACCTGCTAACCGCCCACACAATTGCAGCCACTGAACTGATCTCTCTGAAAATCTCATGTCTGCTCTTACCATCACTCTCCTGAGGTAGTTAGATTCCTTCAATAGGATCAGAGCCTATCCCACCTTAAACCAGCAATCCGGCTTTTCCTGAGAGAGTACAGGCCTCAGAATCTGAGGTGCAGATTCTGACCCCCATCGCTTCGCCTTGAGCCTCTCCTGTCCCGAACAGTTGATGCTATAAGACCGTGAGCATTTGCAAATAGCAGGGATGTTACTGCTCCATTTGGGGGAAGATAATCCACCTTTGCTGTTCAGCTTTTTTTACTGATCCACCTCCACCCACCCCAGTGTAAAAGTCCCACTGTTTATTGTCGATCGCTCCTCTCTACCTGTCTGATGACACACAGCACTGTGGCATATGCGATGCAGGGCTAAGATGCAGAGGTTTGGCATTTGATCACTCAGGATGTATTAATGATGTTCCTGGGGAGCATGGTGGCTATTAGGGAACCACTGAAGTGCATCGCTGGTCACATGGCACAGAAATAAGAAGAAGCACACCCACCACCCTCAGGAGTCCCACCACCACAGCCCTAAACCAGAAATAATGTTTGTTACATTGCTGTTAACGACAAGTGGACAAAATTCTCTTTTTAATTTGAGGGCTAAATAAAGAGACCGATAATAGAAGTACTTCCAGGAAAGGGGCCCTTTTTGTTCGGTGCTGCTGGCCCATTGCCCTTGGGGGTGGGTGGGCGGGGGGGTTATTCCTGGTTCATCCTCATTCTTTCAGGCTCTAAATGGTCACGAGAAAGTAGATGTGATAGCTGGAGTGTGAAAGGCCTGCCCTGCCCACTTTTAGGCTTCGGCCATTGTAGAAGGGCTGCCGTCTCCACTTCCATCAGGGATCACATGCTTCATCGCTGTTATTATATTATGCTAATTTCCACGTCTTATCCAGACTCATTTCGAACAAGGTGCTCCTCTCCGAGTGGCCGAAGGACGATGCCCTCATCAAAAAGGTGACCAGCACTCAGAGCTCTCCGAAGCTTACTGACCATGAGCAGGAACAATGCAGAGAGACGCGGGAAGGTCGGCCGGCGACGAGTGCGCAGCACTCGCGCAGAATCCGCGCCTCCCCTGCTGCGCTCAGCCACCTCGCATTATCATTGATTTAATAGGCTGTTTTTGGGTCTCCTCCTCCACAGCTGGCTCTCACTTTGAATAACTGTAAACGCTTAACTATGAGATAACTACAGGTGCACAGCCAAAAACATCCGACCCTGACCTAAGAGAAATCTGAAGTGTTGAATGCCACCAGCCAAATTTCACTTTTCATTTTTTTTCGAATTTTAAGCAAACAGGTCAGACTACTTTTGCAGAACATCCAGCTCAGACCGGTACACCTCACCAGTGACCATAGAATGGTATACATTAGTCTACATTATCACCCGGTTACCAGCAAATCTGTTGTTAGAGGACAGCTGCTGTTTCTAACTCAATTAGCAGCTCGACTACACAGAAACCCTTCCGAAGCCATTTGAAAATATGCTTGCCTCTACTGGGAAATTCTTTACAAGTTCTGACTCAGGTCAGCTGTTCATGACAAGAAAGGTGAATTCTGTTCACCAACAGCCAGACAAAAGACTAGCTTAGTCTTTCTGCAGCACTGGTCTGCTAATGCCCTGACAGGTCCAGTTCCTGGGTGAAGCAGGTCTTGCACTGGAATGTTACAAGGCCTGCCGGTCCACATATTCAATTAGTTATTCCAATGGTGTCACACCAGATAAGGAACCTCGGTTTCACATTCCGTGTTGTCCTCAAAGGCAGCCTATATATCCATCACTTACCAGAATGCTTATGGATCCCATGCTGCAATGTCATTGCACAATGTTCATGGATTCAGTGCTCAATTAGCCGGGCTGTTGCATCACAGTACATTTCATACTGATAGTAGCTTAGCTTGTTACAAAGCAAATGTTAACACAATATCCAATGGGCCTCTGTCGTATTAAAATGTTTAAAGATAAACTCTACTGTTTCTCTAAAAGGATTATCTGAAGACAAAAATCACAGGCACGGGGAAGATTTATTCTAGCCATAATTGTCAAGGCAAATATGTATCTTTTAGCAATTATATAATATTGGAGAAAGACACTGTTAAAATGTGTGACTGCACTTATCTGGGTGTATCCCACTAACTCTGTCGCAACATAACCTCACATAGTTTGTCCATCTACTGGTAAACCTGAGAAGCTGCAGGAAAACATTCCAGCTTGCAAGCGAAGGCTCTCCTTTCCGCACCCACCCCCTCAAAGCCTTTGCCAAACTGACGCTCGTGATCAAACACCGTGTTTCACTTTACCAAGCGTATCAGCATTAAATCAGGGGCAGTATGTGGCCATGTTGGTTAGGGTTCTAAACCTGAGATCGGAAGGTTGCCCAATCAAATCCCACGACTGCCAGAATGAAGCCACCACTGGGCCCTCAACAAGGCCACGAACCCCAGCTGGCAGTCCAAGGACTCTGCCTGACCTGTGATTCTCACTTTTAAGCTGCCTTGGATGGAAACGCCTACAAAATAAAATACATACAGTGGTGTGGTACAGTTTGCGCACTGGCTGCCCAGGGCTCATCCATGGCTTGACCTAGAATTAGGTCCACGAGGATGTGTTTCATGGCAACCTCATTACTCACGGACTACTCTGCTGCGGATATGAGCCGGAAGCAATATCCCAAAGCACCTGTGCTGGGCCAACATCTCCTCAAAAAGGAATAAAAACCGTAACGAAAGCTTCGAAAAAAAAAAAAGGATGCACATACTTATATATATTTCACGAAAAAAGCTGGTTTTTATTCAATAATAAATTCACAACTTATTTCAGTAGGCAATCTAGCAACATTATTATACATTCAAATTTAATAAATCATACGGAATGTATAAACATGGTACACCAAATATGCAGAAAATCTGCAATAAATGTACGTTGCAATAATGTGTATACTGTAGTTGCATACAAATAATACCTTCAAATATTTAGATATTAACATATGTCAACAAACATGACAAGAATGCTATCCTAAATAAAGACAAGTCAAAGATTGATCTGAACTGAGGCAGGAAGGCATTAATAAGTAATTGTACTTGAGTCTTCCCCCCTATGGATTACTCCATGACTGCAGAAAGATTTGTCTATATTAAATAAAACTATTAAATGTTCAACTGCTGACCTGACTCAGTACTGCAGGGAAATGGCCGGGGCGGCTCCGACTCAGACACAGTCGATTGGACGCACACGCCTGATTAATATGACTACTTTGATTTCCAAGTGCAGCATCCGTAGCCTGTACATTTTAATCGGCCCAGCAACACCTCAACAATACACCAACTGTTGGATTTTCCTTCCGCAGAATAAATGTTTGCTTGTCTTGGCAACATATTAAACACATTTCTTAGTTCATTGGGTTTCTTGGAGGGAAATACATACTTTTATATGTGACCCATAACGATAACCCTAGTAAAGCCAAAATTTGCCATGAAGATAAAGTGCCACCTACTGGTAGAAAACAAAATTTTTGGTAAATCATTCAAAAATCGAAATTATCACTTAAACACAAATAGTCTCAGCTTGCTTTATACCAGCACTCATCCTGAACCATAACTTCCCTGTTACTGTAATTTACTGAAAAACTGAATGATAGCATTGAGTTTTGTAAAGATGTTTAAAATGTCTCATTGTTTCCTGAGTTCTTCGCTCATGAATAACTGTCCAGGAATACTCTATAAATATATGTAAATATATGGATGAAAGTCAATGGGATCTCCTACAGATCTAAATGTGTTCACATGTACCCAACAATATTGAACAACATGCAGAGTTTTCTAAAGTTTTTATTTTACAAAATGTACACTAAATAATTCAATTTAAATATTTACATATACATATAATTTAAAAAAACTACATATACACACAAAGATCATTCCAAGGGGAGACAAATCTAGTCTCATGCAGAACAGGGTCACGTCTACGTCATGGTGTCCACGATGACGTGTCCGTCTTTATCCTTGACGCGCAGCCGACCTGTTGGATACCTGGTCTCCTGACGGCCGTCTGCATAAATTGTCTTGGCGGTGCCATCGGGGTACTCCCTCCTCTTGAACTCAGCTTTGTGTACCTCCCGCTGCCCGTTGTTAAACCGGATTACCTTGGAACCATCCCTGAATGGGGTGCAGGGAATAGCGGTCTGTTGACCACTCTTGTCATCATGTCATTGTAGTTGATGCCAAACTTCACTGACCAAAATCGTAAAAGGTTGAACTTGTACCCGTGTTTGAAGGTGTTCAGGTCAGAGGCTACTTACGGTTCTGATTCTATTACAGTTCCGTCAGGGAATACGCTCTCCTCCTTTCCATCTGGAAACAGATTCTTCACCGTCTGATCGGGAAAAGTGATTTCCTTTCGGCCATCTGGAAAATGCTTTTCTGTTAAAAGGGGAAGAAGGGTTTTTTGTTAATGCAAATTCAAATTAACCATTGAGAGTCTATGCGGACACAGACGTGCACACAACACAATCTCCTAAGCATACAGCCTCACAACCTGCCACCAAAGCCAACTAAAATGATCTAAAACATTACTGAATGTCCAATTTAGTGCTTCAAAAAACAATCAGCTGATCAACTTCATCAATTAGTTGAGCCAAAACAGGGTTAAATGAAAAGTGAAAAAACATTTCTGAATCAAACTTTACGTAGTGTAAAGAATCTGTTTGTGGCTTAGAAGCAAAGATCCACTGTCTGCACCATATACTTTAGACTGCACTTTAAACGACGTATACAGAATTCTTTTAAAAGCAATAGTATTCCAGCAAAGTGTGTGAGATCCCGGTTAATTTTACCATCAAAATTTCAAAATGCCACTGTATTACAGTTATATTACCCAAGCCTATTAATGACTTTAAAACCATTCATAAAAGTCCCATTTCAGCCATGTGCTTCCCGCCTGAATAGAAGATTAGAAAAAGCCAAAGAATGGAAGGATACAATGAATTTCTAAAGCTCCATTTGGACAGTATTAGTTCTACCCGAGGATGTAACGTAATTGAAACAATTACCCAGGAGGTCTGTAACTTTCTCTAATTATTAATATAAGGGTCCAAAGTACAAAATCAGTTCTGCGATTACCTTCTTTATTTCGCTGTTTCAGTTTGAATTGCCATCTCAGTAATAAGGTTATACCCATAAAGACATGCAATTCTTTTTAAAGGCAGTAGCAGCACATATATGCTAAAAATGAATCTTGAATGGGTACGGAGTTTTCCCACATAAATGCCTGACAATCTATACCTACAGCATCTTCTGCATCAAGGTTCAGTAGGTGGAAAGCAGTGTAACACTACTGAGTACACCAATTTGTAAGCTACTGCATGTATGGTCAACTGATCACCACCAGGTGGTGAGTTGGATCCAATGGTGGGGAAGATGCTGGATAGACCTGGAGGACCCAAACACATAGTGAGAGTTTGCTGGGACTGTCTGGCAGAGACTCCTATCAGGAAGATCTCCAACTCAACCCTCCAGCAGAACTTCTCTTGCATCTTGAGAGAATCAGAGGACACTGAGCCTGAATGAGCCATGTTCCAGGACATTGCTGAGGCGGTGGTGCAGAGTTGTGGCTGTAAGGTTGTTGGTACCTGTTGTGGTGGCAAACCCCATAACATGGTGGTGGACACCAGTAGTAAAGGGAGCTATCAGCCTGAAGAAGGAAGCCTTCTGAACATGGTTAGCTTGCTGGGACTCCTAAAGCAGCGGAGAGGTACCGGCAGAATGAGCGGAAAGCGGCTTTAGAAGAAATTCAGGTATGGGAGGAGTTTGGCAAGGTTTTTTTAGACAGGAAGGACTTTTAGACAGCCTTGAAAAGATTCTAGAAATCCATCAGGCGACTCAGGATGGGGAAGCAGGGCTTTACACATGCTGTTTACAGTAGGGAGGGAGATCTGTTGACCTCAAATGGGGATATAGTCTGGCGGTGGAAAGAATATTTCGAGAATCTCCCGAATCCCACCGATACACCTTTCTTGGAGGGAGTAGAGCTAGAACACTCAGAGGTGATCAAACCCATCTCTAGGGTAGAAGTTACTGAAGCAGTCAGTAAGTGGGTGGATGAGATTCACCCAGAGTTCCTGAAAGCTCTTGATGTTGTTGGGCCATCTTGGCTGACATGCCTCTTCAACATTGTGTGGACACTGGGGACAGTATCTTTGACTTGAGTGACTGGGGCGGTGGTCCCACTGTTTAAGAAAGGGGATCGGAGGATGTGGTCCACCTTCAGTCTATGCTGGGGTACTAGAGAGGAGGGTCCACCCATCGGTCAAACCTTGGATCCAGGAGGAACAATGTGGATTCCATCCTGGTTGCGAAATGCTGGACCAGCTCTTCACCCTCACTAGGATACTGGTGAGTTGATAGGAGTTTGCCCAACCAGTCTACATGTGTTTTGTTGACTTGGAAAAGGCATACGGTTGCGGTCCCTTGGGGGTCCTGTGGGGGGTGCCTCAGGGATATGGGGTACAGTCCCATTGTTGTGGGCCGACAGGCCCCTGTACAAATGGAGCCAGCAGCAAGTCAGACTCATTCTTGGTGTGTTGGACTCCTCCAGGGCTGCGCTTTATCACAGATTCCATTTGTAACTTTTATGGGCAGAATTTCTAGGCATAGCTAAAAGGAGGAGGGGGTCTGATTCGGGGGCCTCAGGATAGCCTTTGCTTTGTGCAGATGTGGTCTGAGTTTCCTACACAGGGTGTCTGGGCTCATCCTTAGAAATTGGATGAGGAGCTTGGGCATTTGGGAGGAGCTCAAAGTAGAGTAAAGTCTTGCCTCCAAAGTCTGGAGGCAAAGTCTTCCACATCGAAAGGAGCCAGTTTAGGTGGATACACATTTTTCTTCTAGTTCTTGATGCATCGCATCAATACATAAAACAAAATCATAAGATTTATATCAAAAGTTTCCATGCAAATGTATACTGAGATAGGTCTACTC
>JAODKN010000037.1:2422590-2436405 GCA_026774425.1 Petrocephalus zakoni
GTTGGTGGTTAGTATTCTCAGTGTCATCGATGGGCAAAGATGGGAATTAAGGAATCCCATCTCACCCTGTCTGCATGATAATTAAAGTGTTACTAGAAGCCCATCCAGTGTGACTTCCATTAACTGGCAGCTACTGAAATGTGATACATACATCATGACCCCCCCTCCACCCCCCACTACCCCCAAACTCCTTTAGGAATAAAATCAGACAAGCAGGTGTAATGTTACTGTGGCACTAAATATCTGTTTGGTGGAGGGGGTCTGTCTCCCTTGATGGCTTAAGCAGCACCCTGTCCAAAGAGAAAGGCCTGACCTAAATATGGCTGAAGGACACAGTGCCTGACCCGCTTACGGGTCCCCAACGCAGCCTCGAGCAACACGGGCCTCTTTGTTAGCGCCAGCCAGCGCAGATGCTACCAGATGGCTCACATATTGTACAGACATGACCCGTGTATAATTGCAGAAAGTTCAATAAACCCAGGTCTAGAATCAAATTGCATTGACCACCTTTTTTCCACTGCTCTGACTACTGTACTCAATACATTTAAGGTGGAAACCACCGTGCTGTAGCGCTGGGCTACGCTAGCACTTATTTAACCAGGGATGAATATTGCATAAATACATGGCCGTAATTGTCCGATCTGTTCAGAGAAAATGCATTGCTTATGGTTTTGCAAGGATAATGATTACAATTCTTTCTTTTACACTTTAAAATTCAGGTGAGTGATTCTAAAGCATCTTTTAAGGGGCTGCACCATGAATCTGTAAGGAGGTGGCTTCTTGTATGAGGCCAGATGCATAAATTTAAATGAGCATCTGTATTTATGCCTTTTAATGTGTGGTGCTCCTCTGTAGAACCATATTAGTCTAATGTGGGTAATGTTTTTTTCCTCGAAATGCAAATGTTTGAAATAGCTGTTTGAGGGATTTGGCTCCAGGGCAAATGCGATCATTTCTGTATTTTCTGATATAGGTGCTGTTTGGGTTGTGTGCAGGCAGAAAGGTCATACAGGCAGGCAGTCTTTTTGCAGTCTCTCCCATTTGTTCTTAAATTTCACACCACTCTCCTGTGTTTGTCTTAAATGTAAAATATCTAAGATCAAAACCGCATATCAGATGAAGGGTACATTTTCTCAAATTATATATTTTTATATATTTAAAATTCTATATTTTATATGTTTTCATATTGTATGTAATTATATACTTTGCCGTATTTGATTTAGCAGAATTACATATTCTGCTTCTGATTCGCTTTGCCTGTCAGCCGGTCCACCTTAATCACCAGAGCAACTCGCTGCCATGATGCAAGTTACTTAAATTTATCTGCAGACGGTCAATTCCTATTGATCATAAGCCGACCTTCAGCGGACTGCCATAGATATTAAGATCGATATGTGTGTTCGACAAGCCGCGCCGTGCCCGGTGGCGTAGGCGGGGGGCGGAGCCTGCTCGGAGAGCGAGAGAGAGGGGTAAGTGGCAGGCTTTTGCAGGTGGCGCAACACCAGCTCTAGTGAGTGGCTTCTGAAAATAATTAGCATGCTCATTGTCATACTAAGGGGGCAAATAATTGCCAGGTCAGAGGTCCAGTATTGGGCCCGTTCCCTTCAATGTGCTCAACCTAATCAGAAAGTTAAAGAGAGAAAATAAGTGAAAGATGTTTACGAGTAATTTCATCTTTTGAAAATAGATTTTTAGCACTGACCTGATTTTTTTTTTCTTTTAGACATGCTAATAATACCCAGCTACCCAAGATCAGTGGGACTGTCTCAGACGTATAGATTATGCCACTGTTGACCCCCAGTAGATATATATAACAAATACCAGCACATGGTCTATTTTGCTTGATATTTGATGGGGACAGCAAAACCATTGGATAATGTTGGCGTGTTACAGGTGCTGCTTGACAGCACAATGCTACTGACACATTATTAATGCAGAAGAGCAAAACTGATTCCCTGAATGGCACCAGTGCGAGTGTCGGGATGCTCCTAGCTCCACCCTGACGCCTTCTCATACCAAGCGGAAGGGGAACCGGAAAGACCGGTTCAGGGAGGTTCACGAGTGGGGTGGGAGGTGTCTGCTTGCAGTGTGGCCCCACCTGAAACCAGCACAGGAAGGGCAGTGAGATGCTCTCAAGCAGGTATGGAAGGTTGTGGTTTCCATGCGCATTTTGCTGTCATTCCCTAGTCAAAAGCAGGCTAGCTATAATAGAGGTTCCCCACCTTTCATTTGGTAGCACCACATGGCGTCCGTGACCCAGCCATGGGAGCTGGCTGGCTCTAATACTGCCTGTGGCTCTCCTCGGTTCCTCTTGTGACATACCAACGTCTCCATGCTAACTCTAATTCACCGTGGACAAAGTCTGGGGAAAAACATGATCATTTTTATCTTATCTTTCTTTCATTATAATTTCCTGGAGATAATGATTCATCAAAAGCTTCTCAGCTGATGCAATAGGCACACATTAATAAGAGAACATAGTGTCATCCTCACGATGCGAACCTACTCGTCATTAGGATGGGGGGGGGAACCACAT
Source organism: Petrocephalus zakoni (assembly GCA_026774425.1). Taxonomy (NCBI): domain Eukaryota; kingdom Metazoa; phylum Chordata; class Actinopteri; order Osteoglossiformes; family Mormyridae; genus Petrocephalus; species Petrocephalus zakoni. Next base: position 2,425,127 of record JAODKN010000037.1, read on the forward strand.
CATTTTTGTTTTAGCTACCCATAACATATCAAATAACCCAGATCGCCAAGATGCTCAGATATCACAAAAGAGTGAGATTCTCAAGCAAAACACCCATACATCTGTACTCCCATACAGCCATCTACCTTCTAATCTCTCATCCGGGTCTGGGCCCTCTCCCCTGCTGTGCTACACCTTGCTTGAAGTGTTATACAAAACTGGGACAAGATTAGGAATTCCTCGATACATACATGTAGGATGTCTCTCGTTCAAAACGATCTCTTTACTGTAGAGTTAAAGGGGCCTGGCTGTGGAAGTAGGGATAGGGTTAGGGGTGCTAAATCAGGGAGCTCCCCTAGACTGCAGGATGGCCCATTCTTTATCCTTAAACATACTCTGTCTGTCCTGGGCACATGTTGAAAGCTGCTCTGAAATGCTATGTTAATCACGCCAGCCAGGCCTTCTGCTGCTGTAGCTATGACCAGGCCGCCCTGCTTTTCTATTGGATAGGCACTGATCTTCCTTCTTGGGTCTGTCCTCTTTGCTCAGCACTACACTGTCCTGCTCTGTTGCGGAGCTACAGCCTGCAGGGGCCACAGACCCCAAAGGCTTTCGTTCTGCGTTTCCGATGTCTACAGGCAGCAGCCATGTCGGAGCAGCGTCACATGTGAGGCCACTTTGACCTATGGTGAGACGGCGTGCACGAGGTTCCCCCCAGACTCAGATCCGCTAACAGTAGGGACCCAGGCAGTTGGAGGTTTCCCAGGTGGTCACCGGGCCTTCTGCCTATGCGTCCAGACCCTCTCCCCCACACTCGTCCCTCCTCTCCCCTCCTCCCCCCATTCGATTGGGATCTGTCCTCAGATCAGAGGAACTCTGCGTCATCAGCGAGAGCCATGTCACTGCATGTGATGCTGGCCTGCCGTGAACAGAAGCCTTTGCATTAGAGATGCATAAATAAAAGAGGAGAGTCTGAGTCGCCTTACGGGCCCTGGCCCCCCCACAGAGGCCCGGCCCCCCCAGCTCCGGGAGTGCCAAGCCATCAGCCGCTCCACATTTCATTAATTTGAGCTCATTCATTGATTTGATTTTAATTCAGTTTTGCGTGTATTGTTGCCATGTGGGAAGGGTTCACCGCCCCGTTTGGTTTCTTTGTGTCTGTCTTTGTCGAGGGGGGGGTCTGTCCTCGGGTAACACCATCATATGCTATCAATGTGTCCCACTTTATATCTTATTATCCAGCTCTTTTCCAAGGCCTGGCAGGCCAGTCTATACATGCCATGTTTTTGATGGGCAAACAGTATAATTATCATTACTTTTTTAAGGTTATATAATTTTATTAAACCAACAGAGACATTTATTTCCAAGAAGTTCTTCCAAACAGGGTATATAACAAAACCATGGCTCTGTAACTCTGAGTATTTTACAGTTGTTATTATATGAAATAATTAGAGATGGGAGGGAATTCATTAGTCATGGGAAAGGCATGATGTCCCGGGACACAGAGACGAGGGGACATAGTTCATCTCAGCGTGCAGGCGAGACAGATCCATGAAGCTCGGATTAGGGAAGGTGCTCTGAAATTTAGGCTTAATCTATGCTTTAATGTGCCAGTGGCCGTCCAGCATAAAGCAAACTCGTGACCGTGTGACAAGCAGGCAAACAAAGTCCACGTGCGTGTGAATCATCAGGCGGGTTCCTCTGCTGTTTTTCAATGAGCCGTGAGACTAAATTTGTCTGCGTGAATCACAGAGGCTGTGTCATCGTGCAAAAAGGTGATGGAGGGTGCCAAACTGAGCGTTTGCCAGGCCTGTACCTCCTTGGAACCTGGATGGGATTGAGGGTTGTGCATGTGCGTGTGTGGGGGGGGGGGCTACACTTTTTTTCTCCCGCCTTTGTCCGAAAGCCTAAGTGGAGCGCAGAGCGAGGTATCTGACTGGCTTCAGAAAAGAACATTGGGAAAACTGTTCTCAAAACGGTTCTTTTCCATCCCACGTTTCAGCCGTGAATCTCATCCCGAAACGCTGCTCCTACCCGCTAGTCGGCATGAAGCCTGCCGGTAGGTGCTACTTAAAACAGAAATCTCCAGCCCCTGAATACAAATCAGGGGATTTGCCCCTGTTTGCACGTTTACATTTATATATTTGTCTTAAATTTTATCCATCTAATGCGCATAAATGTGTTATTATTGTATCCATCTGTCATGTCGGTCAGTCTTAATAATTCAGCAGTGCATTATTGAACAATAATCCCACTCCATAAATCACTTTGTTGGTTGATGGGGGTGACAAATGTGTGACAGGCTTCGTGGGCACCATCACAGGCGAGTCGCTGTTCCAGCTGCTGAATATTTAACCCGCGGACGTGCTGGGGTTTCTCGGGGAGAGCCGTGCAAACTTGCGCTAACCTTTTATTCCTGTGTTATGTTTGCACAGTTCTGGAGCCCCCTCTGGTTCCCCAAACGCGGGTCTATAATCCAAGGTGACAGGGATAGAGAGGGCGAGGCAGGTGCACTGGGCTGCTCTGGTCTCAGAGCGCACCATCTGGCCTTCGGTCCACCGGGGAGGTGAAAAACGAGACCTCCTGGCTTTGTGGGACGCTCCCGGATCGCTTAGAAGCACTTAGGCTGCTGATGGAGCCCCCGCATCTGCTCCTGCTGGTGGCCACGGTGCTGGGAGTGCAGGAGCGGGGTCAGTCCTGCCCCCCCCTGCGCTCCCTGCAGAAGAGCCCTTTTAAAGGGCAACACCGTCCAGAGAGAGGAGCCTTATCTTCTTACTTGTGTATTTCATCAACATCATACCTCTGCTTTGTCAAATCAAGCCTCAAAAAATATACCCACATGGACTCTGGGTGGAAAAGCACCTGTCCAGAGCTATGGAGCGGTATCTTACCTGCCTTAGCTGTTTGGACACTTACTATTAAGAAAAGAGAGCAACTACAGGGCAGCAACTGGCTCACACTTTCTCTACCTCTGCTCTGAGTTGGTTGGGTTTGCATGTTCTCCTTACATGTTCACCTCCCGTGACCCTTACCAGGAAGATGGATGGATCTATGCATGGTTGGTTGGTTGGATGGATGAATGGATGTATGTATGTATGAATGCATGGATGGATGGACAGAAAGTAATTGCAAAATGACATTAATATCATGTGTGAAGTACAAACAGCCACCATTGGTAGTATCATCCTTATCAATGGTAGCTTGTTTGAATAGGCAATGACTCAGTGTTTGTTTGCCTGTTAGCATGGAGGCCCATGCAAATCCTTTCGTCAGGCTCACTGAGAGGGTGCTGAAATTTGCCTCGTTATTATTTAAAATCCTTTTGAGCCTGATTATCCACTTTCTAGAGTGGCTCTGTAATTCCATGGCGAAGTGACCGTCTCCATAATTCATTGTGAAATTTCATCAATAACAACATTCAATGTAAATAAACTGCAGCCCTAATGTATAATTTATGGTAATTGCATTACCGTTGGTTAAAGTCTTGCATGGAGGAAGAGGGCCTCCATGTTTTGCAAAGGCATCTGGGTGACCGTCGGGCCTTTCTGAACGCTACATTTATGGTTGGGTAGACCCTGTGGCAAAATGGCAGCTGGAGGGTTTATGCAGAATGCAGCGGAGAGACACTGGTGAAGGTGGTGTAGGGTGCTGGCCAGGTCTCAGCCACCTCACACACCTGCGAGCTGTGTGCAGTGTGTGCGGGTGCCCTGGCCGAGGCTTCTGCACATAGCATTTAAGCAAGATGGGAGAGGCCTTCTCAAACCAAAGGCACACTTCACGTTCCTTGCGAGATGCAACTAGTGGTGAAGTCAGTGATGTAAGAGAAAAATGACACCAATAAAAGCTGCATTTGAATGGGATTCTGCAAATAAAGCATCTCCGGGCAGCGAGCACTGACAGTGCCAGCAGATTAGATTAAGATGCTGTCCCTGGAGTGTAACACCTTCTCGGAGTCCAGTGCTGAACTCCCACTGCCTTCCTGGCCAGTTTTGCATAAGTGGGTTCCATGTAGTTCTGTGATTTATATCCTAATGTCTGCAGTCTGCCGGATGACGGACGGTCGCAGCCAGTAGCTGCTGGCCAGCAGGGTCCCATGGCTTAGTCTGGGGTCCTGCTGGAGCAGATGTCGATTTTGATTTGGCTTCTGAATACATAGTGAGACAAACAGCCATTTCTGATTCTTGTTATTATATTTAAAAACTTCAGAAAGAAGGGCTTCATCAGTGCAAATGATACTCTCATTAAGGTAGCTAGATGGATAGATAGATAGATAGATATATAGATAGATAGATAGAGCAATACTATTCTTCTCTTTATTATTATTATTGTTAAGATAATAAGAATACATCTGTTATTAATTTGTCTTCTTCTTCTTATTATTATTATTATAGATAGATAGATTGATAATTAGTTAGTTTAGATAATGAATCCCCAAAGGAAATTACAGATTTACTGCATTTAGGCTTTAATAAAGAGTAACATAACAATAAATAATGATTGGCAATACACAATAAGCGTGCAAAGAATTCCAGAGTGCATTGCTGTTATAGCCACTAAGCAGAGCTTCCATCCAGAGCTCCTTAAGCAGCATCAGCTGGTGCCTCAGTGGATGCAAGGTCTACACTGGTGACTTTCCCGTCCTCTGTCGCCTCGAACCCCAAGCACCTCCCCCATCTTAGGTGTGACCCTGGTGACCTGTGCATTTGAGCGATGGCGCCGGGCGTGACTCTGCCCTCACTCTTTCGTTTAGCCCTTGACTGATTTCATTGGCTGTTCGTTGGGAGTGAGCCACCTACCCCAAAGCTGGGGTCCTCCCCTTTAAGGCCGCTGCCCTCCACAGCCCTCACAGGCTCCAAGATCAGCACGCGCCATGGTGATATTCAGTTTCACCTTTTATTAGTCACATGCAGAAACATACACTGCACCTGTGTATGTGTGTGTAGTGAAAGGCTTTTTCCACCTGCTGCATGGACTGTGCAATTACAGCAGTAATAAGCTGGTGCTTACCCAGATGTAAAATGAACAGTGTAAGAGTGCAATAGGAATCCCAAGTCACACTGACGAGTCCCAGCTGCCTAGGTCCTGACCACGGCTGACCGTGAGCACGCCACAGAGCTTCTATTTCACTCTGAAGTAGTCACATGACCATGGTTTGGCCCTCAGGTTTTCATCACTGCCCATTTCTTCTGCATTCAACCTGTCAACTAGTGCTGAAGGTTAGCTTACTCTCTCATACATCCCAGACCTTGCGGTGCGCTGAGATAGTCAGCACTGTTCGCTTCACATGGGGGTGGTCGTAATGTTTAGCCTCGTCTGTGTTTTTAATGGCGTAAATGCATAAAGTGGCATACTGGCTGCGCCATACCCCCCCCCCCCACCGACGATATCTCCTAATGAATGCTTCTTAATGAATTTAGGCCTAGACTGACTTAACATCTTCCTTACTCTGTCACTGGCGTCCATACTACAGCTGCTTCCTGTGACTGATCAGACTACCCATCTGTATATGATTATTCATTTATTTGTTTGCTTATTTACTTATTTATCTACTTATTATTTAATGAGTTAAGAACTCGCCGGAGAATCTGGGCGATGAAACTTTAAAACATTTACAGTAGTCCCGGAAATATTGACGCTGAATCTGGCCACGGCTCTCTGAAGACGCCGGTATGTGGGTTAGAGCTGCAGACATGATATGCAAATGGCCTTATCTGGTGGGATTCACAAACAACCATCATCCTGATTGATTTAATAAACTGCTTTTATCTTTCAAAGTGTTAATTAGGCAAGAGGGGCCCTGCTTTGAATCTTGCTTTCTGTGGCACTTAATCAGGAACGTTAGACAAAAAAGGAAAGTTTTTTTTTTTTCTTTCCCTGTGCCTTAACCTTTTTTCTTTTTTTGTGTGAGACGCAGAGCTACTTTAATGAGTTTAAGGGGACTGGAACCACATAACAAAACAGAGCTTCGCGGACTTTAAATGACATGGGCGTGTTTCTTTTAAAATCACTTTTCATCCATGCTGGTGTGACTGGCCTCGCCTGAAACAGCTGGACCGGTACCGTCGGCACCCAAGTTTGGTAACTGGTGGTACCTTGTTATCTGGGGGCAGTCTGGGTGAGATGCTAGGGTGTGCACGTGATTGGACATGGCGACGTTCTGTGTGACGTGTCAGCACGGTGGTGGGTGGGGTGAGATGTTACGCGTGCGAATCCCGCAATGAAAACTGTCAGCGGACTTCTTTCTGTGACTCACGACATCGGGTTTCCCCCTGAACCCTCGTGCTTCATTCTTGCTCGTGCTCAGACGCCGCTGCTGGGAGACCATGGCTGCCAGTCAGACCCTTCCAGGGAATATGTTCCACTATTCCATCCCAGAGCAAGTCTGAATAATTTTCAACCGCATATTTTAATCCTCAAATTACCTTTGATGTCATATTTGCCTGATTATTTCCCGCCACACGGAAAAACAAGCTGGGGTGTCAGATGTAGAGCCGCTGACGGCTGGCCGTGAGCAGCCTGACGGGACGGCACGTAACTCCCGTGTGCGCGGCTTCACATGAAAACAACACGCGCCCACCACAAGGCAAGCTCGAGACAGTGCGTGTGTGTTGGGCCCGGCCGTAAAGGCGGTATATGAGGACAGAGACGTTAGATTGCCTTGTTAAACTAAATTAGTTTCTCGAGAACTCCTTCTTTCATATGTTATGCTCATAAAAAGTGAGCTGCTGTTTACAGAGGGGCTGTCAAAGCGAGCAGCCTGCGAAGCCGCATATCGAAGGTGCAGTGAAAAAAATCCGCACAATTAAAAGTTTCTCTGCAAAACCGCTAGCTGCACAAAACGGAGGAGGACAGAGATGGTCTCACCTCTAATTATTGACTGCCCTGGCGCGCTGCTTGCCGTCTTCATTAGTGTTTTCCTGCGGTAATTTGGCTCTGTGTGAGATTCATCATTTACTGTCTGTAACCTTTAATTCATCTGCTGTTTGCAGTTTTGTTTGCTGAAGTAAGGCTTCGCCGGGTGCGACGTCAATGGAAGCAAGACAGTGCGCAAATTTACCACAGAAAATGCTGCTTTAATATTTTAGATGGCAACTTTTTCATTCTCGTATGAGATTTTAAACAAATCACATGTCCTGACAAAACTGCAACATAGCAAGAAGATTATTTTTATTTAAAAAAAAGTGTTTTCACTTGCCAGGCAATATACTGTTTATAGGGCCTTAGAAGGATGTGTTATGTAAAAGAGAGATATTGAAATATGTTTGCAGGCATTTTCTGAATCGTTCATATTCTTAGTTTCAGTTGCTGGACCGGGATGAGTGTATCAGAAAGCATTTCCGCAAATAAAAAAAAAATCCATTAAATGCAAATATCTGTTAGCGTGTCAAGACACTCTCCTTCGTCTCATTTTTTTTTGTTTTTCATGGTCCTGTGAGAGCAGAAACATCCCCCGGCATCAATCTCCCCCCTGCTCCAATCTCTCACACGGAGACGTTCCCCGGCTTCACTCGCTGAATATTTCATTTCTGTTTTCCCGCTCCTAAGACTGTGTTTGTGATTGTGTACGATATTAAGCGTTTCCATATGTCACCGTCAGCCGCGTAGAAAAACGACAATACAAGAGCTCAGCCCATTAGACAGGGGAGATGTTTGCACACTTTGTTTTTATATGAAAAGTAACCCTGCACAGATGAAGCCTATCCCAACCTGAAACTCTGTGTGGCTCAGTGGGTTTTAACACTGTGCCCCACGCTCTCAAATTCCTGGGTCAGCAGAGTAGGTTTCCCTTGACCAAGGTTCTTAACTCCCAAGTACTACAGAGACTGTCTGACCCTCTCTCAAGTTGCTTTGGTGAATAATGTTTCCTTCCTTAAACTGTAGTGAATCCCCATGCATGCATATCTTGCATTTTTCAGTAAATGTAGGCCTGCCGCTGTCTCACCATATATACACATAAAACGAGTATATCTGTGGATGTGTTGTTTCACCCTATATAGGTCATGTGTTATGAATTTATAAATGGTTCATATCTATTGAATTTTAATCCTACTGACTAATTAGTTAGTATTCCGTGATTAATGCATTGCTAATAGTTGGTTTTCTCCAAGTTATTAGAATTATTTAATTCATAATGGTTAATAATTAATGCATAGCACAGGGCTGTCAGAGGGGTCATGGGATGAGTCCATAAGCCCAGATTAAGAAACAGGGAGATTCGCTGGCTATAATGAATGCAGGCCAGGCAGGGTTACCTCTTTAGGGAACAGGTGTGATAGGGCTAATTGTGGATTTGTACCCTTTTATCTGGCTAAATTGAGATGTGCTGTAAGGTGCATCGCTTGAGAGGGTCCCTGCGAGGACCCCGGCATTGCCGAATTAAAACTCGCTGGAGGCTCTTCCCACTTACAGACATTATCGAGGGGAAAATGAGCAGCTAGAAGGGTCTCGTTTGCATGGCAGGCCAGCAGAGATTAATCTCCAGTTCATGCTGACGTGTGGGAGGGCAGATTCTCTGTGTAGAAGGGCAAGCCACTGCCACTGATTGGTCAGATAACAGTGTTTCCTGATTGGTTCTCACGTTACTTACAGAAAACTCCCATGCTCCCATAGTCAGTATCTTTATATTGCCTATAGGATGTGAGTGTGTGCGCTGCGACTAACTGGAATCCCCATCTGGTGTGCCAGTCCTACTACAGCCTGGCATCTCATCTGGTGTGCCAGTCCTACTACAGAGTGACAACCCCATCTGCTGTGGCAGTCCCATAACTGACTGGCATCCCCATCCGATGTGCCAGTCCTGTAACCAACTGGCATCTCCATCTGGTGCGACAATCCTGTGACAGACTGGTATCCACTTCCAGAGAGCCGGTCCTGTAACTAACTGGTATCCCCATCCGATGTGCTGGTCCCATAACCTACTGGCATCCCCATCTAGTGTGACAGTCGTGTAACTGGCCGGTATCCCCATCCCGTGTTCCAGTCCTGTAACCAACTTTCATCACCATCTGGTGAACCTCTCCTGTAACTAACTGGTATTCCCACCTGGTGTGCCAGTCCTGCTACAGCCTGACATCCCCATCCGGTGCTCTGATCCTGTATCCGACCAGGATCCCCATTTGCTGTGCCAGTCTCGTAATTTACTGGTATCCCCATCTGGGGTGCCAATCCTACTACAGCCTGGCAGCCCATATGGTGTGTTTGTCCTGTAACCGACTGGAATCCCCAACTGGTGTCCCGGTCCTGTAACTGATTGGCATCCCCATCTCGTGTACTGGTCCTGTAACTGACTGGAATCCCCAACTGTTGTCCTGGTCCTATAACTGACTGGCATCCCCATCTGGTGTACTGGTCCTGTAACTGACTGGAATCCCCAATTGGTGTCCTGGTCCTGTAACTGACTGGCATCCCCATCTGGTGTACTGGCCCTGTAACTGACTGGAATCCTCAACTGGTGTACTGGTCCTGTAACCGACTGGAATCCCCAACTGGTGTCCCGGTCCTGTAACCGACTGGCATCGGGTATGCCTGTTCTGCTGTTCCTGTCTTCGGCTGGTATTCCCATCTTGTGTGCTGGTATTGTAACTGACTGGCATTACCATATAGTCTGCCAGTCGTGTAAATGGCTGATATCCCCATCCGTTGTGTCGGTCCTGCAACCGACTGGCATCACCATTGTTTATGCCAGTCTTGCTGGACCTGTAATGACTGGTATTCCCATCTGGTGTGCTGGTATCGTAACCAACTGATATCCCCATCTGGTGCGCCCCTATTCCAACTGACTGGTATTCCTATCCAGTGTGCCAGTCCTCCAACTGACTGGCATCCCTATCCAATGTACCGTGCAACTGACCGGCATACCCATTCAGTGCATAAGTGCATAAGTCCTGCTACAGCCTGGCATCCCATCCAGTGTGCGAGTCTTGCTACAGCCCGGTATCCCCATCTGGTGTGGCAGTCCTTTAACTGGCTGGAATTCCCATCTGGTGTGCTGGTCCTCTAACTGACTGGCATCCCCGTCTGGCGTCCTGGTCCTGACTGGCATCTCCATCAGTCCTACTACAGCCTGGCATCCCGATCTGGTGCTCTGATTCTGTGTCCGACCGGCATCCCCATCTGGTATGCCAGTCCTGTAACCAACTGGCAACTAGCATCTCTATCTGGTGTTCTGGTCCTGCTACAGCCTGACAGCCTATATAGTGTGTTTGTCCTGTAACCAAGTGCTATCCCATCTGGTGTCCTGGGTCTGAAACTGACTGCCATGCCCATCTGGTGTGCTGGCCCTGTGACGGACTGGTATCCCCTTCCAGGGCGCTCCCCTCTCGTGTGCCCTGTGCTGCTTCATAGCCCGCTGTCCGGCTCTGTCCCTGTGGCTGCAGTGAGTGAGAAACTTTGTTCTTTATCTGCCTGTGTCCCTCTTCAGTGTCTTGAGCGTAATTTAAATCAGACACGAGCGCCCCATGGTTTCAGTGCTCTGCTGGGAGGCCTGAATCCGACACGGGTGAGTATGTGTTTTCCTTCCTGCTCTGTAAACAGCCCCCCCCCCCCACCAGTCCATTCGTAAGTGTCCGTAAGTGCTGCCTGAGTGTGGCGTTTGGCGGGTGCAGCGTGTCAGTGATCTGCAGGTTGGTGTGCCTCCGAGGGACAGCTGGGGCATCAGAGCACTCTGGAAAGAAGTAGGAACATTCCAGAGGTACATGCAGCAGGTGACAGTCTCTTCACTGTGTTCAACATAGTATATGACATAAAACGAATCTCGCAGCTGATATGATGCGTTTCCTTTAGGGGTTACAGGGCGCCTTCACTAACTGTGTCCCAGCCCCCATGCAGGGCGCCTTCACTAACTGTGTCCCAGCCCCCATGCAGGGCGCCTTCACTAACTGTGTCCCAGCCCCCACGCAGGGCGCCGTCACTAACTGTGTCCCAGCCCCCACGCAGGGCGCCTTCACTAACTGTGTCCCAGGCCACACGCAGGGTGCCTTCACTAACTGTGTCTCAGCCCACATGCAGGGTGCGCCTTCACTAACTGTGTCCCAGCCCACATGCAGGGCGCCTTCATTAACTGTGTCCCAGCCTACATGCAGAGCGCCTTCACTGACTGTGTCCCAGCCCACATGCAGGGCGCCTTCACTAACTGTGTCCCAGCCCCCACGCAGGGCGCCTTCACTAACTGTGTCTCAGCCCACATGCAGGGTGCGCCTTCACTAACTGTGTCCCAGCCCACACGCAGGGCGCCTTCATTAACTGTGTCCCAGCCTACATGCAGAGCGCCTTCACTGACTGTGTCCCAGCCCACATGCAGG
>JAODKN010000037.1:2493271-2511526 GCA_026774425.1 Petrocephalus zakoni
TGATTTGCCACAATAAGGAGGGCTTTTAGAGCCAGCAGAGTAAATTACAACCAATTTACTTCCAAAGATGAAGCGACTGCCTCCTCACCTAGTGTAGTCTCCCAGGTCCAGAGTTAAAACTGGGTCATAGAAGTGGGTACGTATGATGCAGAGGTGACAGATACACGCACAAAGACACTGTTTTATTATACACATAACATCCACCTGTTTATCTCACATCTGTTACTAAAAATGAGCAACTTACCTTCGTCAATCAAGAATCGTAACTTTTGGATGCTGGCGAGATTTCCGCTGACTCGGTATATACCGTCGGTTTCAAGACCTGGAGAAGACAGTGAGCCAGGTCATAATATGACGGGCAGGACATTCAGGGAAAAAAAGTCACTACAGTCACTATACTAAATATTATATACAGTGACGAACCACGACTACACTAAATGTTACATAAATACTAAATAAACTGAAGTAGCATGTTCTGCTAACCAGCTAGTTAGCTATGATCTGACTCTACTCGCTAGCTACTTACTACATTTTTGAAATATCGGGGTGGTGGGGCACCAGAAACAAGAAACCTGTTCCTATCGCCACTAAACGGTTATGAATCAGAAACTGAGAAGGAGTCACACAAAGGTACAATGTCTCCTTCAAATACTTTTATTCACATCATTAGCTCTCCAGGAACTGTAGACCTCTGCTGGGCATCATAGACCTCTGCTGGGCCCGGCCATGCAGTTGGATACCGTACCCATCTGGATCTGTTACAACGTGAACGGAAGTTGAAGATATTTAGAAAATTGCCCCAATTATAGTGTTCACGTGCCATCGGAGTTTAATGCCAAGAACACAGACTGCTGCAGCCAAACTAGACCAGTAAGAGTTGGCGGACTTGGTGATTCCTGACCACATGGTCGTCTTCCGATTGGAAGTGATTCATTATTATGGAAATTAACTGTGTACTGTGTTATTTAGCTGAAAAATGCATTTCTTTGTTGTTTCCTTGTGGCGAGGAGTAATGAAAGGTCATTCGCGATTTTCTTATTTTGTCACAATTTGACATAAGACTCTTTTATAGATAGAGTTTCTATAACCTTATTAAAAACCAAATTAGCAAATAATCATCATTAGTATATAGTGCTTCCCTATAAGCCCGTATTGGATAAGTGTTTGGAAGATGAATGGATGGTCTATTGCTGCTCCCAAACACATCCACTTGCAAATGTAAAAAAATGAAAGCATATCCTGAAAATGAAAAATGAAGTTTTATTTACGCAAACATGTTCTGAGGACAGAATGAAAAATTATTTGGTTCAGAGAAAGAATTAGTCCGATTTTGTGTTGGATGTCAGACCAATCACCTTGGTCTGGTCCCACCTCCTCTACGATCCAATTGGTTATCACACTGAACTGCCCGCAGAACATGTAAAACTCTCAAGAGTGAAAATTATGGGGGCTAAGTATCCCAGAGCCTTTGGAGTATATGGCCAAAATATGCAATTACTGGGGCATCTGCAGCAGTGCAGGTAATTACTCACTTTTGCCAACATCCATCCATTTTCTATACCACTTAATCCATTGCGGGTCACGGGGAAAGCTGGAGAACGGAGACAGACAACCATCCACACACATTCCCTATGGGTAAGGAAACCCATGCAGGCACAGAGAGAACATGCAAAGGTCCCCTGGCCGACCTGGGGATCAAACCCAGGACTGTGAGGTGACAGTGCTAACCACTACACCATGTGCTGCCCCCTTTTGCCCACATGCATTTTTGAATACTCCATTGGTTAGTACACAATTTTTGTTGACAAGAAGAAAAGAAAATGGTTAATAATAACATGAGTTCCCCAACACAGCCCAGTAAGTGACTTATTTCCAAGCTCAATAATATTTCATTTGTCTGTCTTTGATCATCAATGAATAGTCAAATCCATCAAAGGCATATCCACATGAAATATGACCATGAAATAGCACATAAATAAATTCTCAGCATAAATAAAAAGGGACCATGTGTCACCCGTGTGCCACATCACCCTCCAAAAGGTAACATCAGAACACTCCCCCACACCCTGCAGATCGCCCCCCTTCCTGAGACTGCTTGATGTTCAGAGGGGGCCTCAGCACGAGGGCAGCCACAGGAAATGACGCGTGGGGCCGTCTAGTGCAAACGCCTGTCTCCTCCCGACATCAATGGCCTGGCATCAATGGCCCGCTCCTCTCCAGTCCGCCAGCGAAGAGCTTACGTAAGGACGCTTCTCCGAAATCACAAGAAGTTAATTTCCTTTATTTTTTGGCTGTAGATCTCACAGATGACAGGCTTTCCTGTCATCTGCGTGCCATGAGCCTAGGCCACTATTTATAGTCTCCCATCTCTTTTTATAAGGCTGCAGCTATTTGATGTCAATCCAGCAGCATTCAGGTGATTGTGATTAAGTAAACTGCGGATTGCAGGATATTGGCGATACGAACCTTTCTGTGCTAAACGTGAGCCTTTTGAAGAAGACCGGAAGAAGCCGTTTCCCATTAAACATTCAGTTTGATTACTGATCTCTGACCTACTTCAATCTAATTAAATCTATTCTCATGTTTCTTTGGATTAATAAACAGGGATATTTTTGCATGAAATTCCTGTTTTTCTAAAAGCAATTTGCCGAGGACTGGCATTATGGAAATCACTTTGTGAAGCTGGCCACGCTGTGGTGTCTTTTCAGCAGAAAAGGCAGATGGTACCACTCGTCGGTGAAGCACGTTTTTTTTCTTTTTTCTTTTAATATACACTTAAAGGATACAGGAAAAAACAAAGGGTCTATAGGTTATAGACGAGTTTACACCAAATGCGAAATTTTACAATCATGTAATCTTCTAGACTGCTAATTAAAACTTAAGTTAGTATTATACTTTGTCATGCTGACCATGTAGCTATAATTGTCATGGTGCACGGGTGATGGCAGGAGCTGTTTCCCCTTTTATATACACAGCGATACACCTTGCTAAATATTGGTCACGCTTTCCAGAAATTCCCAAGGCTGTGCTTCTTTCTGAGTCCTGACATCATAACTGGGTCCTTACCTTTATAGTTTCATTCGCATAATCAACACTGACAGAATTATTCTGAATGTGGACGCGCCTGCACAGCAGTATCCGCAGCACTGACAGAATAATTCTGAATGTGGATGCGCCTGCACAGCCGCATCTGCAGCACTGACAGAATTATTCTGAATGTGGACGCGCCTGCACAGCCGCATCTGCAGCACTGACAGAATTATTCTGAATGTGGACGCGCCTGCACAGCCGCATCTGCAGCACTGACAGAATTATTCTGAATGTGGACGCGCCTGCACAGCCGCATCCGCAACACATCCCATTACCCAAATACTTCATAAAAAATCAATTAAATTCCATTCCAAAACTTGAAATTTTACAAGTTATTTGTTTATATTGTAGGGAATTTACTGAAGCAATTTAACCTTAAGTACTTTATTCAAGAGTATATCAGCACCTCACTAAGCTTTGAACTTGAAACAAGTTAAAACCCCCAATTCCATTAAAACTTACTGCATTCTCATTAAAGACGCTTAAAACTAGCCAAGTATAATGAGCTATTAATGTAAAGTCCAAAGAGCCAATTGCCTGAGTGCTAATGCCCTGGACCAAGCCTTTATCATTAAGATTTTCCCAAACTCCGTTCCAGCAGGTTTGGCATTTCATAAAATCAATATGACGAACTCCATAGGTAGCAAAAAACTACAATTACATCAAAATATAAACAACCAGCTCACGTAAAAATTAGGAGGATACTGGGAAAATATGAAACACCGTCAGTATGTTGCGCTATGCACACACTAACCATGGCAATAATATTTTTTTTTGCCACAACAAGATGCTGATAAGCCGGGCATGTCCTGAAATAGCCCACAGAAAATCCCCAACCAGCTGACCTGCTTGTTTTTCGAGAGTGAGGGAAAAAGTCCGTAACCTTAGCAGCACATTTTTTGGGTCACTGTAACTTTAACCACAGATTGCTAATTGTTCAGAGCAAACATTTGATCATGACCGCAGAAGGAATCCGAAACACAAACATATAATTCATACTCATTTTTAGTGGGTTGTAAACAATTTAGAGCAGACACAAAACGGGCCCGGAATCAAAGTGATCATTTTGAAAAAAAAAAAAAAGAGTGTTTGTCTTAATGGTCAAACGGACTGACGATCCCTCTGCTTGGAAAGCGCGGGGGGAAGTAGCGACTGTAGAGACAGTGAGGGAGTATACCAGCCCGACACCTCGCACGCGGCAGGGCGGAGCGGGGGGGGGGGGTGTCGCGCCAACATAAATAAAACAATAAAATCTGCAAGCTGGGGAGTGATGATGGTCCATTAAGGATGTATTAGCTCCAAAAGGCGCCCGGCTACGTGTCAAAGCGTTCAGGAAGCCGCGCGAAGGAGAATGCTGTCCAAGGCCGCAATTTAAATTGATGCCCCGTCTGGGTGTTTATGAAATCATAGCGGGTCATCATTAGTGGCCTCATGGTCTTTTATAAGTGCACAATAAAACGTATGAAAACCGATTGCTGAAGTAGTTTCGCTAGGAAAGAGCTCTGAGAACTGAATGAAAAGGTAAAATAAAAAATAAGAGAAACGATACCCCCCTCCCCCCCGTGGATGGGAATATGGGGTGCTATCAATCACTGCCTCGTTTAACAAAATGGAGAGTGCACTACACCCCCCAGCCATGACCCAGGCACACTAATCCCGCTCACTGCGGGCTTTTCAAGCCTCTACCCCTCCCCTACAAAGAGAGCTCCTACGGTCAGACACACAGATAGAGGAGCTATTTCAATGTCCCCCAAGTTCATTCACCACCCTGAGAGGCCAGGAAGCTTTTGAACATTTGTACTCATGTTTTAGTGCACAAGCAGAGAATTACGAGTTACCTTACATTCACTGTATGCCCACAACCATATTCCTTTTTTTACTGTAATGATCTGATAAAGACCATCTTCGTAGACATTTCCCTATCAACATCACCTCAATATACAACAATAATACTACAACCTCATAAAGGCACAGTACACTGAAAAAAGCGATAATATTTCAACCACGAAAGGCACGGTATACTTTACTGGACAAAGTGATAATACTCCAGCCTCATTAACGTACTGTACACAGTACACTCCAACCTCAGAAGTGCACCGTACAATTTACTGAACAGAGCAATAGTACCTGCTGAAAGGGGCTCCAAAGGGAACTTTAAGTAAAAATGGAGTCTTGAAGTAAAGAAATAATTGGTTGAATTATATCATGATAATTACCGATATCGACTGATATGAAAAAAATACCACCCCACTATATGCTGATGTACAACAGGAAACAACAGACCTTCAATCTTGAACGAAGAATCTTGAACCTTATTAACATATCCTCTCCTTCAAAAGATTTGAACAGATCGGAGCACCGAAGTCCCTGATCTGCGATATATCACAGTCTGTTTCACACAGGTCACGAGGCAGTCCTCCTAAGACCTGACCCTCAGAGCTTTGCAGCCTGAATAGTTAAAGACAATATCATGGCATATTGTGCGTCATGTTTTATGGCTGTTGCTGCTCTCTGTCAAGAATATTCTTAGACTTAAGCCACTTGTCCAAAAAAGACTGAGAGTCCATCATTGTTCAGTGCATGGTGTACAGTTCTAGTGCGGCTGCATGTTAAATTTCAGTTATCATTGCACAGTTTTGAAGGATCCTTTTGAGACAATTATAAAATGTCACAGGATGCAAAAACCATAAAAATACCTTTTCAGTTATAGTATGACTATTAAAAATTTGTCTTCATTTGAATATGACTTTATTTGCCTGCACAGTATGTAGAGTATAAAACATTTAATCCATTCTGCGATTTAATGTGTATAAGCAAACCTCATATGACTGTGAACATTTTACGATGGTGTTATATTATGAATAAAATAAGTATGCTTTGTAATGTTAGTCAAGCTACAATGTATATTTTTCATATGGAAATCACCCACATGAATGTAAGGGGAACACACACCCACTGCACATCACACAAAAGAAGAAAAAAAAACCCCACACATCCTTACTAATCACCCCCCAAACTCTCAGTGCAATCATGACAATCTCTGCCAGACCATTCGCTAGTTTGGATTAAAACTTGTTTACAGCATCCCTAAATTTTAAACTAAAGAATAGGCTTAACTAATTTAATTGGTAGTTACATTATGATACTTTTCGATGTTAGGGTGCACTTGCAGAAGAGTGCAGTAACACCTTCGGGAATCCGTTAGAGTCCTGTTTACGTAACTCTGAATTGAATTGCTTATTGGGTGAATAAATTATAATGAAATATATAAAATCTGTGCATTAGAGGTGCAGGGCCTCCTTCCTGTTCTTGTAGGATAACAGTCTTTTATATAATATGCTCAGCCATCTCCCGAGCTGAAATAGGAAATATGGCAAAAGGAAGATTATTTTTACAATTTACTTTGCTATTTGTCCTATTTCTGGCCATTTGTTTTATTTATATTTATTTCATACATTTACTCTTTATTTGGCCAGTAGGAATTCCTGTGCAGGCCTATGGGGAATCTGGAAGCTCCCTACACTTTGCTGAAGCTGGAGTTTATTGGCGATAGCTGAATGTGGCACGGCACGTGGCCGAGCCCTGGGCCTTACCTCGCTTCTCCACGGCCTCGATGCAGAGCCTGACAAAGCTAGGCACGGTGGTCCCCTCCCGCTGACAGAGAGTTACCAAGTGACAGCCGAACACTCGGTCTGCAACAAAAAATAAATCTGGTTTTAGAAATTCCGATGGTGCAAAAGCTAAGAAACACACAACACATACAAATAGCGTCACCAATGCCTGGATAAATTGCTCTTAAACTTAAACAAGAATGGAAAAAAATCAAAGGTAAACATGACAATCTATAAAGAATTCAAATGAAGATTTAGTAAGAAAATATATACAAAATCTAATATGCGACATTATATTAAAGGATCAGAGATTTAAAATTTCAATGAAGTCATTTAAAGGTAATTATCATATTCCTGCTCGTTAATGCAAACAGCCAGCTCCCCCAAGCAGCCAATCGCGTGGCTGCAAGCACATTCATAGAGCAGACAGGCGGGGTCAAGCCACGACTTACTGTGTGACTAAGCATTAGAGCGACTACGACGTGAGATCCTAGTGATTCTCGGTGTGCTGTGATTGCTGGTGCCAGACGTGGCGGTTCCTGCCTCTCAGAAACAGCCTCCCTCCTGTGACTTTCACACACTACAGCGTCAAACGTTTACAGAGGATGGTGTGATGAACACAAAAACATCCAGTCAGCGACATTTCTGTGAGCAGGAACACCTTGCTAATGGGAGAGGTCAGAGGAGGACGGCCAGACTCGTTTAAGCTAACAGCAAGGCCACAAGTGCAAAAATAACATCTCAATACTGCAGTGGTGTGCAGAATGGCTGTCAATGCACACAAAGTGGCGATGCTGAAGGCAAAAGTGGGTCAGACCTGGTACTAGCTTGGTGTTAATGAAGTGTGTTGTTTGCCTTCTGGTAACTAAGCCAAACTGGATCTTTGAGAATGAGCCTTTTTCAGTCTATACATGCTGACATTCCCAATGAGACATGCCTCCATTGTCCACAGGAACATTTTCCTTCTGAGTCCTGTGTTGTTCAGAGTAGCCCTGGAGCCAGACCGCCGGTGACTGACATCCACACACGAGGAGTGGCTCAGTTCATGCCGAAACAGTGGGCCATCCCTCAATTAAAATGGCGGTTTTCCACTGCCACCATGAATTGAGCCATACCCGAGCTGTACGCGAGATGTACCCAAGCCGGAACTGCACTGAAATGGACCAGCCTACCAGCAGGGCCGAAAGCATGACCAAACCGAGCTGGTTGTATCACCAGCATCTGAAATGCATGGAGATAGTGGTGTTCTGTGTTCTGAACGAAAAAGCATATATTCTATATATAATTCATTATTAGTAGCATTGCACATTGCCACATTTTGAGGCATTCCTGATACCTTAATTAAGTACTATAGAACAGCTGAACGGAATGGATTTGTAATGCAAATTTACAAGGCCAAATGCTAATTCCACTAGCGTTTGATACTTCCATATCACACACGTGTAACCACAGATAGTAAATCATGATGTACACTGTGTGAGCAATAAATAAGTGTCTATTTGGTTTTATGTCACTTTTGCTGTCCAAACCCAGGGACGCCTTAACCGAGCCGACCCTTCTGCAGTTGAAAGGCAACGTGAGCTGTAACTAGTCTCTCTTCAATGTGCAGCTCTGCTACAACTCGGTTCCTGTAAGTTGTAGAGTAGCCTCCCAACCTTGTGATTAGCGCAGTGCAGTATACATCATGCAAGACTTCAACACACTATGCATATCACCCCCTGTACTGAATAAGTTACTCTAAGTCACTGCTTCTAAAGGTGGTTCTACTAGCCACTGAATCATTGGGTTTTGCACACATGGCTTCTCCATTTCGGCTTTTAGAACCTGGTAAGGACCAGATGATTTTGTCCTGAGAAAACAATGTAACTGAAAGGGGGGGGGGGGTACTTTCTTTTTCACATAAAAAATAATCGCATTAAAATCAGGTCTGACTCAAAGTCGTTTCACTTTTCCCAGCAAAAACCTGCTGTAGATAAATTCAGATCAGATGTTGTTGTTTTTTTTGTCACAAAAAGGTTTATATTTTCCCCATAGTATTACTTATTATTATTGTGCTGGAAATATTGAGCTAAATGGAGCATCTGAGGCCTGCTACCTGACCCTGGGGAGCGTGCTAGCTAAGCGTTTAAAGCTAACATTCCTCCTCTGATCGTCTGTGACCCGCACGGCTTTGTTTATCATCGTAATATTTACAGTGGACACCAATTCCCGAGTCACATTGTTTAGAACCTAATAAAAACATCTGATGATTAATCACAGGCTTGTTCTTTTATAGTGAGCATTTTCCCATAGACCTCAATCCTCTAACGGGTCATTGCGTTAAACAAGAGGAAATGCGCCCTATTACCAAATATGCACTTTTCTTTGGTACATCCCGCTCAGCCTTTTGGCGCCTAAATCCACTGCAAACCTCCGCACTCAGTCAATTTGAACAGTCAATTCTAATATCTCTGGGCGTTATTCTGCGACGGCCTCAGAGGCAGAACTAACAAGTTAATCGCTAGCGGTAAGTCAGCATCAGGCTAGTAATGCATACATCAAACACAGACAGTCAATATTGGTATATAGAAAATCGACACCGTTTTTAAAGGGGCAGCTTATATATCAATATTTAGCTGACAGTGCTCTTCTGAGTGGTGCTGTGCCTGGCGGGGCCGTTGGCTGCCTCGCCTCGCACCAATCGCTCGCGGGGAGAGGAACGCCCCAAACGCGGGAACGTTTAAAAGCAAGATAACTTTGGACCCAAAATAGCTGCAGCGGTTCTCATCAAACGCGTTGTTATTTTGGCGTGTAATTTATTTCTTGTTTTCTGTGATTTTTTTTTCTTTGTCTCTTAATTGCATTCATATGACTTGAATATAAATAAAAAATGCGCAAAGTTTTATTATTCCAAGAAGAATTCTGCAAATGCCCCTCAGCTGCGAAAGCCTGACCGATATGACACTAACTGTACTTAAAATTGCTAACTGTATTTTAAGAGGGCGACGTCTGAGGATAAGATTACCTGCTGTTATGACGTTTTGCCCATGTGTTTAAAAACTCTCTTTAATACAAAACTGTAGTATAAATATTTTTGACTACAACATAAATACAGAAAAAGAAAAATCACTGTTTATTTGCTGGCCCAGCTGAAATTGTATTTACTTGTTATTTGTCGTTGTTCAGCATTCATATGTATATATACAATGTGTGGGTGTGTGTATTTATAATGATTTTCCTCATAAATAGCTACATTATCATGACATGCTGGATGCAGGTAGCATTGATGCACTATTCTGGTCTTTTCCGTGAATCTGTGTGGTTTGTCTGCTCAAGCAATTGAGAAATACAGGCCTGATAGATGGGCTGTCAGGCTCATCGGGAATGCGCGCGGAATTCCGAGTGCGACCGATCTCCACTCATACGGGCCACGCTGCCATGTACCCTGCTGCTATTGTCATTTTAGTAATTAATGATCCCTGCCAACACCTGATGTGCCTTTTGTCAGCGGGTAACAGAGCGCTATCAGGGCAATATCCGATGTGATGTCATGCCAAAGCGTATTTTACAGCTGGTATCCATTATAGATGGGCGACATGACGAATACGGTCATAATATTAATGTAAGACTGACAGGTAGACGACATGAATCATTACAGACTTTATTTTAAAGCCGGCATCTCATTGGCCTGTCACTAACAGCCATACATAAATGTCATTTCATTGTGGCCATAAAGTATTCCGAAGCGGATTTGATGGCAAATATTAACTGGCGCGCAGGCATTCGTGGTGGTACACCTTGGTCTGGTGACCTGTGCTGGGATCCTGTGCTGCATCTTCTTGGGTTTGGGTGGAAATCAAGGCTAAAGCTTCTGCGGGCGTTTCGTGAAGAAAAATGATATGGGGGGGGGGGGGGTCAGTCACTATAAAAATGAGCCTGCGGTTGATCTGGGGTCATATGTTACGCAGAGACCATACCGAGATTTCCTGAGTGGGGTTTGCCAAGAGCATTAACATCATTTTGAATTGGCAATGGTGAGAGTGTGACCCAGGGGAAACAGAGCTTAGGCAAATTGCTGCGTAAATATAAAATAAACTCACCTTCTCAGAGCAGAATAATGATAACAGCCGGCTGACTGGTGCGGGCTGCTACGTGCTTTACCCCGGGGACAGGCAGTGGCACAAGAGCCCAGCGACCTCATCTCATTTACATTAGGGACGTAATTAGCGAGTGTGACTGGCGCTTCTCTCCCAGGTATGGTCAAAGCAATAATCCAGCCATTACCCGACCAGGAGGTCGCATTCCAGTTTAACCTGCACAAAAGGCTTTGCTAATTTGCGGGAGTTGGCAACATCTGTCAGTAATGGTGGGGGGTAGGCCTTACAAGCGGAGCGTAATGGGATGTCACGAGTGAGGGGTGGGCGGAGCGGCGTAACAGCAGCTGTGCGCAGAGACGCCGAGCCTTCCGGCTCATGGGAGTTGTACACAAAAATGTTCTGGGGGCAGAACGAAAAAGGATTGGTTCAGAGAAATAACTATTCAGATCATGAGTCAGATGTCAGACCAACTAATCAGATGTCTTGGTTCTACCGCCTACTGTTTGGACCCACCTCCTCTATAATCTGATTGGTTATCTCTCTGAACCAATCATTTTTCGATCAGACCCCAGAACGTTTTTGTCTAAGTAAAACTGCCACAAGCAGCCTTCCAGGGGCCGGAAAAGGCTCTGTTAGCTGAGGACACGCTCCCTGGTTCTCACAGTGCTTTCAGCATGCAGGGGGACACTCCTACCTTTGATGAGACCTTTCTCCTGCAGCGTCTTCATCGACGGACGTCTTGAGATGAATTTCTTGAGTTTGCTCTTCACACCACTTTTATCGGCGCTGTCGGAAGCACTGTAGTTGAGCTTGAAAACTAGACGGGGATTCAGAGGGTCGAATCACGGTTAGAAAAAGAGAGTTCTGAGTCCAGATTCGAATTCTAATTGCTGCAGTAACCATACACTATTTACCAAAGTTAAGCTGTGATTTTTTAAAATATTTTAATCACAGGAATAAATTTACATAATCATGACCAATACTGGCACAAACAGATATTAGTAGGCTATTAGTAATGATAAAGTTTAATTTTTAAATAGATAAACAACCCACAAAAATAAATAAATGTAATGATGTTATGTGCCAACTACCCATAGGGGTTAAAACGAACTTCTGACATGTTATCTTTTAAAAAACAACCACACAAAAAGAGTAAATGAATCGTGCCTGTAACTGATTTTTGCCTCGGGATGCAAAAAATCGTGCAAGCTAATTAAGTGGGGGAAAAAATTGAAATACATGTGAGAGAATCCCACACGAGAATCGATATGTTCAAAGACACCTGAACCCCCAACTACAGCTTTAGATATTTAGACACATATTAGGGAATATATATATATATATATACATATATATATATCTGTGTAGAGCAAAAGATATAAGCAGCATGACAGTGAGAGAGCTGCAGCCTGTTGCACAGGTCTGACTGCGTATGCGAGCGGCTGCTTCTGATTCAGCATACGGCCCTCGCGGGCAACCCAGAGCCATCCCCATTACCATAAATCCACGTAATGCTCTTTTACTCACTACTTGCACTAAGAGGCTCGTCATTCTTCAAGCAGAAAAGCTAAGCTATCTTTGCATCTCATAACATTTCCCGCACCCACTTTGCTGAGGCGCACTATGTTACCCTCCACATAGACGGCCGAGACTTAAGGAAACCTTTGCTGTAGGCACGGAATGGGGTAATTTAGAAAATACAGCCCTTTAGAGCTATTTCAGCTGTTCATTATAACAGCATAGAGTATATTAAATGCTAAACGGACAGTATTCCTAGCCAGAGCAAAAATCGCTACCAAACGTAGGATGTCGCTAATATACACTTCGTTTTTATTTGGCTATTTATTGAATTACTGGACGACCTGAATAGGGGGGTATTTATGTTACAAACAAATTGGTGTGCTTGGAGTAGCAGTGATGCCCTGGGCAGTTTGCACGCGTATCCACCGGCAGCCAGCACCCAAACGCTGACCAGAGGCGGCAGCTTGCAGAGAGACGCCGGCCAAGGGCACCGCAGCCCGCATACCCGAGCTGGCTCCTTCGCCGAACCCCCGGCTGGCGGGCACCCAATGCCAAGCTTCCCGGGACTGATAAAACACCCAGAGTGACACGCATAGGGATCTCACACTCCTCTTCTGGGAATGTCATTCATTTCGTGCAGCATAGCAGGAGAAGGAGGCTCCTATCAGCATAAAGGCAAATTAGCTCAGCCTCTTAATTGCTGTGTATATATTCTGATAAGTTGGGGCATCCTTTGCTTGGGAAAGATTCAAATGGCTACTTGAATTTCTACTAGTCATCACCCGCCCCCTTCAATTTACAAACCTGCAATCCCCGGAGTTACAAAATAATTCATTACCGTCAGTTGTACACTGGAGTGCTTTTAAAGTATGTTCCAGGCATCGGCCTTTTTGAAGAACTATCAATTAAAGGGATTCTGAGCCGGACTGACGCGTATCGACAGAGCGTGTCAGGGTAGAGCACCATTGACTGGCTCGCCATCATGTGTATAGCTAAACCAATTTATTCCAAGTGTCTGCACTTAGCTGAAATACATATCAATAGCCTTTGGCCTTGTCTCCATGTCTTAAGTGGTGCTGTAAATAAAGGTCCGATTCATAGCAGAAAATCTTCCACACGTTACTTAATTTGTTCCTGTATGTGTTCACCTGAGTCGGCCCAGCCACGTTGACAGAATGGCACTTAAATCAAAGCTACAGTGTACAGCCGTAGTAATTTCTGTAAAATAGAGATGAATAAAGCCAAGTTTTCACTGGATATTAAGCTCAGGAGACACTTATAATGAATATCCTTAAGTGATACTTGTTTTCTCCTTACTATTTTAACCATATCGTTAACATGGCATTAATACAGGAATGCCATATTAAAAGATTAGGCTAAGAAGTTACTTTGGAGATGAGCAGGTCTGTACATTTTGCTGGTGCATTTTGTCATCTGCCATTAGTGTGCGGCTTAAGTGGCCACGGGTGACTGCATCGATGCTCTGGACGTTTCGTTCATCTTACTGCTGAGTGCTGAGCACATGAAACGGACAATGAAATGGAAGATTAATCATCACAGTGCCGCTCGCCGCTCTCGTCCGTCTGCATCGTCCACTGGCGCCTAGCCAACATCGACACCGACAGGCCATTCTTACACGTGAAACCACTCGCCGCGCACGGCTATTGCACATACCACCATTCTTAGAATTATTATTCTGTTCAACATGATCTGAGCATCAACAGACTGCTTAGAGCATCGTGTTCAGAGTCCAGGTCAGTAATAGATAAAGAACACAACTCCTCAGTGACATTTGCCCACTCTGGCTCCTCTCTGCTCTGGGTATCTGGATATCGGTCCAGTGCTTATATGTTTAGAGTTATGCATTCCTGTATGTTTAAAATAATAAGAATTCCAGAAACGCTGCACAGAAGGTCAAGTACTGATTAGCTCCAAGAGAGTGAAAACGCAGGCTTGAGGTTAGTACCTGCAGTGTGTTGACCTTTGTTATTAGTGAGTGAACTCTCATGATTCTTAGAAGTGTTTGTTTTTGTTTTTGTTGTGTGTGAACAGTTGAGATAGGGTTCCCCTCCAGCAGGGGGAGAGAGGGCTCTTTGCAAAGTACATCATACTAAACACCGGTCAGCTATTAAAACCTTTTCAAGTTAACGGGTAGAATGACTGGAGAAAAGCCCCATTACGTGTGGGATCCATAAGCTATCGACAGTGTAACATGTTTTCTCTTCAGAAGTCAACAGGGTTATATTTTTCAATAAATATGGAGAATTCTGATGACATACCACCGTAATG
Organism: Petrocephalus zakoni; assembly: GCA_026774425.1. Taxonomy (NCBI): domain Eukaryota; kingdom Metazoa; phylum Chordata; class Actinopteri; order Osteoglossiformes; family Mormyridae; genus Petrocephalus; species Petrocephalus zakoni. The sequence continues at coordinate 2,507,859 of JAODKN010000037.1, forward strand.
CCTTAGAATCACCTTGGAACTGTTATGGAAATTTGACTTTTAGATATTTTAAATTATGCCATATCATCATTTTTATTGTATACAAGATTCTAGAAAGGATACATGGCTTCTTCAGTTAATTTACCATGTATTAAGTGTTGGCTGTATAGCTGTGAAAAACCCAGGGCAGTTCACAGGAAAGCCGTTACTCACAAGTATTTCCACACACAGAGGACAGACATGGTCTGATCCCTGCTCAGAGGACCTTTGCTCTGCTCCTTACTCCCACTGCTGGAGAGCATGGTGAACATGATCAAGATTCCGAGGAATAAATGTCACACCCAAAGGAAACAACTTAGTGACCCAAATGCATTAATTACCGCTTAACTCCAAGTCGCTTTAGACGCTTCCACCTGCCGCCCTAAACGACACTGACATAAATAGCAAACCGACCGACTGGTGCAGTAGTGGGTGACTGCTACCTATTAATTCTCAATTATTGATCTGTTACCTGAAGGTGACTGATGCCATTAAAAGTGTGATTTGTTTGTACTGTCCCAAACGCTGCCACGGCTTGCGGACTCTGGGATTTTATACAGTACACTTCCATGGCAAATGATGTGCCCGGGAATGTTTCCTTCCGAATTCATCTGAATGTGATAATTTTCCCAAAGGTGGCATTGACTTCAAGGAAATATATCTTTAGCTCCTCTGAGAAGATGGAAAACATCTTTATTATATTGTACAGGCAGAGAAAGAAGGCATACCATGTGGCCCTTATCTGTTGGATGTGATGAATGGGTTTTATGGGTTGCTTTTAATGTGGACAACGTGAATGGCTCAAAATCCAATTTTTCTTATTTAGCCACGGAAGACATATGAATAATTTATATCTGAGGATAAGCTGTACTGAACATTTTATTTAAAGCGCATATGTTATCAGGTAACATGTCCAATATTTTTTCTCTCCGTAGCTGGGGGAATCTTTACGGTCTTTGGTACGATGTGGTTGGGCCGGCATTACACGTTCACCTTTATTATACAGCGTTCAGCCCTCGGTCGTGTTTTCCGGAATACCGCTCGTACGCCAAAGATATTGCGTTTTCACATTATCTCTTTCATTTCACATCCAATCAATTTTGCGCTGGCAGTAAACCGTCTCCCTACATGTGCTACTGTACGCGTTAAGGAGGCAAATAAATGCCAAATGCCGAATGTAAGTGAATATGCTGAAGACGTGCCATATTTTATTATGCACAATAGTAGCTAGGACACATTTTAACGTAGCACGTTTTTAATTAGGTTAAAACGTGATTCAACGCTGTTTATTTTTTAATATTAGAAGAATTTCCAACTCTGCTGTCTTAAACATAAATTATTATCGTGAGGTGTTTTTAATACCGATCAGTGGCATGACACTAGTACATTTAACCTGCAAACCTGAGTAAAATACCTAGTTTAGGACAGCAAATTGAAAAGGAGTTTTTACAGGTTGTACATTCTGCCCCATCACAATTTGACACTTAACTGAAAGAGGACATGAATATAATAATAGTGATTGTAATAAAGCTGTTGTAAATTTCACATTTTATTTTGAAATGTTATTCTTGTCCTTTATAATCTCCACAACTCCGGGGCGTAATAAAATCGCTTGCACTGCAACGTCCTTTTAGGTAACTATGGTGACGGTATCATATGTTAAAAGGCACCACGATGAGAGTGAGGCAGGGGGCCACATCAGCGACGGCGGAATGCGAAACCTGAGGATAACTCATTTGAAAGCGCGGGGGGCAGATAAACGACGGTGGCAGGCACTAGCCATCTGCAAGTTCACACTGGCGCTGGTGGAACCTCTTCTAATTTCCACCGTCGTATGAGACAGGCCAGTGATTTGGGCCCTGTGCTAACATGTCCAAAGGCCTCTGGAGGCCCGTTTTCCGGGAATATTGGAAAGACGCGAGGAAATGAGCGGAGACTTCGGAAGCGGAGACTGCGCACCGCCTGCACGTCTACAGTACATGTGCCAATTACATAAGGAAAAACCCATTCATTTAATCTTTAGGCTTTTCACTACCACCTGTCACATTACTGTAGATTGCAGGCTATTTATAAATATCTATGATTATTGTTTAACGTTTTGTCTCTTCATGCTGATGTGTCTTGGAACTAGGCATTTCACAACACGCTGCACCGAGTGTAACTGTGTATGTGACAAATGAAACTCTGACTGATTGGTTGGTTGGATGGTCGAGAAGAGAGGACTTACTGAGCGATCGGCGATGTTCTGGGCGGGCCTCCTTGGTAACGGGAGACTCTACACGCCTGAACAGGAATTCCGTGCTGTTCGATTTCCGGAGAATGGACTTCCCTCCCGGCAGCTTTGACTTGGAAATACAAAAGTTTCATGTGCATCATTTATCTATAAGGTACAGGGAAATTGAATATTTATGATTAAAAAAAAAAATACATACATTGCATGAAGTACAATGGAAATCTGATTAAGACAAAACAAATACAGCAATGGTGGTATAATCTCCTTTTGTGAAAGCAAAATTTAGAATAATAAGTCAACAGGGGCTGGCTTTTCGAGAACATACCAGTGCATCTGCCGTTTTCTTAATGGCATCATGCCATTTGCATATTGTCGGGTAATTGTCACACTGGAGTAGGAACTCTTCTCCACAGCTGGTTGTAATCTGTTAATGTAAATAAATATAAACGTGGGTTTTAATGAGGTCAGTTGTTCTCTTTGTTAACAAAGGAAGGAGCTGGCCCGCGCGCGGGACCGCGGGTGGCTACGGTGACGCGCCGCACTGTCACATCGTCATTAGCGACCGTGTGACGCGGGTGACGGCGACGTTTTTGACAGTCTGATTCAACTTTTTCAGCTTTATTTTTAGCAAAGTACAAATTGATCTGCAATATTTAAGCACTATTCTGTGTCTTCATAATTATACTATTATAATTATATATGGATACAATTAATAATTGGGTCTTTTTGGTGCTATTTCAAAGACAATCTGACAAAATCAAAAATATAAAATGACTGACAAGTCTCTGAACTTTTTTGTATTTATGTGTGTGTGGGTCATGTATGTATCACATGGTGGGTACCAAATGTCCCCACAATGTGATAAAAGCCTGTTATTTGTATGTTGCAGGGACAATTTTTTCAGTCCCCACAAGGGAAGACTCAGTTTTATAAAAGTCTGTGAATGCAATAAAAAACTAAAAATACAAAAAAATATATTTTTTTATTTTTTTGTTACTTAAGATTGTCATTGTTGGGAATGGGGTTTGTCCATAGAAATGAACGGACGGTCCCCACAAAGAAATGAACACAAATGTGTATGTGTATGTGGATTTGTAATTTTTACTATGCTGGAACCAAATGTCCCCTGTTACTTTTACCTGTTACCTGTTACTTCAGTGAATGCAATCAAAAACGTAAACATGCCAAAAGTTTTGTGCTTTGTTCGGTTGCTTCTGGTTAAGGTTAGGGCTGGGTAGGGGTTAAGGATGTCATAGTTGGAATTAGGATTATGCCCATAGGAATGAATGGAGTGTGTGTACAGTATACATACATACACACACACACACATACACACACACATATATATATATATATATATAAACCAAAAACACATAAAAAATCAGATCACCAGTGAATAAGAGGTATTTGATTCCAA
>JAODKN010000037.1:2525745-2555288 GCA_026774425.1 Petrocephalus zakoni
AGAGGGGCATGCATAATAGATTTGCTTAAGGGGTGATTGCTGTGTTTCAGGGGGGTGTTTTCAGTTTGTGCCTCCAGTAACCGGCACATACTGTAAGTATACCTGACCATTGATGGAATTTTAAGCTGTGCTGCTTGAATATGGAAGGGGTTAATTCGTTAGACCCAAAGCACTCCAGGCGAGCTTAATCATCGCCAAAGCCTTGTTTCAACAGCACAGTTTAATTTGAGTTTTATTCAGGAAAGAACAATTATAACCAAAAATAATTGCCAAATCGAGTCGTTTGGCTTGAGCTGGAATGACTGGTGTTATTATACCCTTAATTTCCACGCCACTTGTGCTGGATAACCACAAACATCAACTTAAATTTTTGTAATTCAGAAATGAGAAGTTCAGCCCGGACGACTGGCATCAGGCAGGTACACCGATGTACAACGAATAGTAGTTCCAATGCAGCCTATTTTTTTTTTTATGAGACTTTATGAGAAAATGTGATTTAAGGAAAAGCTAAAAAATGAGCGTGACCATTGCTGGGCGATATTAAAAGGCAATTAGGTCATGGAATATGCATACATGCTGCACGCTCGCTGCTGCACGCTCGCTGCTCCCCGCAATTTGGGTGTAAAGTAAAGGTCACGCACATTAGTTAGCCGGTGCTCCACAGATTCTAAAGAGGCTCAGTGACCACAGAGACGTATCCGCTGCAACATAATTAGCCCCCCCCCAGTCCCCACCCTCCCACCCGACGGCTCCCAGACGCACGCCGCTCAAAAGCGCCCTCCCCAAAACAGCGACTCCCCGCTCGCCGGCACCCTCGCCCGCGACCGGGCCCTCGCGCCACCCAGGGCCAATAAATTAGTCAGCAGCATTAGCATTGGCCCGCACGTGGCACCCCATGCCAACTGCTCTGCGAGTGGCCGGGAAAGGTCACGCTTTGATGGCAGAATGCTGCGCGGCACCTTGGCTCCCCGGAGGAGCCCTCCCCAGGTACAAGCGAAAGGTTAAAAATCACCTTCTCACCCCCGCCGCCTCGCCGAAGGAAATAATTAGCAGTTTCCGTTTTTTTCTTTTTAACTAGAGGCAGAGGCCTCCCCTCCAGCAGGGGGACTGGGGGGTGGGCGCAGTGACTAAGGGCCAGGGAAGCAGAGGAACTGTCCAGCGGCCCTGACAGGACAGACGCGCATAAACCAGGCCGAGGTTCCTCTCTCCTGGGGCACATCCCACTGACGCCTGGTTCTGGGACCTTTCCTTTTTATTGTTTGACACATTCAGAGTTTCCTATCTTGCCTTTTTATCCCTTGGCAACACGCAGGACTGTTGAGTTTTAATATACCGAAATACCGTTTCTGGCTGCCGTTAGCTAAATCAGAGAGCTGAGTCCCACAGCCGCACACCGCTATTGAGCGCTACAAAATTGTTGTTGTTCTGGGCACCAAAAAAGTCTGATGTTTGAACATGATCTTCTTCCTCCAGCCAGGAAGTTCTGATGCACTCAGCCACTGATGTCAGGCACATTCCTATGTTTCGGACTCAAATATTGACATGGCAGAGTTACTCCCTGTATGAAAATACTAGCACTGCGGGCCGTGATGATGAGTGTGATGGGTAGTTATGGGTCTGCCAGTAAGTTTTGATGCTATACACTGGTTTGTTGTTTATACACTAACAAGTTTCTGAATAGAAACTGCAATGTTCCAACATGTGACATCTGGAGTCAACTTAATTTCCTAATCTGCCTACCACTGACAAGTAAATTGTTCTTTTAAGATTGAAAATAAGTCAAATAAAATTACCATGCTGGATGTAATTTACTTTTTTTTTTAATGTGGTTATCTTCAGTATCATGATTTATCATGCAAAAGTCATACATTCCAGAGAGCTGAGCCAAACTGCCAAGGACCCGAGAGAGCTGTCTGCCTTCCTGCTCTAGCTGGGGGTTGGGGCACCTTGACCGAAGGTGCTTATGACCCAGGAACTGGTCTGGGCTGTAGTATTTTCCAGACATAACTCGGTTTTTGGGGCCATCGAAGCAAAACGGGCCATTCGTGGCCAAGCGGCACGGAGCGAATGGCACAGAGCGGCACGGGGGGCTGGCAGGCGTCACAACGAGAGCCAAATCCGAAAAGGCTCCTCTGTAAATAAATGTTTGCGGCTGAAACCTACAGACAAAAATAAGATGGAACGATGCATATGTGTTTCAGGGGCCCATTACGGGCATAAAGAGGGCTTTATGGTCTCAATATGGCAGCACTTAAGAGACCGCCCAAAAAATGCTATTCATTTCAAAGGCCTTTATCATATTTCAAAGGAATCACGTGTCATTTGAATCTCGGAAAGTTTGGCAGCGTCCCCATCGAAATGTCTGCCTTTTGTTTACAGCTGTTCTGAATTCTGTAAACACTCTGACAGACGGCTCAAAAGAAACCTTATTTTTGGCTTCACAAGTTTCCTAATAGGCAGACCAAAGAGATGGCCGTATATCCCTGAGCGATGTTGCCCTTAGGCGTCTGCCAGAGATAAGAGCGGAACAACGGCCCCCTAATGGGCGAGCTAGCGAACGCCCTCAGCATTAGCCTGTGCCGCAGCCGCGGGAGACGGCTAGCTACGCTCCTTACCGCTAACCACGCTGTCCCTGGGTCGCTTATGCAATTAGGCTGGCTCCAGCTAACGATTTGGTATGACAGGAATCTCTGTGATTTTTACAGCTACGGAATCAAACTACAGCAATTTAGAGACGGATAAAAATTGCTCGCTTTTTTTTTTTTGTGCCTTATTTTACTAGAAAAAGATTCGGCTTGAGGTGGTAACGACTTCTCACGACTCACATTTTGAGAACTCGAAGAAATAGTTTTTAATGTTGAATAAAAAAAAAAAAAAACATCCATTAAAAGTGCCCGGAAAAAGCTTGTTATCTTCTGAGGCACCTAACCCTGTGTTAAGTGTTCCAAACACGGCGGCATCATTAAAGTCCCCACTGAACTGGAAGTCGTGTCATGTTCAGCAACCCATTATAATAATTTATATGGCTTCTAATATGACTCTGAGTGAGGGATGAAAGAGGCCCTAACAAATTGTTCCGCTACCTGAGGACAGCTTAACACACGTTTCTGCTGCCAGCTGACATCTACGGCTCTAACAGGAACGTGTATCAAAGGAAATGCCTTTCCTATTTCTCTTTTGCAAGTAAATTACACTTTTAGGATTTATTAAGACAAGAAACTATTTTTGAGCAGCGGGTCAAAACTCTCAGTGGAAATTCACTCATTACTTTCAAACTGGAGGCGATTTCCTCAGCTCCAGCGTATCTATCTTCTTTCATTTATTTTTTTTTTTCTTTAAATATATCTATATTTTCCAGGATTGTGCCACCGCGTCTAATTCCATAATGCCATGGCGGTTTGTTGTTCAAAGTGTGACGGCGCTCTCAGCCTGCGGCAGGTGCTGCCGGAACCGCAGCGGAGGCCATGTGGGAACATCCACCATCGCTGAGGCCCGTCCGGATGGCCCTGCGTTCTGTGTCACCACGTGTGTGCGTCTTGCATTTCCAAAGTTGCATCTCTTCCTGCATTCTTCCTTTGGTGTGATTGTTGTTTGCCCCATTTCTGATGCACGCTTCACAATAGCACATATATGACGGCCGGATTGGGTGCACTTTCACTCAGCCATTTAAATTTGCTGTGTGGCTGTCTTGTTTCCGAGATGCTCAGAAGTATCAAACTTCAACAAGCTAATGTTTTATGTATGGAGATGAGGACCTGACCAGCTCCACAGAAACTCCATGAACTTCAACATGGGACCTTGAAAGGATTCTTTTCCAAAATGTAACTGCCTCATGGAGACACCCCAGCCTGTGAGGCAATGTGTCAGGGGTCGGGCACCAGGACCCTGCGTGCCCCTGCCCGTCAGTGGCGCGTGCCGAGCGCTCTCGCTCCCCGGCATCAGATTTTCAGATTTGGACGTAGGCGTTGGGGCGGAAAGAGCCGGAGCAGCCAGATCCCAGCCGCAGCACGTTGCAAATGCAGGCTGTTTAAAGTCAAACCCGATGTGCAGGGCCCCCGCAGGTCACCCGCGCACACTAAGGCCATCGTGTGAGGTTGATCACTGGGCCGCGGCAGCGTGCAGGCCAGCGGCCCCCAGCCACTGTCTTCTCACTTCTATGGACGCGCCTTTTTAACAGCTTCCCGGGTTCGGCAGCATGACAGAAGGACAAATGTGTAAAACAGCGGCGTTGCACACAGCTGCCAGGCACGTCAGAGCAAGGTGGCGGCACACGGGACGTCCAGCTCGCCGTCGTTTAACAGAAACACGTAGCAGTTCTTGCACGGGACATCCAGCTAGCTGCCATTTAACCGAAATGCATATCAGTGCCCGTATGGGACGTCCAGCTCGCTGCCATATAACAGAGACACACAGCAGTGCCTGTAAGCAGAGATGGTAAATTCAGGACCAGAAAGTACAAATCCAGGCCAAGATTTTGTTTCAATGAACCACTTGAGCATAAAGAGTCATAGGCACGAGTATTCAACTGGTTGGTTGAAACAAAATCTTGGTCTGGATTTGTACTTTCCGGACCAAAATTTTCCAGCTTGCTGCCATTTAACAGAAACGCGTGGCAGTGTAATGTTTTTAAAACATATAAGATATGTAGCTGGAGGATGGATGGATGGATGGATGAAGGGATGGATATATAATGTAATGTGTATATGACAAAAGAATCCTACAGATATGACAGTTTATCGGGGTGCCTGAGAATTCATAGCTAAACAAACTAATAAGAAAGAGCCTTTTTATGGCCATGAGGGCTTATTTGCTCCGGGCAGCCCTGTGCAGCGGGATGATAGGCCCTTCATAGGGGAGCCTGTCCAATTTGCTCTCACGTTTAAAAGGCTGACAGGTCATCCACATCGCCCGAAAATGACAGCGTGCTCACTGGGGCCCCTTCCCGCCGGAGACCCCCAGCCGCGCAGAGCGCGCAAACACGCCGGCAATGCCTAATTGTGCCTCTTTTTCCCACAGACAGCCAGCTTTGCTCCTGCCGGATTCCTCGTGCTCTAATTAGGCCGGGATTTTACCGCGGTCGCTCCTGACAGGTGCTGCCTGGCTCGTCAGGGTCACACTGACTGAGTCGGTGTTAAAAATGAAAAAAAAGGAGAAAAACGTAGAAAAAAGCAAATGACTGGCGAGAAAGGACAGGCGGGATTTGTCCACTTCGTCTTCCACCTGTTATTACATAAGTACAGCCAACGGCACCTCGTCCCGGACGCGAGAAAGCAGGAGAGAGAGCGAGTGAGAGTGACACCAGAGGATGGCAGCAGCTTCGGGATCCCGACTCCTTGGGGTTCTGTAATCGAAGTCTGTAGTATTTGGGTGTGATAATGCAGCTACATCATGTACTGAAATGTACTTTTCCTAATGAGCTATTCTACTGTTATCTGTCAGATTTGGGTTAGGAGTTGCATATGTAACATGTGTAAGAGATGATATATACACACATACACATGCACAATAACACTCCTCTACAGTTGTGGTAGCCAAACCTTAAACTAGGAATTCTAAAAAAACATTTGAGAACTGATGCTATCACCATACAGAGCGTAACGTTACAGAGACGTTATCGCTACACAGATATTATCGTTATATAGATGTTATCGTTATATAAATGTTATTGTTGTACAGACGTTATCGTTATATATATGTTATTTTTCTCATACGTTATCATTATATAGATGTTATAATTATATAGACGTTATCTTTCTCAGACGTTATCGTTATATAGACTTTATCTTTCTCAGACGTTATCGTTATATAGATGTTACTGTTACACAGACATTATCGTTATATAGATGTTATCGTTACACAGACGTTATCGTTATAAAGATGTTATCGTTACATGCATTGCTATTGTCTCTACCTGGCCTTTGCATTTGGGTGCATAGTATCTGAATCTGAGATCACTCTTTATTGGTAGGATGACTGACGCGTTACTTCACTCGCGTCCTCCCCCCAGTTTTGTTTGGGCCTGTTCCGGGGAGGGGGGGCTTGCGGAGTGCGGGCTGATCGAAAAACAGCAATGCGTGTCCGGAAATCCCACCTCACTTTGGGATGCAGTTTTCTTATTTTATTTTCATTTTTTGCACCTGTGATCCTGTCAGAGGTCTTCCATCATACTCCAGGAGCAAAGGAACCACTCGCAGAACACACCATGTCAAAAACACAACTCAACTGCAGCCTCAGTGGTACGTCACGCCTTGTTACAGATGAAAAGACGGCCCACTCTGACCACCGACCTCCGACAAACACCTCCAGATTCCTGGCCCTGCTTCTGCGGGGATGTGGGTCTGCTGATTATCATGCTTAGTGCAGTTATTTTCTGCTGGAAAGTTTAGAGGAACTGTAGAGCGAGGCTGTAATTAAGGAGCCAAAGGCCTCCTCAAATGAACCCAGCAGGCAAATCAGATGAATACTTTTAAGTGTGTGAGATAGCACCCAGGATGAGAGTCAATTAACCACTCCTGTTCTCGCCTCTCTGCTCTTTAGTCAGCTTCCTGCACTTGGACGGGAAATATTTACGAGCAAAAGGGAACCTTATTACCTCTTGAGGCATCCAGGTAAATTATAGATAATGCTGACTCCTTCCTAGGTTAAATGTGAGCTATACACACTGTTTTGCAGTTTCATCACAGAAAGTTCAGAAGTATATACCTGCAGTGTATCAAGTGGCCATGGTGGCCTAGTGGTAGTGCTGCAGTATCACACACCCCAGGGCTCCGGGTTCGAACTCTACCCCCTGTTCTTGCATGCTCGGATTCCTCGCGCCGTACTGTGTTTGTGTGGTTTCCGGCCATTTACTGTAGGTTCCTCCATAGTGCAAAACATGAGGTTGAGTGGACTGGTGTCCAAACAGTGTGTGTGAGCTTGTGTCCTGTGATGGACTGGCACCCTACCCAAGGTGTCCCATGTTTTCTGGGAAATGGTCCCTGTATTGAATAAGCCACTAAGCAAAAATGAATGGAAAACAGACATATACTGAGTACACATCACAGTATATATTGTTATTATGCCAAGCCAGAGCAATATAATGCATTGCTATAATGTAATATAAATGTAATGTAATAGAAACATTATAGCAAATTATATTTCTCTCAACAGATACAGTTTGTCATCTTTTAAATTTATTTTTTTTTGGTCTACATAAAAACATATGGCGAACAAACGCTGGATGATGTCACACTGCTCTTTGTTGAAGTGCAGAAGAGAATGAAAGGGACAGGTAGGCCCCGTATGAGAGCGTTTAGCGTGCCAGCACAGTCATGGCGATCTTCCGCAAGGCGATTACGGCTGAAGCGTGCACCAGCCCCCGACCCGGCGAGTGTCCCCGGACGGAGAGAGTGCTCCGTGACGGACAGGGTGCCGGGAGGGAGGGGGGGTCGTTTCGTCACAAAACAGCAGATCGAGGGACAAGGTTCTGGCGCGCCACCACATCTGAACCGCGGCCGCATCCATATTCACGGGAGCGCCAGCCGGCCCTCACTTTGACTATTCATGAGAGCGGGCCTCCGGATGGACGAATCGGGTCTTAGGACGCTGGGAGGCGGAACCACACGGATCTTACAGCAGCTGAAAGTGTCACTCACAGAATTATAACTTTTTTTTTCCGCTTTCTTTCCCAAGTTCCCTGGCAGCACAGCTGCCTAAATGAGGGGGATTAAGTTAACACCCCGCTTAGAGGAAGAGCAGGGCAGGATTAGGGCACTGGGCTTGGACACAGTGCGCACTGGAGCGGGGGACTCTGGCTTTTTTATTTTTTTAAAGGGGGGGGGGGGAGCAGTCTAGCACAGCATTCTCAGAGAACCGGAGCTGAATCGCCTGAACAAATACATAGACAAGTGTAAGGCTGTCAGCCGCACAAAGGAACAGACACGTGCACACAGACCCGCACACACACGCGCATACAGACCCGCACGCACACACACGCAGACAAACACATGTTTGTATTCATATCATTCTTGAGACTCTCCATTCATTTCTCAATTATGACATCCTTAAACCCTACCCTGGCCTGACCTTAACCATAAGTAACCAAACTAATTACTTTCTTGGCATTTTTATTTTTTGATTGCATTCACAGACTTTTATAAAACTTAGGTTATCCTTGTGGGGACTGAAAAAAATTTGGTAATATGGTAAATAGTTTTTATCACAGTGTTGGGAAATAATCACACACACACACACACACACAACCAATGTACCAACTGCCAGCCTGGGCATATCTAAGGGTGGGTGGTGGGTTGGGGGGGGGGGGTAAACAGGTGGCTAAGGAGTCCCACGGGATAGGGGAGGCACCTGTTTCTGGAAGCCAGCTGAGGTACTTGGACATGTCTGTGCTGCGGTGCTGTGGGAGTTATCTGCGCCGTTCACACGGTGTTCCTGTTCTCCCCGTAAATCAGGGGGCGCGGGGCGGCCGGGTCACCCCTGCTGACAGGGCTGGGCTGAAACTCTCAGCTTCTGCTGTGTCTCGCTCAGGACGACCGCGGTCACGCTACTGCCCCGGGGAACAATCCCAGCCGGTGCCCCAAAGCCACTAAATATCTATATACAGCCTACTGTCAGGTTACTCTGGTGGACACTAGTTAATGACAGGCAAGAACATCATTTAAACTATGTAAGAATGGGGACGGGATTAAATGTTAGCGTGTCTCGAACAAGGATTGTTAAATCCTCAGTGAAGTTCAACAGAACGTGTCAACACGCGGTTTTATGAGCCTGTTAAATGCCCCCAAGTGGTTGTTAAGTAACCTGCAGGTCATTGGTTCAAGTTCCAGAAATAGCCCCACACTACTAGCCTTAAGGACTGGACTTACCAATGAATTACCAATAAAAGCGTCAACGGAGGAGAAAATTAGTGAAAATGTAGATTCCAGCTCAGTATCTAGGTGGGACATTTACAGCCTGCATCAAGCAGCTTTCAATCAGTGACATCTGCGGCGGTCCCGACTGTGCCGGTGCTGATAGCTCAGGAGGACAGACGTGTGACGGGGATGACAGGCGTGATGGATGGCTTTTCTTCTCCAGAGTCGAGTCAGATCTTCTGCTCGCGGGACGGCAGTGATTGCTGGGGCAGCTGACACATGTTCGGCAGCCAGCGTGCGACGGGGACCCTGGCTACATGGCCGAGTGTGGTTCCGTCGGCAAGCTTTTTCGATTATAAACGATGGGGAACAGATTGTCCCGTCTGAGAGCTTTTGTGTGCGAGCGTGAGAGACGCGTTCACCATCGTGCGACAGCGGTGGTGCTTTACGGCGAAGTCGCAGTCAGTGCAGCACGGATCATTAGGGCGGCTTCATTACCGGCACGGCTTCATTACCGGCACGCACTGTCAAGTAGCAGGAGTCATTTCTCCAAAATTCTCTTTTGTTTAGAAAAAGATTATAAACACATTTTCCTGGGGAGGGGGATTCTGTAAAGTTAAACAAAACGTTCGTCTGGAAGAAAAAGGGAAGTCTGGCCACCAGCGCCCTCGTGGGCCGGCACGCCACAGCAGAGCAGTTTCCGGATGAATCCGGTAAGGCGCCTTCCCCTCTCCCAAGATGTTTATTAGCCAGTGATAGGAGTTTAGGAACCAAATCCCAGGCCTTCAGTGGCCCTCTAAAGCTCCTACACACCCAGCGCAGGCTCTATTTTCCCGAATAATGGAAAAGGCCCAAAGGCCAAATGTGAAAATGGGCAGCGAATGAACCCCCTGAGGGGGGGGGGGTGGTACAGTGATCCAATTGTGTTTGTTGAGGCCTTGATTAATCATGTCATAGGGGTGTAATGCACTGCACTCCCCCCAATGCTCAGAGTTCTTCCCGTTAAACCAAACCTGTCAGTGAGGAAACGCAGAGAAACTCTTCCTCCAACACTCTGTTCACCCCCCCTCAGGGACCTGATATGCCCCCCCTCGGTAGTCATCCTGCGGTGAATGCTGACAAACGGCCGGACCCTTCCTCCGTCAGCCATGACAGGCGCCTCGCTGTTTTGTAAAACATGTGGGGAAACAATGGGATTGTGGGTAGCCGTCATGAGGGGGTGGGGCTTCCAGCTCAATGGGTGCAGGGGGGTGGGGGGGGCCCTAACTATGGCCAGAAGATGCCGGATTCGCTGCCTACATCAGGGAGAAAGACACTTATGTTTGGGTGGAGAGACAATCGATCAGAGTACAGCACAGAAGCATCTTTGAGAGAATCTTCACAGTGGAACTTTGTATAGCAGGTAGCAGTAATACACACACACACACACATACACACACACACCAGGCAGCCATGCAAAGGGCTGCGAGCATGATGCCACAGAGCAATCTGCGGGCTTTGCTGGCTCTTGGGTCAGCATCAGCTTCGACAATGGAAAGGATGCCGTCATACTGCGACGGAAAAAGCAGACAGGTCAGTGCTGCACAGCTCTGCATGGGACAGGGGGACCTGCAGATCTCTCTTAGAGCGGATACTGCGCCATGGGCCAGCGTGTGGCTAGGCTAGGCTAGGTTAGGCTAAGCTAGGCTAGGACGCCAGGCCCGTGACGGGAAGGTCACTGGCTTCAATCCCAGGGCTGGCAGAGTGATGGCACTGTTGTGGCCCTGCGTAAGACCCTTAACCCTGAATGATCCCAGCCCATAGCTCACCCTGCTCTCAACTACAAATTCACTTTGGATAAATGCAACTGCTAAAAAAACAGCAAGGTAATCATCCTCAATAAATAAGATGTTTTTCATCTGTATTATAGTAATTCTAAATAGTAATTATTGTATTCATTCTGATAATTTGCAATAGGAGATGCTGCAATATTTTGATGTCATCTTGAAGGGGGGTGAACTCTTTACCCGAGAAAAGAGTTTGGGACCAGTTGTGGTGCAGGGGGAGCCGGTTCACGCCATTTTTGGTGGTTTGAATGGGTCAGAACGATAATTTGCCATGTAGTCATAGGAGAATTTCACGGAAAACAAGTGGGGTGGGTGGAGGGGGTCCTGTGACATGTGGCATGTGGGGGGAAGCGGGACAAGGTGACACCCCCCATCCCAATGACATCATGCACACGTACCGCCCCGCGCGGCTCCCAGGGCACCCGAGAGGAAGACTCCCGGAGTGAATGCCCCCCCGTCACCCCCACAGATATTCACTTTGCTGTGATTGTTTAGCAGACTTTTGCTTTCCTTGACCTTGCAGGGATTTCTCAATTTCTGCGGGGCACTACGTTACTGGATTTTCTCTAAATACTCCTTTGGTTACATACGCGGGGACACAGTACATTATGTGTGTACCATAAACATGCTCCCTGCTTTTCAGTCACACAAAAAGAATTTTAGATATAGCTGTCAGTTATAGTTCCTAGTTCCGGTCCTGGTGGGCCAGCCTGCAACACAGTTTGCAGATTTCCATGCTCAAACACACCTCCTAAGCCTGGCAATTAGCTGGTGGGCTGAATAAGGTGTGTTTGTACTGAGAAATCTGAAAACTGTGGTTCAGACTGGCCCTTCAAGACTAGAATTTGTGGAAGCCTGCTTTAGAGATAAAGCTAACACTATTTCGCTAACTGCCATTAAAGAAGTTAACACGAGGGGGCAGTACTGCGGCTCACTCATTCATTTGGTGCATTTTTCTGCCAGTAAATTACCAACATTGCAAGGTTGAACATAAAACAGGGTCCTTGTGCAATGCAGTGCCAGAGAAACATTCACTGCCTCCTGAGATCTTTTGGTACATTGCTGCCTTTTGAAATCTGGCAGTAATTTTTGGAGGATTTGCAAGAACAAAACAAGATCATATAAGACCATTAAGTCTTAGGGGAGAGTTTAATGGAAAGCCATACTATTTAAGTGGAACTGCATTTTAGATTTTGGTTTTAGGTTTTGTTTAAATTAATTGCACCTTGTCGATCTTTTAAAAAATGGAATTCCAGGAACTGCAATCAGTATGGATTATACAAAAACCTCAATAATGATAGAGTAGCTTCAAAAGAAATATTTGATGTAACTTTATTATATTATGATAGATAAATACTGTTATGCAGACAGATACCAAAAAATATACCTCACAGCTGAACATCACATGAGTAATCCTATGAAATGCGCCTGCTGACTGTTGAGTAAATTTAAACGTGAATTTTTCTTTATTTATAATATTTTTTTTTATAATAAATCATCTCGATTTAATCATTAACTTAAGGATTCAGTTGAGGGTCCCTAAATTACCGTATGAAACTGCCAGAGAGCTCATCTATATAACAGATACCACATGCACTTTACTTGGTTCAAAAATATGTTATACGTTATGGGAAAAAAATGTATTATTTGAGAAATCTGTGCCATGCTACATAAAAATATTTATGTGAGAATTTGTGGACATACCGTTGGAATAGCAGAATGATAATTAATTTTTTTCCTCTCCCTTAAATTTCACCCTGTCTCATAACAAACCCACTGGACGCTGATCAAAACCGAAAATTAGAAATTCAAATCTCCTCAGTGGCATCTCTGCTCCATTTGCTGGGGGCTTTTGTCCCTAAATCAGATGGCCCGCCGTGTACGGGATGTGAGCCTTATCTCCTAAATTAAAAGCCACTGTGGCTCCATCTTCTTGGAGCGATTCTGCCTCGGGAAACTGACTTGCGACCTGCTCCTAATCCCGGCTCGGAGTGACAGCACTTGCCGACCTCGGGAAGGGCTCATGCAGCTATTACAAGCATCTCCCTCTCTGTGGCACTCCGGATTATTCAAGATTATGTTGTAATTCCTTTAATCCCCATTGCATTAAAATTTTGGTCTAAATGCTGAACAGTGGAGGACCACTCAGTGCCAGGCATGATTGGAGGTTAATATGAGGCTGGACAGCTGTCAGCTTTTCCCGTCTGAATGCAAAAAGAGTAATAATAATTATAATTAACATTACTATTATCACCATTAATATTACGTTTATTATTATTATTACTACTACCAGTTATTCTCTTTCTCAGAATGCCTGGGGTTTGAGATGGTCTTGCTCTTTTAGCTAGTTTCTTGACCATCACTGGTAGGTGGTCAGTCAGTATAAATGGCTGAGAGCAGGTCGTTAGGGACCACGGACTCGTTATCCTAACTCCGGCCTCCTTGGCTCCAAAAGAGAGTGTGCTTTCCACATCCTAACGAACGGACTTCACCATGACTGCTCCAGGACAGCATACATAAATTAAGTTACTTTGGAGGGTCTTAAATTAAAATGTCAGCTACTGAACTCCCCTTAAGTCCCTCTTTTTTAATTTTTAAAAGTAACTGTTATGTGCTAATTTCCCCAGAAGCCGTCATTCAGTCTGCAGGGTACAGTGAGCTTGAGCCAGGAATATCCAGAAAATGACAAAATTCACACCACGATTCCTGACGGGCAGCCTACACGCGACACGCCAGCCCACCCTGAACCCTGACGGGCAGCCTACACGCGACACGCCAGCCCAACCTAAACCCTGACGGGCAGCCTACATGCGACACGCCAGCCCACCCTGAACCCTGACGGGCAGCCTACATGCGACATGCCGCCCAGCCTGAACCCTGACGGGCAGCCTACATGCAACATGCCGCCCAGCCTGAACCCTGATGGGCAGCCTACATGCGACATGCCGCCCAGCCTGAACCCTGACGGGCACATGACACACCAGCCCGACACACCAGGGTTTGCCCTGCAATGATGAATCGAATGGCCATCCTGGCCCGTGACCTTCCACCACAAGACATCTTAGCTCGCGCGGACCAGCCGGATAGCGGCTCCAGTAATGGTGCTGCCGCTGCTGGCTTCCGCCCCGCTGGGCTTCCCCCAGCACGGATTCTGCTGGACGACGCCAAGGCAGGGATGGGCTTCCTGCACCCTGGCCTCCATCTGGCCCGCTATCCGTACGGACATGCCTTGGCTCGCCGGCGCTCTCGGTCCCATACCATCCGCAGCCAAATATACATTCTTGGACGTGAGGCGTGCGCTGGCGGTTTGTGCATTTGCCAAAAAGGGCGTTTATGTTGCCCGTAGTTCTGCTGGCGTGTTTTCTGCGCAATTTATACTTTAAAATTAGAGAAAGGACCTATAATGTGCTTTTTAAGTCATCAGCTGGTGGAATGATGCATAAATAGCAAAGATAATGTGTAAAAAAAAATGCGTAAAAAAAATCTGACGTATATAGGACACACACAGCGGCGGTCAGGAAGATATGTCAATGAGAGACGAAGAGTGAGATTGTTAGGTACGGAAGCTTTTTTTCTTTATGAGTCTTTCCTAAGCAAATTGCTGACCTTTTCTGGGGACGCGATTTTAAAGAACAAACACATCATTCGAAAAAGTCGAAATATTCCTTCAGGACGTGTGACGTTTGGACGGAGCGCTGGGCGCGCGGCAGATGGCGAGCGCACACAGGCTGCCTCGGCTCGCAGTTCAGATCCTCAGCGCGGCCTCGCTCTTCCCACTTCCAAAATGTCAGAGTCCGATTGCTCTTCCATTTGTGAGGCTCGTCGGCCACCAGGAACACCACGAGAGCCATTAGCATTTTTTCGCGAGCTTGGCTTAACAGCAAGTCCCCATTTGGCCTCCATTATTGAATAAGCAGGCCGTCCTGAATGCCTGACTGAAAAGAGAAATCTATAGAAAAGTAGGAGGCAGAGTGGATCGAGGGGGGGGGGGGCGGAGGTGTTACGTTCTTGTTAATAAGCAGCCAGTAAAAGATAATCCTGACGCCTTTAAAAATGTCACACACCAACCTGTAATCGTGTGCCTGTAATCATCATTTAGGTTTTCTTTTTTTTTTTTAAACAAAAAAACTAACGTGCAATAAAAAGCAAGATTTTTAGCCATTAGCATGATAGGAACAGAATGAAAAGTATAATCTGTGGATTTCCCTACATGTGGTGCCAGTAACAACACCGTGTCAGGGGAATGGAGGCTATGGGTTTGGTTTAAGGACTTCTGCCCCTGTGACCAACACTTGTTACCTAGTTGTTAACCCCCCGGCCATCCCTGAAAGAGGGCGATCCACTCCTAGAGTGAGAGGGCAGAGCCTTCAGTACGTAGCCTATCACAAAACGGGCCACTCAGACCCGGGTGCTGTCCATCGGACGTGAAGGGCTGTCACCTGGACCCAGGATCTGCTGCTCGAGCGTCCTCTGTGTCTGAGGTGCCAATAAGATGTCCCACCCCCCAGAGGGAGGGGGTGTGGCCATGGCAGGATGTGAGGCATTCACATTTAACCCATGACGCACTGAGCCCCCATAGCCGACTGGGCAATGCAACGAGTGCGCTGCCTCTGATGTTGCGACATCACTCGCAGACAGGCATCCAAGTTGCACGTGTGACTAATGCGCTCGAAGCAAATTAGCATAATGAGTGGAATCACGCTGGGGGTCCCCTCTGGCCGAGCATTACGTACAGCATGTATAGACCGAGTCCATAGGTGCCAATACGTCTGCACTATACTGCATCCAGGGTTTGCATGCATGGCGAGCACGGCGTCTGCCGCGCCAGCGAGATCCCCGTCCAAGGCGCATGCATAGCACACATATGCCAGCAGCGAGAGCCGCCCCGCTGTTTTAAAATCCTTGGCTCGGTGGAGCCGGCACCGGCGGCCGGCACAGCCCCACTCCGGCGGAGACGTGCTTTCGGCGTTTACTCTCCTCTGGCCGCGAGCCGCAAACATACTTCTCACCACACGTGTGCGACCAAAATAAGCAGAGAATACTGAGAAAGGCGAGGCGACTTGGGCCGGATCCACCAGCAGCGTCTCATGCGCAAAAGAACACAGAAGCAGTGTGATAAACTCACGACAGGAAGCTTTGGGAAAGCAATGGAGCACTACACGAGCACGGCACCGGGGCACGACGGCACAGGGGCACGACGGCACAGGGGAACGACGGCACCGGGGCAGGCGGGCGGGCGGGGGCACTTTCTTACCTGAAAGACGTGTTTCCGACTCGACTTCTCCGTCGTCCAGCCAACGAGAGCCCCGCAGAGGTCCACCGTCTCCGGCTTGCTTCCCTGTTTCTGGAGACAGGAAAACAGACCCTGTTCCTGTCTGCAGAAATGCCGGACCTCGGTGGATTTTGAAATGTGACAAAAAAAAAAGAAAAATGCAGCGACTGCCTGACAGTGATTAACAGAGGGGGAATCCGGAAGAAAAATTAGTTACAAAAAATAAATAAATACATTTATGAAGCTATCTTTATTTATTATGCTATATTTGCTATTAAAGTCTCTTTTTTTTCTTATGAAACAACAGTGTTTACTTGTGATTCTCTCACACATGGCACCTTTTCAAGTGTAAGATCTGTGAAAAATAACATAAGATAAAATGTAAATAATATGTTTAGAAATTTGTTCAAATAAAAATGTGCCATCCTGAGGTCAAGCTGTGGACCGAACCGATTACAGGGAGACAGAAACGCAGGATAAACTGGACGGACTCTCCTAGTGCGAAATGGTTCATAATCGAGGAGAATCGGTGGAATAAAAGCACGCTTTGCCTGATCACCAGCGGCAGGATAGTGGGGGATTTCCACTTCAGAGGCCTTTTTGCATCACTGATGGGGGGCTGGTAAGGTGCGGGGGAGGATGTGAGGCAAGGCTGAGCGAATTTCGGACTTTCAGAACAAAAGCAAGCTGGAGCCGATGGAGACGTGTGGCGCGTAGACGGTTACGGTGGCCCGGTCAGTGACGGCTCCGTGTCATACGAGGAGCCCATTTGGAGGGCATTTCATGGCAGCTCGCAGAGGTATCCGAGAGCCACCAATCCGCAGCAGCGCCGGGCCGCGGTAATCCCGGTGGGAAAGCGGAGTCGGATTCCGTGCACGCTTCTGTGCAATAACTCAGGGGGGGGGGCGCTTCATAAATCCAGGTGGATGCGGGTGGCAGGAGACACATGTACGTGTGCTGCAGTACATGCGTGAGATGGCATGTGGGAATACTCATCAAATGCCTTACATACCGCTCAGCTTTCAAAATCTACGAGGAAAGATGCTTTTTAGAAGCTTCACGTATCTTTGCCTGGTGTCAGATTCCCGCTCGGCTATGCCGGAACCACATGCGGCACTCCAGTCCGCACCCACCCCCCCCGCTTCAAACCGGGGCCGAGACCCAACCTCCCATCCACCAGCAGCAGAGTCCCAATTAGGGTGAAGCAGAAAATATTTGCCATTATGAAATGTTTTACAAAAAGCAGTTCCTAGTGACCCCCACCACACACACACTCTCGAGGGCACCGCAGTCCTCCCTCCTGGAGATATAATTAACAATGCCTCAAAGGTGTATCCCTGCGGTACCAGTGCGGAATGCTCATAGGGGCCAGTGAGGTCACAGCCCACACGATGGGGGTGTGTCAGCATGCACGGGAACCGCCAGTGGGGGGGTGGGCTCGTTCCCAGGCTTATCTGCCTGCCACTTGATAAGCATAAAGTATGGCTTGTCATTGCTGGCGGGGGGCACCACTCCAGGACGAGTGGGAGAGTATTTGGGGCCAGTGCGCATTTCATGCTGCCGGGCCCTATAATGAACAAGGCTAAGAGGGAGTCTAAACATCTGCCTGGCGGAGGCCTCATTACCATCAGGCATGGAGGGCCTTTGATGGCTGTCCTCTGCTTCATTAAAAGTGGCCCAGGACCTTCCTGAGGACTCTTCATTCCTGACAGAGTCATACCCTAGGTGCGCGGGGGGGGATTACGGGCGCTAGCTAAATATCGGGCCCGCGCCGGTTAACAGTCCGGCTCCTCACTGCTCGTGCCCGTCTCCCTCCCAAAGCTGGCCCGGATACGGCGGTCGGCAGGAAAGGACCACACTTTCATCTGTCGTCTCCGCTTGGAGGAGAGCGCTACCAAGCTGGCTCCGCGGACGTGTTTTTCACAGTTATGTCAGACGATTGTTACATTTCAGCCGAAAATTTAAATCTTACATGTAAAAACACATGAAATTATCCGTCGTCCAACTGCTTACCCAGTTCAGGGTAGCTGGGCCATGAAAACATGTGAAGTATAATAATACTAATGCTAAAATTACTGAAAACAAACAAATCGATGCTAATGCTCAAATTAAATACCGGAAAATGCGAATAAATTATTTATTTATCCAAAGGTATTCGCACATTCAACGGTGCTGGAGTCGTAGCTCCTTATAATGTGACACTATACTTCCTGCCACAAGAATTTCCCACCTGAACAATGGTAGCTAAATCATTTTCACAACATTATCGTTAGCGAATGTCACATATTGATCTGCAGCGGGCGACGAAAGAAGACTCTTCCCATTTCATGAGCAGGGAAGTGGGCCGGACCGTCCCGAGGCCTGTTTACAAGTCCGGATGACGGGGGTGTGCCAGGGAGGCGGGCCGACACGCACCAGCCGCCCGCCCGCCTGCTTTTCTCACTTTCTGGAAATCGCTGGCTAATTGTAACGGATCTTGCAGAGAGCCTATCGACCAGACACACGCAGCGAGCGCACACGCCCCCCCCTTGCGAAGGCTTCCTGGCAGACGCCTGGCCACCCCTCCCCCGACGGACGCCTCTCTGTCTGTTTTGTGGAGTTTTCTTGGCGGGTAAAAGCTGTCGACGGGCCTCACGACTCCCGCGGAGTTAACCCCGGGAATGCTGTGCGGGTCCCAGCCTCACCTTTGACACACGCGCTTGGCACTCGGCCATGCTGTCTCCTCCCTCAAGAGGGATGTGGTAGGGGCCATGAAAGGACGCCCCCTAGGGGTTATGGACAGTGACGCACGCTCGCCGTGTACCTTCCCCGTCGCCTGTCAGTGTTGGCAGGCCGGGCCCGGGCCTGACAGCTTCCACGCGGGGAGGGGTCGCGTTGTCAGGCAGCAGTACCCCGTCCCCCGGCTGCCCCCGCACGCGTCATTCCTTGTCATTTCAGACAGCTTGACGGCATGCCCCTTCCCCCCACCCCCCCACTGCAAGGTGCCCGCACTGCCTCCCTGGCTTAGCGTCTGTTTGAAACAGGGAATGTGAGTACCCCCCCCGCGGGCAGGATGAATAATCTCACCGCTGGGCCACGCTGCCGCACCGTTTAGGTGACAAAAGTCCTAAAGAGCTTAACACGGGCATTTCCGGAAGGTTCTCCCAGCACAGGTGATGAATTAGCTCGAGCCCCCAGGCACATCACTGTAGTGCTGAACAAGTGTGAAATTACCTGACACGGGGAGGAGATGGGGAGGGCGGGCGGTACCAGTCGTGTTTCTACACGGGTTCAGGCACGGCGGAGGGCAGCCGAGCGGCACGAGGTGGGGGCCTCGCCGGCTTTCAGTGGGCAGCAAACATATGTCAAAGCCAGCCCCGACTGGTAAACGGATCACGAGTAATAAGCGGCAAGGTCTGCGAAGGGTTATGGACAATAAGCCCCGTATCGTGATTCATTCATCTCGCCGAGGAAATGACTAAATCCAATCCGGCCTGATAAAATCTGTCCTGTCCGTATCTCCCTCATGCGGATAATTTTCCCTGATAAAAGCTGCAGCTTCCTGCCCTGTGCCCCCCCTCTCCTGCAGGTTCCCATGGCCCAGCCTGTCAGGCGGTCACTAGAAAAATGACTGCCGCGCTTGCCGTGTCCCGGCTTCTGCTCCACGCCTTTTCGGTGAGAGGGGGGCCCCCCCATTCGTTGGCGGCACGGCTCGCATAACATAGCGCTAAGGAGTTTTACCATCCGGCATGGAGTTTTGGCCAAAGGACGGACCGTGCAGCTCCGCAGAACACGTGCGGGGTCGTTCTGCACCTGTACTGTAGCTTATGTGTTACTCTTGGTGACGGAGAGAAGGTTCTAGATTTCCCATAAAACTACTGGACCATGTGCAAAGGGACTGACGTGCTTACCAGACTAGCTGATTCCTGCTTGCTCTCCTTGTAGAAAAACAGACGATTATCCTCTAGGACAACCCAGGTGGTTGTCCAGTTCTTCCTGCAGGGAGATTACAGGGAATTAAAGGGAGGGGCATTCATCCGTCTTGTTGATCCAGGACGGGATCACAATGAGCCTGGACCCTTTCCCAGAATGCACTGGGCTTGAGGAAGGGGATACTGTGGGTAGGACGTCACCCCGTCACAGGACACTCAATGACACACAGTGACATGCAATGTAGAGTCATGATTTCACTGCATGCTTTTGGCCAACAGGATGGCAGCGATTGCATCAAGAGGGAACCCACCCCGACATGCGGAAAGCAGGCACAAGGGAACCGTCTCCACAAAGGGACACTGCAGCACCACATGTATTTTGATTGCAGTTCATACCCATATATGGGCTCAAATTGCATGCGGTATTAATTCCAAATTAAACAGCACAAACTCTGCTTTGGTATTGGTCCATGTGACAGCTGTGACCTCTGAGAGCCAGGAAGCAGGATTAGACATTAACAAAAGTTAACACTTCCAAGATAAGCAAGACGCAGGCCGTCCTCGTCAGGACTAAAGGCTACTGGGGGCAGATTATGGCATTTTAATCCCCCAGCAAGATAAGGCGGGCATTATGGTCACAAATGCAGAAAAAAATCTACTTAATTAATGCATATGCTCTTCAAAACAAAAATACCAATACACAGCATCAGAGAGATTCCCTAAACGCACTTAAGTTATATTCACAGTGGAGGGGTGCAGCGCAAAATCCGTCATATGGAGAGCACTTTCTAAAGAGGATATTCCTGATGGAACTGCAGTGCTGAAGATTACACTGATAAATCCGACCAGAGGAACCTATGATTTCAATTTTTAACAAATAAGAACAGGACGGGATATAATGGACGGAATAGATAATGCAAGGTATCGCCTGCCATTGTATCCTGCATGCACACCAGAATAATCCCATCCCTCTGTCTATTAAAGTTGGCTTTGAAGTTCTTAAAGGTTTTGTGTCACCAATCCAACTATCAGAGAGGTTAGAATAAGCGGGGGGGGGGGGGCGAAAAAAATAAATATGGATTATAAAAATAGGCAGAGCTGTCAGGATGATGCATTGAACTGCAGTGGGCCTCATTTAGGCTCCTCAGCTGAAGGTTAATAGAACATTTGATTGTGGACAATGTTGGGTCTTTAAGACGGAGCTTTTCCCGGATGGAGTACAGAAGGGCACCATCAGCCTTATCGGGCCCGGCGAGGGAGGCCACCTTCGCCGAATCACTTGGCAAATACAATTCACATGTGTTTGATTTCGTTGTCACCCACCACCGGCCCCACCCGGCCACTACCTTGCCCACCTCCCCGAGTAGCCCGCGGGTTCCTCTCTTACCTCAGTCTTTTTCCTCCGTCGGCTATCTTAGCTTTGTTCAGGTATTCACCTTTCAGGGAATTCTGCGTAAAAATCACACATATCCTCCGTTATTGTAATAGCTTATGGCAGCTGCATTTTCCCTGTATATTACACTGAACATTACTAGATTTCAGCCCTTTACAAACATTGATATGAGTGCATCATAGCGCAGCCTGCATTTGTGACAGAGTGATGATGAAGTGGTCTTTGTTAAGTTAGATGGGAATGGGAGGTCGGTACGGGTTACTGGATTAGACCGGGAGGCTGACAGACCGCTGACGTACTCAGAGCATATGTTTCTGGCGTTTAGCTCTACATCATAAGGAAGATTTTCGATCACTTGCAAAACTCCGCTAAAGATGCATAACTGAGGTTGTGAAAGTGAGATGTGAGTAGATCACCAGAGCAGGTCCAGAACACAGCATGTAAATGTGCTATGACCAGCAGGGTATAAACTCTCACACCTGATCACAGGCCTCCAGACTGGGCTCCGCTCCGAGCACAAAACCTACACAATCTATCGCAAGCATGACCACGTAAGGAAATAAAGCGAAACAGGACAAATGTTTACTCCTGAGAGAGCCTCATCGTGTCCGTGTCACGCTAGTGCTCTTATTTACACAATTATTTTTCACAATTACTATTATCATATTATTTTTCAAAGATACAGTTCCTTTTCTGCCAGGAAATCATAACCTACCTTTTATCATGAAAAGACAAGCAATTAAACTGGCATTTTCAAAGAGGCTGGGATAATAGACGGTCAGTAATTAACATTTGCTAAATGCTAAAAGGTCTCCATACCGGGAGTATGTCGTTAAACAAACAAAGAGGCACCTTGTTCTGAAATAAATACACAAATGTGACACGCGTGCGGCAATTTCTGACAGCAGACACCCAACTCTCGGAGCCTTTAAACGGTCCGCATAATGTGCTTTTCATGATAATGAGAAAAAATGTCCCACAGAAATATTATTACATGTCCTGACATGTGATTAGTCTGAGCACTGAGCACACTGACCCCTAATTATGCATTTTTACGATTCAAAGAGGTACCATGAGAATACAGCGGGAAAGTCACATTATTATTATTGCTAAGTCCCTCCTTTATAGGCTATTTAATACCTCCGCAAACTAAAATGGAAAAAAAAAACGACGTATGGTCTTTGTCTTTTCCATGAAATACCAGGACATCATCTAAGCGTTTCACGCCCACACTATAGGTATGGACCCCTGAAGCATCTCACATTTACACTCCCCTGGCAAGCTGATTATCGCTGGAACTCGCTTTGCAGATGGGGGTCGCGGGCCTTCCCGCCGTCTAGGCCTCACACATTCATTGTGTTGCTCCACGCCGGCCACTAATAAACAGAGCAGCAAAGGTTCCCAGCTGGGGACACAACACGCGCCATGCCACAAAGGCAGCGGCTCCTTTCATCCTGGTGATTCTGGACGGCACGCAGGTGTGAATCGCTCGCCGATTCCCGGCAAACACCGCCGTGCCAAGCTGGTGCGAGCGTGCGCTCATTAGGCAGTCT
Organism: Petrocephalus zakoni; assembly: GCA_026774425.1. Taxonomy (NCBI): domain Eukaryota; kingdom Metazoa; phylum Chordata; class Actinopteri; order Osteoglossiformes; family Mormyridae; genus Petrocephalus; species Petrocephalus zakoni. Next base: position 2,548,550 of record JAODKN010000037.1, read on the forward strand.
GCAAACTTAGCGCGGTAATTAGCTCGCTTGGCCCTTACATGTGGCATGACTGTCTGAGGTACCTGCACAGATAAACCGGTATCAGGACCCAGTCATCGCATGTGTAGGTGTCTTCCGACGGCGAGTTTTTTCTTCAAATTCAGTTTTATCGTTTTTTTTTTTTTTTTTACTTCCCTTTCTCTCACTCTGTTGTTGGCGGGCCACGGCGGGGGTGTGATGTCACGCTTCATTAAAACAGACGGCCCCTACTCACAGGAAGTCCTGCGGCACTGATGTCAGCCAGGTTATGCTGAGACTGATTCCTCCGATGGCGAGGTGTCTGTACGGAGGAAGAGAGGAAGATCAAGAAACATGCACTTCCTCATTTAATCAAATATCTGCTGGTAGCTGACAATCATTTTCGTGAGGCCTCTTTATTACAGGCCACATTACGGCCACACTGCTGCATGTGCACGTCTAGGGCCCCGCTCATGCACTTTGCATCTTTGGCCCTGCATACACATGGTTTTAAAATGCATCTTGGGTAATCGATTGGCAAGCAGACATCTCTGAATACAAGTGCAAGTGACCACTAAGACACATGGTGATTCGGTCACTCCAGCCACTTGCCGGAGTGGTCTGGGACTTATCTGACAACATATCTTTTGTAGTGTAGATGCTAATGCATCCTGGATGCATCCCTGACAAGAACGTGACAGTAACTGTGCACGGAGCAGTAACAAAATCTGAGCACAAGTGGTCAGCTGGACGCCATGGGCGCACGTGATAATCACGGGTGTAAGTGGCGACGTGTCTCGGCTGTCCAGTTGAAATCCGATCGTCTTTTAAAACCAAGAGTGTGTCATCGCGAGAGCTATCTGACACCTCTGCAGATAGTTCTGCCGATAACGCGTGACGGATATAGCTCACACACACACGCAGTGAACACCACCTGGCATCCCAAACACCTGACTGAGTGCCACAGGGATGTTTAAACACAGGAACACGGCTGCTCCTCTGTTCAATGGCCCTCAAATCCTTAACAATCCCACGCAATTCATTAAAATTGGTTACAAATAGTATTAAGACTCATGCAGGTACTTTTACACTTTGCTTCAGGTAGGAAATTATGGATGTGGGTCTAATAATTTGTTTCTATTTATGAATTCATTTTGCTTGCTTACACAGTGGCTGGGAATGTTATAAACCACGTTTTATCTTAATATAGCCTTTTTACCATATCAAAGGCAGATGTGTGTATCGTTCATCTAGAGTCTGCGTCTTTAATTCACTGGAGAAATGTAATGCTAAGAAAAATAACTATCTGGAGAGGTAGAGGGGAATATTTGCTGTCCGATTTGCATATAAGGCGGGGCGGAGGATGTCGCTTAAATACCAAAAAGCAGTAATTCGGCTGCAGTAATCAACTGTGTACTTCTGTGCTCACTGTCACAGAGTTTTCATATTTAGAAGTTTTAAAACACTACATCAATAATATTATGATGAAACCGGAGTGCAGTAGTGTTTGTTAACATGCTTGCAAAGGCACATATGTTGTTAAACAGTGGGAAAAGTCTGACCCTGAAATAAATGCCACAGGTGAAGTCACAGGCAGTCCAGGGCTCAGACACATCCTCCCCATTAACGTGCGCATGTAATCGCTGTTATTGATCTGCACCGTGAGACCCCCAGCGCTGTGGTCAGAGATGGTCTCTGTGCGGCTCGCCGACACCGCTGTGCAGGCCTAGGGGCGGCCCTTCCTTCCTCCCTCTTCTGTGGGGGAGGGGGCCTTATTCTGTTTTAGCAAAAGGCTAGAGAACGGAACGGGAAAAAGACACATGGCGTAATTTCCTGAGAGCTTCAGGCGGGATTCCTTGTAAAGCCGTCCTAGCACCTAAAGCCGCAGGTGCTCCCCAGGAGTGCAGAGAAAGGCACTCTGACAGCCGGGCATCCCCTAGAGGGGGACATGCCATACACCACAGTACTCCTGCTGAAAGCTCTTTTAGCTGCAATGCTCAGGATTACGGAGGGAATCACTGAGGGACGGCGCTACCATTGCCGGGCATTCGCTTCCTGTAGACAACAACCCCTCCAAAGTACAACGGGGGAGCGAGAGTCAGCGTGTCAGGGGGAAACAGGGTGTTTGGCTGCTTCCCACCTTTTTCCCATGTATGACTTAGTGTGTTTGCACGATCTATAGCCATTTATGTACTGCTAGGCTTGGCACGGTGCCAGAGATGCTGTGTTGGGCTAGAGAGGGTCACGGGAGGGGCTCTGAATGCGGCCGGGCCACCTGTCCGGGGGAGGAGAGATGAGCTCGGGGTGTGACCCACTGCATTGGCCCTCTGGTCTCTCCTTATGGAGAATTCAATTATCATGCCCTCATATAAGTGCAGCATTCGTCGATAACGAGGAGCTGGTGTACTAACGACATGACAGCTTTTACACCGATGGGGAGCTGACCAACCATGTGCAAGACCGGGCCTGAAAGTAGATTTAACCAGATTTTTTAATTATTTAAAAGATCTAGTTATACTCAGATTGTTACATTTCTATTATATTTTATTTTAAGATAGTTTTATATTTTATATAGACTCGCGTGTCATAAATTGCTTAAGCTGCTTTATTTAATTGAGAAACAAGAATACCAAAATGACACAGTGTTCTAACTCCATGTTTATATGGGCGCGATTAACATGCTGTGCATGGAGACGCAGTGTGCTGCGAGCTCGGGTTCGGGTCACCCTGTACTGCTCAGGCATCCCCTTCTCGCGTCCGATCTCCGGGAAAGTCGCGGTGCGAACCGCCACACTAAATCCTCCGCGAAACTGCCCCCTGCATTATTCATGAGGTCCCCGACGAAACCCGAAGTGGCCTCTTATCGAGGACTTAGCAATAAGGGGGGGGCACAGAAATGCGGGCATTTTCCAGGCAATCTCTGGACGAAAAGGGGCAGTGGCGGACAGGGGGCCAAACAAATAAAACACAACAGGGGCGTCCATCACCGCTAGAAGTGTATGACACATTATCGCATGCTTTTGGACACATCTTAATAAATTATTGTATTAAGAGGCAACATAAATCATTTGTTTTTACTACTTGAGGAGCAGTCAGTGGGGCACCGGGGGGGGGGGGGGGGGCACCCAAAAAAAACACGCAATAGGGGGTTCCCCGTCTTTCACAAAGTCCTCGATCCGCAGCCGCGTCTTCCGCCGCTCGTTAGACGGCCGTCTGGGCGCCGCGATCTTCCCGACCGGCGCCCGGCCGACGTGCCGCGCCGCAAAACGGGAAAACAGGAACAGCTGGTGCGACGTCCATCGGTGGCCAGCAAAAGCTAGGGCGCTGCTCCCTTACAGAACTACAGGCTCCCGCAACCAAGCAAAATAATGTTAAAAATAATCTGAGTCCATTGTATGTTTTAATTAAATAATAAACCTCCACGCCAAGATAAAAGTACAGAATAATAGTGGCTCATATTGATGTAATGATCCGCCATCTGTACAGAATGAGATTTAATGCCGTTCTCAAAAATTCCAAAAACACAGTAATATATTTAGCACTTAATAACTTGGTAAAAAGAAAATCCAAACACCTATTTTTTGGGGGGTAATAAAGGCTGTTTTTTTTTCTTTTTTTTTTAATCTAAAACAATCGGCCGGCCTGCTTTTGTTTTTGTTGCGGGGGCTGTTGGACCCGTGCCCTATAGTGTCCCAGTAGCGTACCCTGGGCTGGCCTCCTCATCCCCGAGGGCTCCGTCACCAGCCAATTCCCCAAACTGGCAGAGCCGGGAACTGGGCGCGCCCCCGATGCATGGCGCACGGACGCGCCCGGGGGCCCGCCACGCTCTGACCGAGGGGAATCGCGGACGCTCCAGGTTCCTATTGCGATAAAACACGCCGTAGCTGTTTCCACCTTGGACGGTGTGACGGTGTAGTGTGGTGTACAGGATATGCAGCTTGATCAAATCCCATTACCAATTACAGCCTTGTGTGTATTACTTTCATCATTATCATTATCATTATCATTAGAAATAAGCATGCGAGTTATCCAGGGAAAAAAGCTTTGACGTTAACATCGTCTCCAGAGCAAATATTTCTCCCCCACGAATTATCTTAAGGATAATCATTATCAGCATTTTTTCCTGATATAATAAAATCCTTATTTCGGCTCTGATAGCAGAATACCGAGAAACATGTATCCTTTCTTTAAATCAAATAATATTTGATTTATATATATATATAAAAGAAAAGAAGAAGAAGAAGAAGAAAAAAAATATATATTTTTTTTTCTTCTTCTTCTTCTTTTCTTAACTTTCTTCGTGGTGGGTTATGCTTGTGTTGTTCATGAAAACTCCAGATGTTCAGCTAACGCGGATTTTATGATGAGACCATCGCTGCATTTGGGCGCACAGAAAGCTTACGGATGTCATAAGTTTTGTGATCTATCTGTGCTGCGTTAGCAGAGGCAGACTTGCTGCTTACCGCAGTGTTACCCTGCCCTCTACTGTCTCAGCTCGGAAAGCGTCACCCGGCCAGGCACCCCCAGATCCCGCTTTACATTTTCACGACATGGATTCTGTCATCTCTCACTCTGGCAGCGAGTTCAAGGTCAGAGTCCAGCTATTTCGAGCTTGTCTTTCCTCTGAGCCGTATCACGAAATGACAAGGTAACACCACTCAGGGTTAGCTGCATTACACCGACGCTTACATAAATCGGGAAAGTAGACGTCAATCCTGGCTGACAGTGTCTCCGGGACACCCAGACCTTAACGTGCACCGACTGTCAGAGCAAACCCCCACCCACCCAACTCCCAGCATCCCGCAAATGCCACATGAAACCTCTGCCATGCCACCGTGAATCAGGAGAGTGGCAGATCTGTCATATCTCATTAGCGAGACCATCCTTACTCCTGGCAAGGTAAACAGAACTTCGGGAGAACTGTCCTTCTGACACACGTCCCCAGTCAAAACAGATGAACTAGCCTATATATACAGTTTATGTTTGTGTTTCCTGCCAATGCGATTGATCATAAACTTCTCTGATTTTTAATCTGTTCGCTAAGTTTGTTTGGATGGTCAATGGCATGTTATGTCTGGACACTGCTCACCCAAACCGATATACTTCAGAACTTAAAATCAGCAGAGCCAAAATGCCTTTTTATAATGCATTTGAACTAACTCTGTAAACAGCCGTGGGCTTTTTGGATAAGGCTGCCATACTTGTCATTCAGAAGGAGGGATGTGTTTCATGGTGTGGGTGGAATAGTCCTGTTGACTTCACACACACACAAGCTGGCACTGTAAATGTATAACAAATGTTTTTTCTCTGTTAAGAAATCTATTTGAATGTGCATTTGCACATGTGTGTGATTGTGTGTATGTGTCTGTCTGTCTGTCTGTCTGCCCAGGCTTACAAAGCTATAGCCAAGACGTGTATCACTATGGAAAAGGACTGACAGGCCCTAAACACCATCTGTAACTAAATCAGTTTATTCACTGCACTTTCTGCTCATCTGATTTCATACTAAATTTGCATAATCTTTCCCTTCCAATCAGGTGGTTAACTGTAATTCTTTTATCTTAAAATGAAATGTTTATATGTCTCCATATTTATATTCTGTGTATTACTTTTTATTTGCACTGTGACTAGCTAGAGCAATATTTCAGTGATACAGTACATCATGGCATCTGGAGGTTGTGAACTTTCCCCTGTAAGGTGTCAGGCACTGAGAAACTATACATCAGTCTCGTGCCATGAATCCCCCTGGGCATTCAGAGGGGGTACCACTTACAATTCCTATCACCAGCTTATACAGCTCACAATCCAAGCATTTTTGTGATGGATGCCACCTGAACCGGACAGCATTTACAGGTTGTTGAGCACAGTCATTGAGTACAGGCCATTAAATACAGTAAGTCTCTTACAGGTAATTGAGTACCATCAATTAAGTACAGTACAGTCTCTTACAGGTCATTGAGTACAGTCCATTAAGTACAGCCCATTGTGCACAGTCCATTAAATACAGTACAGTCTCTTTCAGGTCAGTGAGTACAATTTTTGAGTACAGTACATTCTCTTACTGGTAGTTGAGTACAGTGATTGAGGACAGTACAGTCTCTTACAGGTTGTTGAGTACAGTTATTGAGGACAGTACAGTTTCTAACAGGTCGTTCAGTATAGTACAGTCTCTTACAGGTTAAGTACAGTCATTGAGGACAGTACAGTCTCTCACAGGTTGTTGAGTACAGTCACTGAGGACAGTGCAGTCTCTTACACGTTGTTGAGTACAGTCATTGAGGACAGCATAGTCTCTTACAGGTTGTTGAGTACAGTACATTCTCTTACTGGTAGTTGAGTACAGCGATTTAGGACAGTACGGTCTCTCACAGGCTGTTGAGTACAGTCATTGAGGACAGTACAGACTCTTAGAGGTTAATGAGTACAGTCATTGAGGACAGCATAATCTCTTACAGGTTGTTGAGTACAGTACATTCTCTTACTGGTAGTTGAGTACAGTACAGTCTGTTACAGGTTGTTGAGTACAGTAATTGAGAACAGTACAGTCACTTACAGGTTGTTGAGTACAGTACAGTCTCTTACAGGTTAAGTACAGTCATTGAGGACAGCATAGTCTCTTACAGGTTGTTGAGTACAGTACATTCTCTTACTGGTAGTTGAGTACTGTACAGTCTGTTACAGGTTGTTGAGTACAGTAATTGAGAACAGTACAGTCACTTACAGGTTGTTGAGTACAGTACAG
>JAODKN010000037.1:2555388-2571783 GCA_026774425.1 Petrocephalus zakoni
TCTCTTACAGGTTAAGTACAGTCATCGAGGACAGCATAGTCTCTTACAGGTTGTTGAGTACAGTCACTGAGGACAGCATAGTCTCTTACAGGTTGTTGAGTACAGTACAGTCACTTACAGGTTAAGTACAGTCATTGAGGACAGTGCAGTCTCTTACAGGTTGTAGAGTACAGTGCGGTCTGTTACAGGTTAAGTACAGTTACTGAGGACAGCATAGTCTCTTACAGGTTGCTGAGTACAGTGCGGTCTGTTACAGGTTAAGTACAGTCATTGAGGACAGCATAGTCTCTTACAGGTTGCTGAGTACAGTGCGGTCTGTTACAGGTTAAGTACAGTCATTGAGGACAGCATAGTCTCTTACAGGTTGTTGAGTACAGTGCGGTCTGTTACAGGTTAAGTACAGTCATTGAGGACAGTGCAGTCTCTCACAGGTTGTTGAGTACAGTTATTGAGGACAGTATGGTCTCTTACAGACTGCTGAGTACAGTACAGTCTGTTACAGGTTAAGTACAGTTATTGAGGATAGTACAGTCTCTTACAGGTTGTTGAGTATGGTTCATTCAGTCGACTTTGGAGAAGCATGAACAATAAGGATAGGAACGGGTCACACACATAATTAGCCAGAAAGCAATGGTGGAAACGTTAGCTGCACTTAATAATGACAGCAACCACAACATTTCATTTGTTGCCAATCATCCATCACTTTGAAGGTCTGGGGGTGGGGGGTTAATACATACAGTAAATCAGCCTGAATGCTAACAGGGTTGGAGCATCTGACACAAGACTGGGAATATTTGATTGCATGAAGGTGGTATTCTTTCTGGTAAGCACTTATTTCAGTTTCATATTTTAATTTCCCTTTTTTGCTACACACACATAACATTAAACTTCATTCTTCTTCCTTTCACGCCTCATGAAGACCTTCCTTAAGAAAAGACTACTCTCTGGGAAAGCACGACTTTTATCCGCATCTTAGAAAGATGGATTAGCCAGGCTTTGGGTGGAGCTCTGTGATTAGCAGAATCACTGTCCACGTCCTCTCAGATGGGTCAAGCAGTTCCCTGCTCCAAGGAATCGGTGTATCTCTGCCGAACCACTAAACAATACACACACTTTCCAAAGCAACGTCAAACCTTCTGGTGACATGTAGTATATCTTCAAACATTTTTGTTTTAACTTCTGAAGAAAGGCCACTGTCTTACACCTACTAACTCAACAAAGAACAATATGCACAGCATTCAAAGAAAAGGTCCAATTTTAACATCAATAATTTTTTTTTCTTTTAACACAGCAGACATGTTCTTGCATTTTTTGTCTTTGTTCATTTAAACAGAAGTTTAGTTTTTGGACAGAAAAATAAAACAAATGAAAAACAATTTATTTCTAAAATATTCTCCTTGGCAGAGGGAGGAAGAATATGCTAGTAGGTTTTATTGGCACAAATAGTGGTAGAAACATGGTATCAAAAGCTAGGGGCTGAGGTTCCCAATTGCCATGGCGCAATTTGTTTGTGAGTAACTGCGGTTGTCTGAAGGGCCCATTAACTTTGCCCTCTGGTATCCCTAGTGACTGTCAAACAGTGAGGTGTGAGATAAGCTCAAGGGCTAAGGTGCTTAATGCAATTCAGCCAGTGCTAATCCAGGAGTGTTCAGGAGTCCAGGACAGGGACATGTCTACGTCAGATTCCGCTCGGGACGTAACATCCACACGGCAGTTTAATATCACTGAGATGAGCCCAAAACCCCAGGGCAGAGAAACGAGGGATGCATCTGGTACCGGGTGCAGCCGCTTTTCAGATGCGTGTTTAGTCTCGTTTGGAAGGATGGCATGGACCCGGCTGACGGCAGTTCGGCCTCGCTGGTGTCAGAGGCCATACACCGCACTCGGGCCCAGAACGTGGAGACGCCCGCGGTTTAGCAACCTGGCACGCCTCACCAATCGATACGTTCTGAAAACACCCACGGATCCGGCCCGCTGCCTGCGTACGGACCAGCTAACCCCGGGACACCAATTAACGATTAGGAGCTGGCTGCAGAAATCAGCATGGAAAAGGCGCTGGGGTCGGCCAGTGTCGTTTTTCCCTTCCTCAGTGCTTCCTGGAGTGTAAAGTCAGCCAGCCCGCCAGATTCCAATTCCAACAAAAGCTGTCGGCGTATCCCAGAATTCCTCACTTCCTCATGTTTATTAGGCTCTCACCAAATGATACCACCAGCCAGTGCTGTGACACACAGGCCTCCCTTCTGTATTCTGTGTTACTTTTTCTTTCACTATGATGAAGTATCGAGACCTAGAAAATGAAACGAGACGCACAAACGTCGACGGACCCTATCGCTAATTGATTCTAATTTTGAACTGCACATTACACCGCTTGAGCCCAACCCTACCTGACATGCACGCAATAAAGAAAAACCAAAGTCAGATTTTGTCTGACTTTCGATGGAAAGAACACAAGATAAACAGTGTGCCTCAAACGCCTGCCTTTGTTGTTGTATATCTGTGCAGTCAGAAATAAAAACAGACGCGCACGCAGGCACACATGTAAATCGTGCAGTGTTCCAGCAGCTGGGCCAGGGCGCGCTCATTACTTTTAAGGGAGGTTAATCCATTTAGCTTTCGCATATTGATATGCCAATTACACCTAATTGCCAAAGAGGCATCTGTCAAGGTAACAGTGCATACACGCACGCCAGAGCATTAGGACCATCCCTACATGTAACAGAGTAGGTGTTAATTGGTATCTGAGTGGTTCGGGCCACTGAGGTGTATAATGCTGTGGGCTGATGGATCACTTGCAATTCCTCTCTGTTATTCCATCTGCGGCCTCATGCTGGGATGTTTTCAAGCATCTCCCAAAAATAGGATGGGGGACCGAGAATGTGTGCACGTGCGTTTGCATGTCTCAGCCACCGGCTCGGATTCGCTCAGCCGGGAGCACACGCGCTGTTCATCCTCAGCTGCCTCAAACGATGCCATTCAGATAAACTGTGTGTGTGGGAATCTGTAGGTATTACCGTCATCACTCATTATAAACGGCTCAGAGAGATGCGCGAGACAAATCGCACGAGCGACAGGATATGATGCGGGGAAACCACTTGAGAGACTTGAGGGTAAAATCATCATGACCTACATTCAAGAGAATCGATATTCCTCTGCTCATTCTCATCAGTGATATCTGAGATATTTTCACCCTTACAACGCTATTATTTCTCATTAATTAGCGTCACAAACTCAGTTGCATAAAAGATCGTCTTCGGTACTTTAAACATGGCATGACACTTTGCCTTGGACTGGAACCATCACAGAAATCGATCCGAACCTTTGACCCTCTGGTCGTAAGCCCCTGTCCCCCTGGCCTGAGCTGAGGCTCCAAAGCACCTCGGTCCCTATGGAGGAAAGAGGAACCACAGCAAGCCAGAGCATGGCCCAACATGCTTTGCAAGGCTGAGGTACTTACAGGATTCTGGGACATCGCAGGGTCCGGTATGACCATTGACCTGGTCTGGCTCAGTCGCTCTCCTGTGTTACCTGAGCTTTTAATCCTCATCTGGACCGGCCCGGGGGCCTGGACAGGGAGGGGCACCATGGGTTTCTTTGGGACATTTTGGATGTTCGTTATTCTGTTTTGGAGACAGACAGAGTAAATAGATTGAAGCCCAGAACAGCTTTGGTATGCTAACATATTTGATCTCACTTGTAGCTCATGGGCAATTCTGAGATGACACAGCAGCCTTTGAAGGTTCTGCATATAAAGAATTTGCAACCTTAATTCATAGTAAGAGTAATACACTGGAATATAATATAGATAAATATGAGGTATCGCTGTTTTCAATGTGAGGCGCATTTTAACCGTTCAAAATGAAGCTTAAAGAAAGCATGGATTCTTATATAGCTGGAAATTCTCAGTATTCCCCAGCAGAGGGTGATAAATCTGCAGCTGTGAATGCATGCATTTTATGCATTACATAGCATTTTTAGCCAATATTTTTTATAGTTTCAAATATAAACACCAGAATGTTAATGTGCAATGAAACATGAAATGAAATGAAACAATTAATTGCATATTATACTTGGACTGTTCCTGGAATTTGTATAGACTGCTCATTCAAAGTGAACAAAAAAGATTTGATAAATACTTTTTGTTCTACTTCGTCAAATTTTTTTAAGTATGATGTGAAAAAATTAAGAATAAATGTGAAAATATCTAAAATTCTAAGAAAATTACACATATTATTTTTAAGTTGTGATGCTGATGTTTCCAGTGGCTACTTGGGTCATTTAGGCTAGCAAACATCCATGTTAAGTGACACATAAGGATAGCACAGCGCTAAGAAGCTGCTAGCGGTTAAAAAGCTCCCAAGTTTTATCATTGACACTCATCTAAGTTGAACTCTCTGGCTGGACATGGTGCACTACTACTGGGGGTGGCATTTGCCGACCCGTGATGGACGGCCAGCCATTGGCCGCTGTCTCTTCACAGTGAGCCTCACACGTGGAGCATGAGACGCAGAGCTGAGCCAGAATTGTGGGCTGCGACGTCAGATCATGCACCGTGGAGTGAAAAACTGTCACACGGCCACATCGGCTTTGGCTACAAATCCACATCCGTGATCGTCCATCACTCGCCACTGCTAAACATCATCGACATCGGGAACGGATGCCAGGATCCAGACCTTCCAGAAAGAATGTGTCTCCTCCACTAAACATGCTACGACGCTTCTATTCAATGTAATCCCTGCATACGATCATTTTCAGAGCCTCTGGGCACTACAGCGAAACAGTTCTTGTGCAAGAGGAAGACAACTCAACCACCGAAAGAGAGATTCATTAAAGTCGCATAGATGCGCTTGAAAACAGAGCTGTCGAAAGTAAACCGAAGTCACATAACAGGATTATTTCTGCTGTCTTCTCATTTTTTTGTCCCTATACAGTGTAGCAAAATCTGCCATTCACAGACAATCTATTAGAGATTACCAATTACAGATCTATGAAAACAACTCATGATGATTGCTGATATTATTTTCAGAAAACAGCCTGGAGGTATCAGTCTGATTTTGATTTTAATATGCCAGCTAGGTCCAGGGCCCACTTTGTCAATACAGGACATCCTGTGGGTATTTCCCATGATGTCGTTTCATGTAACGCATTTTCAAACACCACACCAAACGGACCCCAGCACATACGCACACATGATGCCCAACTTTGCCAGAAACCTCACTGTTCATGCTGCTTGCTCCCAGACCTCTGAGAATTGAAGGGTACGTAAGAATCCTTACCTGGTGCTCGCCATTCGTCCTGTCAATTAATCTGACGGCAATCTTGAACGAAAAAAAAAGAGCTTCCGCGACACAGGAAGTGAGTGCCGTCACATGGCGTCTTCAGCCTCTGCCCTATGCAGTGCGCAGTGCTGCAAAATGTCTGTTTTCATGTTTCGAACCTGCAGCCTCACCACTTCCTGGAAACACGCTGCTTGTACAGAAATAGCACATCTGCAACGGTCCTATACTGCTATTGAAATCCATTGCAGCAAACTTTAGAAATAATCAATAGCACTCAGTTCCACTCAAAATAAGAAGTTGCAATACATCTACTCTGAAATACAGGAGGCTTGGCCAGATGGATGAAAGCAGCCGGGTAGCTGCTTCTCCTTTTCGAGTCTGTTTTTAGTAATCATTCATTTCAAAACGCCTTCATCCACCAGCAAACTCTACTAGACAACACTGCTCGGGGTTCATTGACTGCTCTTAATGTTACATTTGAATAGTTGCGTTATTGAGTTCTTAAGTTCTGACTTTGCTTGGAAGATGTTGTGTCATCCTCCTATACTCCTTACACTCAAACCTGGGCATTCAGGCGACTCCCTGACAGCAGGAATGTTTGTAACGTAACGTATTTACCTCACTTGTATGTCAATTTGGACTGAAGTACTTTCTAAATGTGTTAAAGGTAAGGTTAGGGCACACAAGGCAGGTTAGGTAGACATTTTGCTCATCAGCTTTCTTTATAAACGATCTAAAGGGGAAGGAGGAGGCAACACAAACAGCAGATAATATGTGTATAACGGGGGCGTTACTTTTACGAGGATTTCGCAATGCATGAGGTTAAGGCTTGAGTAAGGAGTTTAGAACAGGATATGACATCAGGACAGTTTTTAGTTGGAGGGCTGGTGGTGGTGAAGGGGTGAAATAAAATAATAATAATAACAAAATAAAAAGAGCTCCAGTATTCTACTAGAAAGATTTTTCAAAATAATAATGTGTGTAGTGACAGCTGAGCAGGTTCCTGCAGCGTACGCTGGGATTAGCTACCTATTTAAGCAATAAAATACTCATCTTACTACATGCTGTATTTTAAATCTCACTCCAACTCTGCATGGAAAGAATCATTCTGAGGCTAAGTATAAGTTCAGGCCTGAGCGACATACACACACAGACTAACGATATCACGTCTTTCTGTGGGACTGTGTAAGCGAGGTGCACACGTCTGTAAGCGCGGTGCACACACCTGTAAGTGAGGTGCACACGTCTGTAAGCGCGGTGCACACACGTCTGTAAGCGTGGTGCACACGTCTGTAAGCGAGGTGCACACACGTCTATAAGCGCGGTGCACACACCTGTAAGCGAGGCTTTGGGGCAGCCAGTGCAATACAACATGAAAAGCAGATTCATCAGAGACCTGCCTGCAAAATAGCCTTCGGTTTTCCCCACTAGAATCTGAATATGGACATTAAAAACTCATCACCGTATGGATTGCCTGTTCTATTTCCTCACTTGCTTTGGGATTCCCAGTTAATTTAGCTAATTTCAGTTTTTAATACCATCGCTATGGACATATTGACCTGGCAATAGAGACTACTTTTTACGGTCCATTTTACAAACAGTTTTTAATATGGAATTTTCATTCTTATTTTGACTAACCCGGTTTTAGTGCCCAGGTTTGTTTATTACACCTGGGAGTCCACTTTTTCACCATCAAATCTTTCCTAATTAGTGAGATGACTTCTGTTGGTGATCAGGGCCTGGTTCTTCAGAAGTAATCTGACTGGATTTCGGCTATCGAATTGGATCAAATCTTGGTAATGGGTTGCTGAAACGAAAAAAAAAAAAGCATTCTGAAATTGGGTTAGATCACGTAATCTAGCGCTGGTTTTGATCTGGATCAAACATGAGCATGAGTATGTCTTGTTCAAAGTTTTTTAGAAGAATTGGGATACTTTTGATCTAAAACATCAGGATTACTCTGATGCCAGCAGAAGGGTGGAATCGGGTACAAAATGGAATACAACTTTAAAATTGGTCAAAAATACAATATTTGCATCTTATATTCACTTATTAAACAGTATAAATGTTCACAATGTATTTGTGAATATTGTATATTTATTTTTATTCATTTCTTGTTGGTGACATAAGGGGTCTGACTGAAACTGAAAATAGGAGGCAGTTTTTGTATTATTTTATTGTGCCATTTGCCGTCTCTTCTAATAATGACACTTACAGCAGGCCCCACACTGGCTGTTTTTCACAAAGCAAGCACCTTACATTGTGATATGTAGTCCTAGTAAGGGGCAGGCAGGTAGTGTAGTGGTTAGGAACACAATCGCGTAATCGAAAGATTGCCAGTTCAAGTACCGCTGAGATGCCCTGAGCAAGGTACCATCCCTGAGCACTGCTCCCCAGGCGCTCACATAGCTGCCCCCAGCTGTCACAAAGCAGAGGACACATTTCATTGATTCATACTGTGTGTCAACAATGATGATTAATCACTTAAAATGCTAGTAATCCGGATCTGGTAATCTTGTATCTGGATCAGACTGATCCAATGTTGCTTTGAAAAACCAGTTTCAAAAGTAAAATGGATTACCTAATCTGGATACCAAAGCATGGGATTTCCAAATCGGGATCGAGCTGATCCAGATTAAACCCTTTGAACAACTGGGCACAGGAGATATTATTCAAAGTAAGGGTTTCATAGCTCTGGGAAATGGCATTCAAAATCATACCTAAACACCCATAGTGGTAGTTGCCTAAAAATTTTTTTTTCCAGATTTTGCATGTTGTGTCAATGTCAGTCATTGTTAAAAGAAAGTGGTTTGACAAACCAGTGCTACACAGGAAGATGGGAATCGACCGAATGACGTTTCCATAGTGAGTTTCCATGGCGAGAGAGAGAGGCCAAAGCCAGCATCTTCCCCTAAGAGCCCCCAGCAAATCAAGAGCATTCCAGCAAGCTCTGCTGTCAAGACCGACAGCCGGGCAAAAGCATTTTTGTCGACTTGACAGGGAAGATCATTTCTGACAAGCCGCCTTCCATCAACCCAAACGGCTCCAACGATCTGGTGATGTACGCGGCAGGTCACGCCTATGGAAAGCCGGGAATGCTCCGAGATATTTCGGCTTAAAGACAGAAAACTCTCACTGTCACCAGCCACTCAGCACTAAGCAGTGAGCAAAAAAGGAGCTTCACATGGGCGCTCATCTGAAGTCGGGGAAATGGAGAACGAGGGCAGCCGACGCTCACAATAATGGCACGAGCGTCAGACAAGTTCCCATTTGTAAAACGAAAGCACCTTAAAGCAGAATGTAGTGGTTATCATCATCAACTATTATTCTTTTTTTATAACTGCAATTTTTGCTAAATGCAGCTCCACTGAGTGGACAGGAAGTAACATTTTGGTGGGTGCAGAAAGTGGCCTGAAACAGCCGCATATTTCACAAGTTAAGACTGGTTGTCTTTCTTTCAGCATTTAAGGTTGGCTAGAGTTACGTGAAACATGACTGATGTCATTATAAAAGGCAGATACAGCCAAGGCCCAATCAAGTCAAATCTGAAATTTCCTTGCATGGAGATTGACAAAAGAAAAAATTTCAGCTGAACAGTGGCAATTTGGCACGGGGGTATTGTCTGCCGACAGGGTCTGCTGCATTGACTATGCATGAGTTAGGATTCTCCGGAGAGCGATTGCTGGCAGCAGACATCCTACACAAATGTGCGCTTTGAAAGAAAGCTGCCATTTTAATCATTCTGATTCTGAAAATCATCTGTTTTCTTACAGAGGTATTTTAACAGTGACATTCAAACGTCTGCATTGGTCGTCAGGACACAAGAGAACTGCTCACATGGTCTTCTTTCTTACCATTATTAATATTATTATTATTATTATTATTATTATTATTATTATTATTATTATTATGTTATAGTCATATCAGTGTTCCAGGTGGCCACATACACAGATGTGGCTCAGTCCGGGGGCGTCGGGGGAGGGGGTGGGGCACAGCTCCTTCCATCACAACAGCGCCCGCTATGGATGGTCGCGGCTAGAAGCTAAGGCCTCCCCCAGACTGAAGATGAAGCGGTGCACATCACGGAAGGAGTTGTAGAGCGGCACGGGGGCGACCCTCAGCACGTCGGGCTCCCTCATGTCGCACTGGAAGAGCGGAGAGGCCCAGAGGCGTGTCACTATCGTCACACTTAATACTGGGATCAGAATGCAGGTGCAGAGCGTACAGGCAAGCCGTTTTGGTGCAGGTGGTGGCATGAATCGTACGGCCAAACACACTGTCAAGGTAACAAGTACTAAGCAACAAATCACATGAGAATAAGACAGATAAAAGGAATAAAGATGTGCCATTAATAGACAAACACATAGACGTTTAAATAAAGGCGAGAGAACCAGCCGTAGGGTGCAGATACGCTAATAACATCAGTAAGAGTGTGAAATACAGTGGGTGTCTGAATCATTCTCAGTTCTAACTCCATCATCTGAGTAAGTACAGGCAGTAATAGCACTCCCCCTCCTCACCTGAACAGCTTTCACATACAGCAGACCCTCCCAAGACGACCGCGTCCCTCCACATACAGCAGAACCTCCCAAGACGACCGCGTCCCTCCACATACAGCAGAACCCCCCCAAGACGACCGCGTCCCTCCACATACAGCAGAACCTCCCAAGACGACCGCGTCCCTCCACATACAGCAGAACCAGCTGGCCCCCAAGACGACCTGACACTCTCACCCGCCAAAAGCACACAGCCCATCTGGCAGATTTGCAACATACTCAGTACTTAATTTTTACATTTTTTTACTGAAGTATTTACAGTTGTATTTATTTTCCATCTATTCCCTGCTCAGTGTGCAATTTGAAATTTTGGTCACACTTTCTATGAAGGTCTATAAGAATCTATGAATGCATTCATTACACATTATAATGCATCCATTAAGCATTTAAAGATTAGTAAAAAGGCAGTGACACTTTATAGTCATGTTTATTATGCTTTATGTATGCTCTCATCTACAGTATAATGCACTATAGACATCATCATAAGGCAGTACAAAGCTTCCTTAACCAGTTTAATCCCAAATGTTTAAATTCTTATACCAACCATTATAATACATTTTGAAAGTACCTATAGTGCTTTATAGATGAGAGCTTTAAATTAAGTGTTACAGTAATTTTTTCTGGATATGTTGTTTTTATTGTTGCCTTTGAATCTATGCCTTGCTGTCTGACCATGGCAAACATCAGTAGATATATCCTGTTTCATAATCCTCCTCTGTAGGACAAAATCATATTAAACCTGATTTTGAGCCAAGAGGGGACGCCTATAAGGCTACAGAGTGCCAAAGTCCCCCCAGAAGACACAAACACAGGCGGTTCATAAGCTGATGGGGGAGGGGGCGTAAAGCTGTACTCCTGTATAAAGATTTATTTAGCGATATCGCCATCGGTGACCAAAACGTTTGCCCCATGGTGCTGTCTTACTTACCGATTTACACTTACAGTACAGGCACACACATCCTCCCAAGCCCCACACGGCTGTTACACAGCCGATCTACACCATGAACGAAAGCGCTTTACACAGTCAGAAAACAGAAAGTGAGGGTGTTTCACAAAGTGCATGCTTGACAGTACTTGTACCCATTTTACGTTATCTTCCATTTCCCAAGACCAGTTCCAATTCTAAGAGCAGAAGTACAGAGGACTGTAAAAATCCCCAGATGTCATTCTGGCCTGTCCCAAATATGATGGATACATCGGTTACATCCTCGCCAAATGAGACCAATCCCATGATTCACTGCGGCCCACGTTCCTTCTTGGGAGGCAAGTTAATAAGGCTGGTCATGCCTAGACAAAGTACAATCTTCGCTTTGTTTGTATTGAGAAATGCCCTAAGTGTCCGTGTTTGTTGTTAGGAGCTGCTTGTGTGTCTCTTTGGTTAACTGCACATCTCTCTCAACGTGCAACCTGAGATGTCCCCGGACAGCACTTCTCTCTGGCATCACATTTCCAGGGCCCAGTTTTGCCGTTTCTCTGGCCCCAGCCAAAAAGCCCCCCCAGACCCCACTAAGATGTTTTGGAAATTAAATAAGTAACTGTGAAGTCGAGTCCGAGTAACACTAGCTGGTTAGCAGAACAGGCTCTGTTTCCACGCCTCTGCAAAACGAATGGTGAGGATTGCTTCCTGATTGGTGGTTAGAGTGGGAGCTTATTCTCTGGCATGGCAAAGATGCAGAACTCACTGGACTGATCTACCAAACACAGCGGAACACCACTTCAGTTAGAAAAAGTAAAAGTGACCGATGTTTACTTAAAAGCTTAGCGATACTGCAGCTTCCTTCAAGCAATGTTGACTTTCCTCCATCTTTCAGTGTATTAATGTTATGTTTTCTTATTCTACTCTCATGTCTTGCAGAAGGTATGATGCTGGCTGAAAAAACTGTGTGGACCGGGGCATTGTAGGCTGGGTATGAGCAGGGACTCGGCGCGCAACTTCCTGTTCCGACAGAGCACAGAGATTTCCAGCAGAGGACGTCAGGACGGAGAGGGCACTCACGGCGACCCCCCGCCTCTCCAGCTCCCTGAAGATTTTGGCGACGGGCACGGAGAAGGAGAGCGAGAGCTGGCAGCCGCGCTGGGCCGGGTCCGAGGGCGTCACGATGCGCACGCTGGCCCTGCGCGGGTCGGCCTCATCGCGGCTGAAGTTCCGCTTCAGGAGGTACTCCAGGTATCCCGTCAGGAGGACGGACTTCCTCCTCAGGGCCTGCATGCTGGTCTGGCTGAAGATCTGGAGGGAGCCATAAGGTCAAGAGGATCCTGGGTAGTAAGATCTGACAGTACAGGCAAACAGAACTGGGACAAAGAACGAGGGAAAGGAGCCTGATGATGGACCTTTGGGCACAGTTGGACGAATCCAAGATGAATAAATGGATGAATCTAAGAACTTGGAAATTCTTAGACCTCACCATACAGATACAGTTTTGCACCCCTAGGTACGAACAACATTAATGTACCCCCCAATGGTACAAAAACATTCATCAGAGTACACTTCTATAACTTAAATTAGACTAAAAGGTATGTTTACCTACAGCTAGGGTAACAATTGGCAGACCATTGAGGGTACAGCCCCAGTGACAAGATTGTACCTTCAAAATGTACAAATTGGTGCTTTTTGTTCAGACAGTGGGGGAAAAAGGAGTGATGTTCTTCCACTGGGACCAAAGACAGAAACTATGACCTTTGTTCGTTTTGACATTTATAAGTCACATATCTGGCGGGCAGGTCAGCATAATGACTATAGAGGAGACGGTCCCACTCCCCTGGCCATCCTACTGTGTGAAGACCACGGAAATAGGATGCCACCTCATCAAAACGCATCCTGTAATGCAGAGCTCAGCTGTGCAGGGTCACCGTAGATACCCGGGTAACCTACCTCTAAACTGGCCTGCAGGGGGCACACAAGTAATATGGGCTGGTTGGACAGTCTGTATCCTCCAACACCAGGAAGCAGCTGCATCTCTACAGAGCATCATTAACATGGATTATTCATTTTCTTGTACTGTGAAGGCTCAAGTGAAGAAACACATATAATCAAAATTATGTGTGATCATGTCCAAAAGAAACAGAATAAAAATAAATGAAGGTAATCGTGATGACATGATTAAAGTGTTCCGTACTGGTCCATGTTATAGCACATATTCGCCAGAAGATGGCAGCATAGGCTAATGGGCATCAACAGTACTGGCATCTACTGTAGCTTAGCAATTCTAATACCAACATGGATGAACTGCTACCTGTTCAATGTTAGCTGTTTAGCTCATTCTTACAATTCGTGCAGCTGGTTATTTTGCCCTGGTAATGCAGGTTAGGTGCCCTGCTGAAGTTCTTCTCAGTTTAAAATGGCAGCCTGATGTTTATAAGGTAGTGTGCTTATACATTAGCCCCCTACTACCCACACACATCATACAGGAAATCGTAGCTGGTTACAGGGTACAGAGCTGAATCCTGCAGGTAAAATGACGGATCTGAATTAAAAGGTGCCTGCCCTCGAAGGGGGAAGATGACCATCCCTGTTATCAATGGAATTCACGACCCTGGATTAGAGTGGGATGTTTATAGGGGTTTGCTTAAGGCCTGCCAAATGGGCTCCAGGTCGCCCCCTTTAGGACAGGCCTTGCAGTGCATGAGCCTGAGTATGGACGACCTGCAGGGCTGTACCGTTATCCATCAGAAACCTGGTCTTCAGGTCGTGTCCCCACCAGCCCCAGAGCCTGCAGGAGAAAGGAGCGCGTGGAGCTTAAGGGGGCATGAAAGTCACGGGGCCACGGGGCTGAAGGGGGGGGGGCACGAGGGCGACACGGTCCCAGGGGAGAGTTTCATCACTCTGTAAGAGGCCCTTTCATCACTCTGTAAGACAACACCTGTCAAAAGCCAATCAGCTTAGCCCCTAATGCCAAGCGTGGGGGGAGCGCACAGGACTGACCCTCCCAGCAGATCGCCATCGGTCCTCGAACCCACAGCTCCAGGGACCTCATGCATCTCTGCCCCGTTTAACATTGTCAGCGCGAAGATGGAATCCAATTTGGGAAATAATTAGTATGACAGGGTGCTGAGGCACCTTAGCCCACGGGCGGGGCTTCATACTCACGCCGGCCTGACGCTGCCCGCGTGCTTCTCGTGGATGAAAGCTCCGGCCAAGCCGCCCGCGCCGGAATTCAGGTACTGCAGACAGGAGAGAAGGCTGCGCTGTCAGCTGGCCCGCTTAGCGAGCCCCCCGTGTGCTTCCGCGCTTAGCGTCGGCGGCCGGGGAAGGAGGTCACGCTCCCCGCCAGCTCACCTTGTAAGAGCACCAGCAGGCAAAATCCACACCCCAGTCGTGCAGCTGCAGAGGCACGTTCCCCGCGCCATGTGCGCAGTCGAAGCCCACGAGGCAGCCCTGCAGGACAGAGCCCCCGGGGGGCAGAGAACGCTCACGCCCTCCTGCAATATCATGGTGCCGTGACCCCATTCGGATCAATGTAGCAGCAATCAGAGTCCTTTGTAGCCATGATGTCCTTCACTGACGGGGTGCGGAGGCGAGGGGGGGTGGGGGGAGTGTTAGTGTTAAACCCCTTAAAAGGCGACCTTGAGAAATAGCTACATTTCAGAGACATAACTAGCTGCTTAATATGGACAAAGCACATACATATTTCACCGTAATCCGCTAAAATAAATGCCAAGATCTACGGAATGCTTTACTTTGATTTATGCTGATCTTCTGAGTACATCTGTACGTTTTGGGAGTGCCTGTCCTATGCCACACGCGCCCCCCTGTCCGATGGGATGATTCAAGCCTACAGTGAACCGGAGTTAAGCTGCTGTAGCATGAGAAAGTGCAGGATAAATTAGGGATTCAGGACGATCTGAGGGGAAAATAAGAACCTTCATAAGAAGGGGTGCAAAAGCCACTCCACCGTAATCGCTCTACACGTCTGAACGCTTTGGGAGGTAAGGAGACTTAGAGAGGCCTTTAAAGAGTGTAGGCCACACGTGCATATTAAACAGCTCTAGCCGATTCATTCCACAGACAAGGAAAAAAAAATAAACAAAACAGAAGGAAATCGATCATCTCACGCCGCAAACCCGCGTGTTGTAAGTGTGCCAGCAGAGGGCAGCGCTGTAACACGAAACTTTAAGCTTCTTGACGCTCTAAAATTTTTACATGTCAACTATGAAGTGGTACAGGGGGAAAAAAAAATCTTTAGAAAATCGGAGTGCAACATCCTTTTGGGCCTAGATCAATACTGGGGTTTAAGCGATTTAGAAGTTCCTCGAGAGATTGCTGATGCAGCATAGGCTCCTGTCTGAAGCCGCTCACCTCAGCTTCAGGCTAAATCGTATCTGAAAAGAGGCCCAGTAGGGGGACGTCGGGGGCCCCCGCCAGTCACCCCAGGACACTACGGCAAGGCACTGATTTTTGACATCCCCGCAGATGGCAACATCACCTTCCCCTGGCCAGCTGTGGTGATGGCAGCCACGTCAAACAGCTGTCCCGTGTAATACTGCACTGCGCTGAACAGGATGACAGCGATTGAATCTCCCTCCTTCTCGATGGTGGCCAGGATGTCCTCAGTGCGCAGAGTCTCCTCCCCCTACAAAGTCGAGAGCCTCGCCGTCATTTACTGAGGCCCCCCTTGTCGCATGATGACCCCCATCTTTCAGAGCCATGCACATGTATAAGAGCATGTTGTGGTGGCTAATACACTACATCACTGCTGGAGGGGGTCCAAACCAGCCGTAGGTAATCACGCCGTCTATGGGGTTTAACTGTAAAATTATCATTTTATCATTTCACTCCCATGTCACACAGAGGTCAGAAACATGGAGGTCATATAACCCAGACCTGCACAAATGCTCGTGTGCATCCCGCGAAAGCGAGACAGGTAGACGTTTGGACAATCAGGCCCACTATTCCCATGAATAATTAACATTTACAACAAATCACACAAGGCACAAACTCGCTTATAGTATTAAAGAGGCTTGACAATATCACTTAAGAGTAATTAATGCAGTGGTTTCCACGTTGGCCTGGGATACATTTTGTATCATTTTGAGAAAGGAACCGCATGGTGACTTAGCTTATTACAAATAAATCAGTGACGAGCCTTGATTTTTATGCTTTTGGTGTCTAAAAGACCTATGCATCACACTGACCTCCGAAGTCATGCTTGCTTTTTCGTAACAAAGCAACGTTCAACAAAAGGCTTTGTGTAGACATTGTCCTATTGTGATATTTTAATGTACATGTAATTCCCACAGCAAAAAATAAAAGCAGATTGTCCCCGTAATAACAGGGGAAATACGTATCGCTACCCTTCATATATCTGACAGGTGCATGCGTAAGAGTTTCGTTAGATTGTTGGAAGCAAAAGGTATTCGCGCCATCTTCCTAAATATTTCTCGATTACGACTCTCTGCGACTGGCAAGGATGTGTTTAAAGATTTCAGGAAGGCTCCTCTCCCCGAGAGTCTGCTTGCCGTCATAACCACTTGACCTGAGGCGAATGCAAAGTTATTTGGACAGGAGAGAAAATGCACTTAAACGAGTGTAAACAATAAGAGGGAGCTCCCGGATGACAGCGCCG
>JAODKN010000037.1:2580222-2594597 GCA_026774425.1 Petrocephalus zakoni
GCACACTGTCTACCATGCACACTAATATATACTGCTGTTCGCACACTGCCTACCGCACACACTGTATATACTGCCATTCACACACTGCCTACCATGCACACTGTATATACTGCTGTTTGTACCCTGCCTACCACACACACACTGTATATACTGCCATTCACACACTGCCTACCATGCTCATTGTATATACTGCTGTTTGTACCCTGCCTACCACACACACTGTATATACTGCCTTCAAACACTATCTACCACACACACTGTATATACTGCCGTTCACACACTGCCTACCGTGCACACTGTATATGCTGCCATTCACACACTGCCTACCACAGACACTGTACATACTGCCATTTGCACACTGTCTCTCAGTAGTATTTTTATATGTAGCCTTTGATTTGTGTTTTGCCTTTGGTTTTTAGCTGACTACTCCCTACTTTAGTGTAACTTTATACATGTATTTACTATCCTGTCTTCTTGCACTGTCTCAGGAGCATGCCAGATTTACATTTCAGTCTTAGCAGCATAACTGTGTGTGCGGCTGACAAAGCGTTGAATGCAAGCTGCGTCCTGCAGACTGTTTCACACTGGAGAAATGGAAAAAAAAAACGTGACACACTTCCCATCTGGCCTCACTGGAGTTAAGGAAAATAGCAACTTCCGGGTACCTTATTTATTTTTATTGAATGGATGGATGGATGGATGGATGGAGTATTCATTGAGGGGTGATTTGTATGTCGCCCGCCTGATTTCCTGTGACCCTACCATGGCTCTAATAAGCTACAGTGTGTTGCCCCAGAATCAAAGGACCCTTAATCCTTTCTGTGATAGACTGCATGCCCCCCTGCCCATTCAGCAAACATTATATATTAAGTAAAAGCCTCCCACAAACTCTGTTGTTTATGGATGTTTCTGCTGTCCCTTGATGCTGCCTTACCGAAATATGAATTTCAGTCAAAGTAGCTATAATTATGGTTCCTCTGCCAGCTGCTGAAGAGTATAATAAAATAAAATAAAATGATGAAATGTGAAGGTGTAGATGTTAAATTGTTTATTATTTGTAAATCTACATTACACCTTTGTGGAAGAGTGGCAAGCACAATAATTTAGTGTTTTCTGGCTGATATTATTGGCCCTCTCTGTTTCATATATCTTGTGTTTGTGACTCGAGAGAGAAGAATATCGTGTCGCATTAGTGCATAGTGCTGCGTTTATTTGCATCATTATTTTGGATTTTCATTGCAATTTATTTTATTTCAATGTGTGTTTAATAAGTATTTCCACTCCTGCTCACTATGATAATTAGCAAAGTGTTACATTTTAGAATTTCCCATCATCCTCTCTGCTAAAATTTAAAAGGTAGTTCATATTTGACCACTTGGATTGTTTTTGGCTTTGCTTGCGTCCAACCTATCTGACAAGCAGACCTTTGTGTTTTACACTGCCTTCATGCCGGGGCTGTAGGGCGTTGGCAGTCAAAAAGGACCTCAGACAGTCACCAGTGCAAGATTCGTCAGGCTTGAAGAGAGCAGGTCAGGATTACACAGGCCCAGGGAGGGTATACCCTGAATTAGAGCGTAAACTGTGGATTTGTAACTTGTCTGGTGCACCTACCCATTGCGTCATGAGGGTGCACAGTAAATTACCTCTCACTTCCTCCAAAACACCCTGTGCCTCATGGATCCCTCATACTGTTAGGAATAACCAAGCTGTTTTCCTCTGACCGTGTTTTTTTGGGGATGATGTAACGCAGTGGGTGTGTAATAATTCTGAGAACCTGTCCAGTTGTTCCTGTTTTTCCCGTCTGCAGGTGACAATTTACGAGTGAGTCTGTGGATTAAGAATTGCTGGGAGACTGGCCCGCAGGACCCGGCCTCTGCATAGATTCATCTCCTTTTGGAGATTCAGGAAGGCGGAGCATAGTCTCGGTGGGTCAGGAACTACTCTCTTGCCTGGATGGTCATAGGTTCGTGTCCCATGGGCGGTAGACTAATCATATCACTGGTAAGCCCTTCCACAAGGCCCTTAAGCCCTACTTCTCCTGGGTAGCTGACAGAGCTCTCTGATGTATACAGTAGATGCATTAGGTGGCTATATTCCCAGATCCATGGGCTTTCGTCCTGCACCCTATTCTTCTGTCCCTGGTTTCTTTCTAGCCTCTGTGCTAATAGCTACATGCCCTCTTTACATAATGCGCCATATTTTCAAACATTCTGGGACTGAAAATATTCAGAAAATGGGTTGATTAATTTGATGGTAATTAGGATGCTCTAATTTGCATGTACGTTGGAAGAAGTCGGGTCTGATCTATTCTTAGATGTTGCAGAGGTAAGGGTGAGGAGTGATATCCTGGAATATATATCCTGGTAATACACTCCTGGTAACAGACGCTCTGCAAGGATGCAGTGACGATTGTAAAAAGGCCTAAATCCAATGCTGCCGGAGAAGATCGACTTTCTATAATAAAATAATATATAAGAGCAACAGCAGGATGTTTTCCTATGAAGTCAGCCAGTAGTTTTAGGTTCTCTGTACTCTGAACCAGCATGTATGATTGAATCTTATACTTCCTGGTGAATGTGTTTTTCAGACTTGATGTTGGTGAGAGGGTAATGCCAATGCAACACTCTTCTTGTCTTTTAGGACACGCCTGATGCGTAGCAGGGCATTATTACATAGGAATACCAGAACTAAGGGTCGGAGTGTGGGAGACAATTCCTGTGAGATCTCGTTACTGTATGTCTCCTCATTTTCCTGTAGGCTCATTTGCCATTTTACTGGGAGAATTGCACAAATTGACAAACAGTTGGGTGGGCCTTCTGTCTCACACTTCCATCGACATTAGTGTGGTCGGCATGGTAATCGGACCCACTTTCAGGTGTTCTACCACTGCCTTATTACCTGCTGGGGTGGGTTGGATTACCATGGCGGCCTCGCTAACTCCATTGGTGGCATGAGACAGAAGGCCTGCCCGACCGCGGGTCAGATCGCCGTGGGGGTCATGCTAATTCCGATGGCGCCATGAGAAGGAAGGCTCACCCGACCACGGGTCGGATCGCCGTGGGGGGCCACGCTAACTCCGATGGTGGTGGGAGACGGAAGACCTGCCCGACCGTGTGTCGGATCGTCGTGGGGGCCACGCTAACTCCGATGGTGGTGGGAGACGGAAGACCCGCCCGACCGTGTGTCGGATCGTCGTGGGGGCCACGCTAACTCCATTGGTGGCGGGAGACGGAGGGTCCGCCCGACCGTGGGTCGGATCGCCATGGCGACCTCACTAATGGCAGCACTGTCTGCGTGTCGGACAGAGGATGGACGAATGCAAAGTGGGTCATGCTGACTGTTATCCGTCATTTTCCAGGCGTCATCCTCGGCATCCTGCTAACAACACGGCTGCAATTTTGCTGCGCCGATCTCCCACGTTACATGAAAAGCCTTCCTGACAGCATAATTTGAAATGTGTGCGATGCCACACCGAGCCCGATTGGCTGAGGGATGACAGGCAAACCGCGGTGGAGACAATAATGCCGACCGCGAGATTAACACCACTGCCACTGCGGCGCTCAGCAGAGACTCCGCCTATTTTACACCTAATTATCTGATAGCTGTTGGCAGGGCAGATATTAGCAGGGATGTGGAATTGAATGAGACTGGCACCCAGCGAGCATCAGCCCATCGGCGCCCCCAACAGGGTATCGCCGGGGAAGCAGTCAAGACACCACTACCTCAAAGTGCCTGTTGGTGACGGCTAATGACCAGGCACGCATGACTGATGCTGCTAATCGACCAAACCACCGAATTCACACTGAGTGGGTGATATCCGCTGAGAGTGATGGCATATCAGGAATAGGAATCCTTGTGACCCTCTGCTAGATGGATGGATGGAAGGAATTTAAGTACAAACTAGAAATTAAACAGATATTTCAGCATATACAAAATATCTCAGCTGTATCCACCACTGAGCTGTTTTCCACTCAGCGTGGTTGTCATTGGTGAGAAAGATAAATAGCTTAATGTTCCCTGGTGTATTATTATCAGGGTGAATGTTTTGTGTGTGCACTGCTTGCCACTACATTCACCATTTTATTTATCACTGCCGCGCACAGCTATCGCATAAATTGGCTCTGGAAACTAACTCTTTGTTTGTTCTCCTGTCATCCATTTCTTCCACAAGGACATTTCGTTTTTAAAAAACGCCAAAAAATAGTTTCTGAGATGCAGTCGCTAAATTGTAGCGCTCTGCAGACGTTTCCGGCCTGATATGCGCAGCGCCGAGGAGCTTTGGATACGGGCTGCTGGCTGGCATGTGGCTGTGTGGGAGTCAGCTCGCCGCTTTGCTTACCGCCAGGACAGCCGTGGCACCATTTCTCTGTCGGCCAATCACAGAGCTGGATTCGGCCCACCTGAAACCAAAGAGCTGGTGCCAACGGTGACCAGCAGTGTAATCGGATCGTTAGTGTGGTGTGTCTCTGAAAAAGGCTTTTCCAAAAGTAAAGACTTCATAAATGTCTTTGTTTCTCCAGCTTTAGGAGAAGCACCTGTAAATTACTGCCAGTGAGGTGGTCTGCTCAGGTTACCTTGGTTACATCAGGCTCTTTTCAAGTGTCGTCTGCTTCTCTAGTTGAGAGTCAGTCTTCTGTTCAAGGGTAGGTTATGTAGGTCTGGGGAATTGTGAGTTTGCACTCTCTTTTCGCCAGATCGTCTACACATTAAACTTTTTGTCACCTCTGGTTGTTAACCTGTTATGCACATTATATGGATACTATGTATACATTAAACAGTGGCCCGTAGTCTTCTTACCTCATTATTGTACTTAAGTACATTTTTCACCTATCTGTACTTTTACTTAAGTAAATTAAGCCATGGAAACCTTTGACTTTTATACTCTGCTCCATCTTACAGCAAAAATTTCTACTGTACTACATTTCTGCTTAGTGTAGCCTTACGTGTTACAATCACGTTGCTGTTTTTCTAATCGGAAGATGACAGGAGAAGTTAGCGATGGGACAGATAATACCAGGATTTCAGAGCTTTTCTCGTCAAGGTGAAGCCCGGCACCTCGGAGTAGGGAGTAGGCATCAGAGGCATCGAATCCTGTCAGCTCTTAGATACTTTTATAAAAGTAAGATGAAACTTTTCCGACGTTGTGGTTTTTTTTCTGGTTAGAGAGAGTGATAGCTTTACAGTTTCATTATGGAATGTGGCTCTGGAAATGGCAAGAGGAGATCCTCAGATGTTTGTCATCAGGCTAACTTACTGGCGAATTGCGAACAGCATGTTGATACTGTCATCGGCAATCGGCATCCTATTAAATAACACTGGCATATCGGCCTCTGCAATACGACCAAAATCTCATATCTCGACAATGATACATATCACGATTTAGCACATTTTCTGTAAATTCAATGAGTGAATGGTCTATATGAAATAACCACATGGAAAGACCTCATTCTTATTACATTTTGAATTATTTACTTGACGAGTAAATTGTACTTAATCATATTTCATTATATCTTTTTAGTTCCAATTAAGCGTTTAACAAAAGATCAGGTATTATTGCATAAAATCTAAAAGGGTAAACAGACAACCATGTCATGCTGGAGCATGCGCGGTAAAAATCCGACAGAGCTATGATACTTTGCACAGTGTGCGTATGCGTCTGCAAATATCCTGCTTGCATCTGTGCTGTGTATCAATGTGATTTGTGACACAGTGGATTGAACAATAGATATAATATGAGATGATAGATTTTTTCAATAATCGCATGATATATATTGTCATATCGCACAGCCCTGCACACATATATCTGTGCTAGAATTAACTGTGCGGCTGCGAGCATGTGCTCAGCTTAGATCTGCTTATCTGTGAGGGCGTCGCTGCAGAGTTTGGGCCCCATGAAAGCATATCATATTTGGACCCCAACCTGGATCGAATAATCCAATTATATTCCAAATTGTTTAGGGCCCCTGTCACTCAGCGGCTCTTAGAATCTCCCCACCCCCCGCCTTTATGGCTCCCCTGCATTAATCATCATAGCTGGTTAATTTTGCAACCCTATTTTTAGTTGACACAATGGAATATATTTCTGAAGCTCTTATTGTAAACTAGCATTTTATGTTTTAAATGTTTGGATGGAACTGTCATGCCTGAACTTTTATACGTAACAAAATATATGTACAGCAGACGCACTTAATGGCATGTTATTCAGCGTCAAGTATATTTACAAACAAGTACTTGTAAGTAAAAGTACTTACTTTTACTTTTACTAGAAAGGCCAATGGGATGCTGGAGTACATTTTGCCTGTTTATTTCTGCTCTTACTTAAATGAATTGCTTGAGCACTTCCTCCACCGCCATTCTTCACGGGAACAGCGAGTCTCACGGCATCACCGCATGGATGTCGCCTCCGACGCCTCTGACGAAGCACCGCGGAATGCAAATGGGACCCGCGACAATGACTTTGCTGTCTAGGATTTCACAGTTTCCCCACTGGTCTACCAACCAGCCTCTCTTAGGACAGCAGGTCCGATTTCAGGGAGTCTCATTTAAAATACTGTATACGTATAAAAGTGAGCATGATCCTGCGTAATGTTTCATGTACACCAGGCAGAGGTCATTTTATGAGGCCCATCTGCTCTTTAATGCAGAGGGCTTGCTCCTCGGCTGCATCTGACAGTACACACGCACAGGGGCAAGTCACTGTGCAGATGAGCATTAAACATGTCCAACATAACCATGGCGTGGTTGCTGGTGCCAGACGTGGTGCTTCCAGCCTCTCAGCCAGCCTCCCTCCAGGGACTTTCACACACTACAGTGTCAAACATGGTGTGATGAACACAAAAACATCCAGCTGGTGGAATTTCTGTGAGCAGGAACACCTTGCTAATGGGAGAGGTCAGAGGAGGACGGCCAGACTCGTTTGAGCTAACAGCAAGGCCACAAGTGCAAAAAATTTCAGGTGTAAATCTATCACTGTTTGCCGGATTCTCCGAGACTATGCCCTTACAGGCTGTGGTTTCTCATTCTAACCTTAGATGAGAAATTTTTATTGACCGTTTTAAGGTACAGTATGGCTTCGCCTCACAACTGCAGTATCTTGCAAGGATTTCGAAATTATGCGTAATTTGCCATTTGTACAAATACGGGTACATTGGGACCTGTTAGTGGCTGTATATCGTGGTGTACTCTGAGACACACACACACACGGTTGAGCGCAAAGTTCGGGGTCTGAGCTCGGGGTCAATCATTGGCGCCCTGGAGCATTTCCAGGGGGTGGGGCTTAAGGGCCTTGCTCAAGGGCCCGACAGCTGCATCAATCTGGCATTCCTGGGATTTCAAATACTTCATGTGATTTAGCTGGTGGCTTCTCCCCCAGGTTAGAACTGATCTCTGCTGCTGATTTTTTTTAAATAATGTACCAGAAGTGCCGTAAACTCTGGGCTTGGACTGCATGATGAAGACTCTAGCTTTGTGGCCAGTCGAGACCTCCATTGAGATGCAACCCCAAATAGTGTCTGGGGCTTATCAGCACGTTAGACTCCAACGGGAGTCTCCTTCTCCCCGCAGAATTACAGCGAAGGAACGCACTGTTCCAGCATGTCTGCGAACCCCGTCATTAATATCCCAAACTCCAATTGTTCCATGACAGAAGGTGCATGCTTTGCCTGACTGATGAAATACAAGAGGTTAATGTTAAATATTTATCCACCTTGTGCTGAGTAATGCTGCTTATTTTCAAGTACCGGAATTGCGTGTGTCATTTATCAACCAATTGGCACACGGAGAATGTCGTTGCGTAAGATTAGGGAGAGCTTGTGACAAGGCTTTACGAGAACATAATTTAATATTCAATGCATTTAAATCAAATCATTCGGCTGGAACAGAGTGCATTGTCGGAGCACTGCCGTTTAACGGAATCGCCTTTAAAGAGTTTTTTTTTCTTCTTCTTTATTGCTCTGTTTGTTGTATAACCTTAAGGAATGGCTGATAAGCTAGTTATATCTGACTGCACAGGGACCAATCAGGTCGCTGATTCCGTGTTCACAGCGGGGACGTGGAAATAGAAATTTAATTAGAGGTGTTTAATGTTTCCTTTATGAAGCATATGGGGCACGGTTTCCCTTCCTCCTGAATATTCATTGCCCTCTTTCGGGTCGAGGCGAACGAATGGTAATGGAGGTGCAGCTTTCAGAATCTGGTCCTAGGATATGATGATGACTGACGTCTCGTTGAGGGTGTTCCCCGGCTTTGTGCCTCCAAGCACCCCTCTGACCCTGACCTAGCTAATAGCTTGTGGGATGTATGGATGTATGGATGGATGTATAAGATACAGATAGAAAACTGAGCCCTGTGGTTTCTGGTTACAGTCAGGTTGCATGTAGGACTCCGCTATGTCTGTGGAACCCATAACTGGTTTCCATTAACCCTCGAATGGCGCCATTTTCCAGTAACTCAGTGTGTAATCACAGCCTCCATGCACACCAGTAAAATGGTATCAGCTACACGATAAAAAACAGTGAGCGCTTGCAGTATGCTCATTTTATTATTCCAGTAACATTATTATCCTGGAGGTGTGATGTCCCTCCATGCTGCTAAGACAGTACACAGGCATTTGTCTGGGGAGCCCAGCCATGTGTGAATAACACAATATTGCTCGACGCTATAAAACTGGGACCACGTCTCAGTCATCCTTTAAATCGCTAAAACATAAACAATAGTTGTACCTCTTTAGTAAACATAGGCTATTATGCAGAAAACAGCGGTATTAATGCAATGGGAGAACTAGACTCTGTTATGTTTATTTATGTATGAGCTGTTAATGTGGAACTGTATTAGACTCCCCTATATGTATATGCATGGAAAGACCTGGTTTGTTTATCTGGGGTTGATAAGTCATTTTAAAGTAATTTAACATTTTTTTTTGCTAGCTGAATATTGTTAATAAAAATGTTCCTGTTGCCCGCAAGCCTTTCCTGTTCAAACTCTTTAATTAAAAAAAAAAAACTTCAGTATTTCCCCATCTCTGAATCCAAAAGAGGGACTTTGTGTGACTTATTAACTGTCAAGACAAGGCGCAGGAGGTAATTCAAGTGAAATTTACAAAAATATTTGTATATTTGGAAAATATATTTGAGAAAATGAACCATTTGTTTACACTCATGATTGAATAACCGGCTATGATCCTTTTTTTACCATTTAATTTGAAACATTGCATCTAATATAAATTCCTGTCGACCTTTATCATTCATACTCTGTGTCCCTGCAGAGAATTTTTGCTGTAATTTCCACTATATAAATATAAAGTTTATTTGCAGTATTTGCATTACCGTGTAATAGGCCGTCTCCATCATTGCTAGTGAAACTGGCCTTGTTGTCCGTGTCTCTGTACACTGTAGATAATTACCTTCATATAACCCCACAGCTTGGAAGGAGTTTCATCTCTACTAGCCCTGTTACAGCCCTGTTCTTCAGGCCTAAAAGCATCACCATGGACTTACTGTACCTTCTGCGTTCTGTCCACTTGAGGCACTGTGGGCTGTACTTCGGAATGTTTCTATCGAGGAACACGTCCACAATGTGATCTAAGAAAAACTGGGCATGAAAGCCGAAAATGCGACTCATACTGTTACTGATTCCGCTTTTAACTGCTAGATCACAGCCGATATAAAGATGAAAGATCAGGTGGTGGCCTTGTCTGGCCGGGCTTGGCAGCCTTGTGTGCGTGAGGTACCTGTGAACTCGGCTCTGAAGGACCACCTTGTGTCATCACAGTATGTGTTCAGCAGTCCATGTCCTTTGTTTCTGATAGCTATGGACCTGTAAATAAATTCTGCCAGGTGTTAATAGCAGCCTGTACAGGCCCCCACTAATCCATCTTGCATATATAACCCTATCCCCCTGTGGCCCTGTCTGAGGGTGAAGCAGCCTATATACCTACGATTAATGATGCATGATGGGAGAGCAGGGGGGCAGGGGTCTGCTTACTTTACAAAATGATCACACTCCATTCAGTTCCTTGGCTTCCCCTCTCACTGTGTCAATTTACTTGCCAGATGCGATATCTGTCATTTTCAGCTCAGTCTTTGCTCTTACATTTTCTTGCATTATCTGAATAAAAAAGTATACATAAACATAACTGATAAATTGTCTGTTAGACTCCAAAGCTCCAAATGCTATGGAAATTAATAAGAGCGTGTTTTTCCTTTACACGCCATCTATTATGTAAGCATGGCAGGGAATAGACTTGTGTACTTTTGGGACAGTACAGGATAGAATTCTGGGTAATTGCTTGTCATAACCACTTAATGAGTGTTATAGGAAAGACCACCCAGCACCAACGGCACCTTAGCCTGAATGCAGTATTACTCCAGGGTAAGAAATAATAGTTTCCGAAAAAGTTACCACAAAAAGTAATTCTCCACTACCTACTTTAGAGTATGTTTATGTAATAGATCCTTATTACAGATATATTACATGATTTCTGATTTGCGAAAAAATACAAACACCTCAATAAATATAATCCATAAATCTAATGAAGAGTGTAGTTTAAGGCATTTTCAAGTAACAAGCTAAAACAGTTTGATTTGAGCTGTTGGTGGAATCCCAATTACTTGTTAACATTTATTATGGTGTCACTGTCTTTAGAATTGTGGCAGTAATCAAATGTTTGGGTCTGATAAGGTTAATTTAAATGTCACCTGAATGATCTTAGCGGCATGCCAATCAAAATGCGATGTTTAAAACATGCGCTGTGCATTTCCTGCAGTGCCATTCTGTCGCTTTGAAACAGTGCGGCTTTTTTCATTAAGGGAAAACTGATTTGCTGTGTACAAAATAAGCAGGTTACTCTATCATAAGAAATATATATAAATACTATAAAAATACAGAACCTCAGCCCGGCCTCAAAGAGACAAAGATATATATTACTTTGCCACACTGTGTCTCACTAGACTGCTTAGCTTTAATGGGCCTCAAACACAGCATCTATACAGTGTGCTACCACTGCTCATGCCAGAATCTGCCTTGGGATATGAGCCAGCACCCTTCTGGTGACACTGTACTTTTTACATGTAGTGACATGTAGTTTCTCCTCTGTCCAAGGACCACAGCAAGCACCCACCCTTCACTACTGAACAGATTAATTCCAGAAGACCACTTCTGGCCTGGGAATGTCCCGTCCCTCAGGATGGGGCTGGCAGCATGTCCTGGTCTTCCGTTATAAACGAGATCATTTCATTAATATTCTAAATATAGCAAACAAAACTGAAAAAAATGTGGGTTTAATGCTCTTTAAGCACTTGAGATCCAACTCGGACAGAAAAATCAGCTGCTCTCAGTGTTAGCTTGAGCAGTGTTAGCTTGAGAGTGGCATGCAGACTCGGCACAATAGCATCATACCCCGTGGCTTGTGAAGGAGCTTCTCTGCTTCCCGGATTCCCTCTCAGCACAGTTTGCATACGTTGCATACGTTGTGCTGTATGAATGATCAACCACACGCCGTATATATCGCCAGCCACACTGAGTGTCACCTAGGACTGTAATGGTATGCATATTCGCCGTCTGCCATTCGGTTACATCATTTTCAGATCAGGACACGCAATGAAATGACTGAACACATTTTTTGATTTTGATAAAACCTAAATTCAATGTTCAGAACAGAAAATTGTATTCTAATTGTAGGTGTGAGTTGGTTACGGATAATGCTGGTTAAAGTCAGTCATAAGTGCAAGTTGGGGAGCATTTTGGTTTCCCAATAGAGTACACCAGCACTGGAGAAAGAGTATCTGACAGACCAAGACTGTCTGTCAGCTCTGTTATAGCGAACTGGAAACACATAGTATTGCTGGAAACACATCCAACATGCTAATTTATTAGGAACGAAATCATCTGAGTGTGTAGATGACTGGAGCAAAGCAGAAACCACCACTGCAAATTAGTCTCCCCGTGGCATTTAAGGTGCTTTTGCCAGGAAATTCAGGCCGGACTAAAAAAAATAATAATTACGGATATCGGGCTGTTTATTCCTACAGATATGCGACTGGCTGTACAGAACAGGGGATTTAGGTCATTACGATTGTTATGATACAATCTTACTTTTCAATTTTCATTTATTTTACGTATTTATTTTTAGTCTGCAAATTAGCATCTCTCAGGTTTTGTTATTCAGACACACTAACTGCACTGACTGCAACTGTTTCTAATTGTTTGCAGTTTTAATAATAAAATTTATTTTACCAAAATGGCACCGAATCATGAACTCAAAAGGAAGGTTTATATCAATGGTGAATTTTGTGTATTGTTACACCAGTTGCATTAAATCAGCCAGTTATGTTAAATCATATGAGTTGAGAATCTTCATTGACTAATTATCCTAGATCTGCTCTCCCATTGGAGGGTTGAATGAGGCGGGGTCTTCTCTAGCACCGTTTATGTGATCCGCTCCATCAGTTGGAGGGTTAGGGTGGCAGGCATTTATTCTTTGTGCACTAGGCCCCGTTCCCCCATTAACGAGTCCCTCAAGTCCTTTGTCCCCCCCGCCATTGACCTCCTGTGTCTCTCCCCACCTCCACCTTCCACAGCATTTTTAAACGGCTGGTTAAAGTGTCACGGTTGAGAAGAGGAGCTAGCTGTTTGCGACAACACAGCCTCCCCCTGAGGCACCCGTAACGAAGCAAGGACAGCGAACTGGTCTGGAACGATAACGTTTGTCGACACCGCTCTGCTCCGCTGTTCCAGAGTACTGACCCGCTTTTAAGCCATTTGCTGGAGATTTTCGCCGAATCCTTTGGTCATTGTCCTGCTGGAACTTGTATCTTTGCCCTAAAACTCGCCTCTCAGTTACTGAGCCGGTTCTTCTCCAGGAGTTGTCAGTATGTGCCTCTATTCACCTCTGTCCATATTGACACCTTGACAAGCTTCCCAGGCCTCCTGCTAAGAAACAGGGCCGTAGCCTCGTGCCACCGCCTGCGAGAGTGAGGACAGCGACTGTGCTGTTCCCTGGGCGATGGGCTGTTTGGTTTGTACTAAACATAGCGCCTCACTTTTGGGTGGAAGAGCTCGACAGCTTCTATCAAACCAGCAGGCTCCATGTCTGCCGTGCGGCTTTTGGCTCACGCCTGGCAGGATTTACTGCCGGCCCTCCTCAGGCATCTCCGAACCTTTCTCCGCCATCGGGCTACTATTGCAGAGTGGCTGAAAGTCTCGACCGCGGGAGAAGTGGCTCATGCCTGGACAGTTTCCTGTTTGAGCCGCGCGATACTGCTGCTGCTATAGCGGCCGCTCGCTCTCCTCACTCACAGAGGCCCTTCTCACACAATGCTCATTCTTCCTGATCTCAGACCTGCCAGGGTCTGCCATCATCTCACCCTTTAACTCGACCTCACAGCACAGTAACATGCAATACACTGCCAAAGCCCAGAATACCTCTCACACCGACATTTTACCTACAGCTGAACAATACTGCCATTGTTATTATTGCTATAAAAGAATAAAATCACATTTAGCATGAGCTAAATACTTTCAACTGTAAATTGTAAAATGTATATTAAAATAAATATTAATGTTCTCAGTATTCTAACTGGCTCACAAGTCTTACTCTTGTGATTTTTAAATCTCTAGGTAAACAGTAGACTACCATGCACATATATAACGAAATAAAACGGTTCTATAAAAATCTGTCCTACAGTAAAGCTTCCCAAGGGAAACAAACTCATTTCCATGTTCTTAAACACTAAGCTACCTGCTGCTTTTAGAGGGGAACTTTCCATTGCATGATTTTTAAGAGATATGTGATAATGCCATTTTTTCATTGTTAGAATTCATGCTAAGAAAGAAAGGTTGCGGCTGACTCAGATAAGAGAGGATGGAGAGATGCCGTGGCGCAGTGGCATGGGCTGTGAGGATGCTAAGAGAATGACTGAGTAAGCAGCGACTTGGCCCCAGAGGGAGATTACATCTCTGACGTAGGGCGGCTGCCCTGGCCTTTGGTGGCAGCTAGGCGGCAGTACAGGGGGTCATGGATAAAATGAATCCAACTTGAAACGTTACCTATAACCGCAGCCGATGCCCTGCTCTTGTTAAAGCCGGATCATTCTTCTGGGGCGTGGCACAGTGGTCAGCACTGTTGCCTCCCACCTCCATGTGTGTGGAGTTTGCATGCTCTCCTTATGTACTCCAGCTTCTCCCCACAGTCCCAAACCATGCTGAGGTTAATTGGACTAACCCTATTGTCTGTTTGTGTGAGAAAATGGATGGACTCATTCTCCTTGTATTCTATAATGTTAGCATTCCTGGGGGGTAGGCAGCCAGTCGACCTTGGACCCCCAGAGATTTTTTTATCTCCTTACTCGGGAGTTTTTGGTTCCACTCTGTGATGTCTT
>JAODKN010000037.1:2608821-2628704 GCA_026774425.1 Petrocephalus zakoni
CAAAATTAGATTTTTATTTGATTTTCTTCTTGGGGGTCCGGCCCCCAAGGAGACTGTCTGGTAAAACTCTGGCCCTCCGACAAATATAGTTGATGACCCCTGCCCTATAACTAGTAAATTCTCTCCTGCCCGTTCACCACCTTAGTTACTGTGTGGTGATTGTACTGGTGCAGAATGGTGGCTGTCGCATCATCCAGGTGGGTGCCACACAGTGTTGATGGTTGAAGTGGCTCCCCATTGCTTCTCTAAAGTGCTTCTGATGTCTTAGAAAGTGCTAGATAAATTTAACATTCATTCATTC
The DNA here is from genome assembly GCA_026774425.1 of Petrocephalus zakoni. NCBI lineage: Eukaryota > Metazoa > Chordata > Actinopteri > Osteoglossiformes > Mormyridae > Petrocephalus > Petrocephalus zakoni. The sequence goes on from JAODKN010000037.1 coordinate 2,609,123, forward strand.
ATTCATTCAGTTACTTACTTGGACTGGGAGGGATCCCATCCAAGGTAATACAGGTCACAGATGGGATGGGATACCAGTCCATTGCAGGATATATTCACACTGACGCTAACTAGCCTAACTGGCTGTATTTAGACTGCTGGAGAACATGCAAACTCCAAACTCCCAGAACTCAGACAGAGATAGAATTTAAACCCCCACCTGGCTGAAACCGTAAAGGTCCACCAGCCAAAAAAATGTCACTCAACAGAACAACAGAACTCCTCCTTCTCCCCTACAGAGTCAAAATACCCCTGCCTTTAATGACAGCCATACCAATTGGATCCCCTCTGTCAGTGAGGAACAGGTCTCCTGTGAGGGAACAGGAGGTCTCATCAGTTTGTGTGGCCACATGCACATTTCAACAGATGTGTGTGAGAGCCTGATGGATGTGGGCGGCCCATGGGAACATTGAGGGGTGTCCTTGGGGGCCCTGTACCCCCCTTCCAGTGTAGCTAGAAAACAAAGGTAGGGCTAAAAGGCCCTTTGTGAGGTGCTGGCTGGATGTTTTTCCAACCTCCCATTAGCCGAGCCCCGTGCCGCGGGCTGTCACTGCCCTAGGGAATTCAGCACCGTCGCTACAAAGTTTTCCTCAAGAAGTTGCCTGCCTTGCTTCCCAGAACTCCTTAGAGGAAGTCCCCTTAGCCAGCCCCAAGCTCATTGGCACCCCAGCCATGTTCTCCAGCCTTTATGGAGAAACACCACGGATGCGTCAGCGGCCTCTTTACCCCTCGGCACGGACCTGAAGGTCAAAGGGCTGTTTCTGACCGCTCCCTCGGACCCAGCGCTGAGACAGAATGGCTCTCAGGCCACTCCCCTGATAACAGTCGATTTCTACCAATAACTGGGATGGCCACACAATAATATTTCCTGAAGCAGAGTACCCTCAGTTTTTTGGAAAGTTTTTTGCTATAACTGAAATTAAAATGGTTATCTAAAGATCTAAAAAATTCATAATCTAGTTTTCATTACTTATTGGTGAAACTGGCAAATGAAAATTGGCACATGTGGTGAGTGGGTATTTTACTTTGTGGTTTGAAATGGTCTGAAATTAATTCAAGAAAGTAAGGCCTACACTGACATATCAATATTTATCTAATCCCTGGCTGTCAAAGCATGGACGTTTTTTTTAAATAATAATTTTCACTTCATTTCCCTAAGCCATCTTCCACAATAAACCTTGCATATTTATACATAGCACCATGCACAGATTGTAACTCGGACCCTGACCTCTGCCCACAAGATACTGTGTCTCCATATTCAGTTTAACCTCCTATGCTAATGGCTTATTCCATTTTAAATAAATAAGATGCATGCCTGTTTTTGTAACTTCAAATACATTAATATTTTCACCACCATCAGTCTCTGCAACTACTGGATTTAAATATCAAGCCTGTTCCAGTCTCATGGCTGAAGAATGATTAAAACCTCAAATTTATAGTGCACTTTATTATAATCTAGTAGATTAAGTTGATAAATTTACTATATTGAAAACCTGTTTTGCCTGCACCCCCTCCCAAAGTTCCCAGGTAATCACCATCTGTACCTGTGAAGTTAATGTAATGATGTCCATAAAATAATTCCCAGATTTAACAGGGTGTCACTGAATTCACAGAAGGACCACTTGCAGCTCGGTGTGCATACTCCACACATGCCCCTTACACATGTTGCCTCTGACCAACCTGCGATCCTCACCCGAAGAAGACAGGAGGCCCTGAAACTCCTACCAATCCTCCTGCTGACTGTCAGAGCAACAGGCCCCTTACAGGCTTGGTTCCAGCCACAAAGTGGCACTGTTTACCACCACTCAAGTCACACATTTGCATCAGTCACCGTAATAAATAATAAATAAACACATTCCTTGTTTTGGGGGTGCTGAAGCAGCACATACCAGCTAGCTAGTCACAATCTTCTGACTGAACTCACTAGTTAATGTTACCGTCACATAAAACTATGAGGCTATCACATCCCTGCAGTGCCACAAAAAGAAATAAAAAAAAGGATAAGAAGTATCCAGTAGAAAGTTTTCCTAAGGTGACCAGTTTCTTTTACAAACCATGAAATAAAATGATGAGTATGCAGCACACTTTATAAACAAGGAAGGCAGGGGGCGCCAAAGTGACTTTTCGAGTAGGGCCTCCGAAACAACAACCTTGTTAAGGCCTCCCTGACACCGGATTCTCCTCTAATACAGCCGCTGCCGTACAGAGCAGAGTGGCAGCAGATACTCCGGGTCTGAGGCTCAATTATTTTACTAGGATAAATGATGTCATGTGGTAGACAGGAGTGCTGTTAATTACCCGTGTGCTTTCTGTCCACATGGAAGGCCTGTCCTTATTTGGTTATGGATTAGCAAATTAATTATGAAACTGTGCACAGGTGGTTCATCACGTGGAGAACAGGAGAGACGCTGGAGTCGTTCTTCAAGAAAGTACTTCATCACACGTTTCTGTGCAGAAATCCACCGCCAAGGGGAAAGAACGCAGTGGCTGAGAGTATTAGCTGGATGGGGTTGACTATAATTAGCGGATTATCCGCCGAAATGGTGCGGGCAAAAATATCACCTGCGTAACACCTGAGCTGAGCCAGATCCTAACAACGCAGCTCATTCAACTGAAGAAAAATCAAGGGGAGAAAAGCAGGAGGTCAAGGCGGCGAATAAAACCCGAATAAAAGTCAATGGCTCATTCGGCACCCTCTGCCCCACCAGATGTATGTCAGAGGGAGTTTGCCCTCTGGAGATCTAGAGCACTTCCTCTGGGAGGAAGAAAAATGAAAGCTGTCAGCTAGGGCAGCAGTGATGCTCCGTGATGCTTTTTCCTGTTCCACAGAAGGGGATAATAATAATAGATACTTTATTGATCCCCCATGGGGAATTTCTCTTTTCACCTCCATGATAGCAAGCTTGGCTGTGAAGGGCAGCCACCTCGTGCAGCACCCAGGGAGCTGGGGGTCAAGAGCCTTGCACAAGGGCCCACAGACGAGCCAGGGCTGGGTTTACACTAGTGACCTTCCGATCACAGGGACAGAGACTTAGCCCACTGAGTCACATGTCCAGGGTCCCAGAACAAAGAAGTTCAGTGAGCGTAGGTCTGACACCTTAATAAGCGCCATGAAGCACCGGTCTGGATGAGATCTGGAGCCAGAGGAACTGGAGCAAGTGTCATGGAGGCTGGGAGGCAGTGAAGCGGGTGCGAGGGAAGGCGGCGACATCACCTGCTGAAGGATGATGGGACGAGAGAATAAGAGAGTTCTATTGCTCAGGTCCTGACCCAGTAAATTTGAAGAGCGTGACACTTGTGTATGAGATCTGGAGCTGCCCCTTCTGAATGCTGACGGCCACCCACACGGGCACCCACGTGCACTGGGGGGGTGATTTTGGGCCAGGGAGGGCATCGATATGCCGTTCATCACACTCACGGGTCCGGGTAATGACCTTGGGAGCGCGGCCCAGCCCGCGCACAAAATCCGCATCCCCACACCCGCGCTCCTCCGTATTCCATCCATCACGATCGGCCGCGTAGCCGCGAGCGCGAAACGACAGGCTCGATAAATACGATTCATCTTGTGGAAGCAACAAAAAACCGACAACGGCGCCCTCTTGAGGAAAGACTGAAGTCTAGCGGAGGGGGGGCGAAGCGGGGGGCAGTTGATGGGCAGCCTCTCCCCGCCCCCCACCTTTATATATCTTTATTTTGGCCAGCCCTGCTGCAAATCGATGGCTGCAATTCTTCGAAAACACCCAATTTTCATTTAATGACATGCCTTTGCCAGCCCTTTGGGTGCTGCCCCACATTCTCAGGCCTTCTCTCTATATATATGTGAGTATGTGTACACACACACACACACACACACACACACACACACTCGCTGCACTTCTGATAAAATTCTGAAAATCGAAATTCACAGGTGGGGAAACGCGGGTCACCCTCGGGACCTGGTGGCAGTGTACCCCTCCTCCCCCCACCTTCCCAGCACCTCCGCATATTTTCCAAAGTAGTTGCACTGCTCATTTGTGTGGGAGGTAATGGGGGTTTCTTTTGCCACCTCTGTGCCTGGTCTCTGGAGGGGGCTGGGGACTGCTCTTGCCACCTCTGTGCCTGGTCTCTGGGGCGGGAAGGGGCTCTCACCACCTATATACGGCGTCTTTGGGAGGTGGGGGTCTGTGGTGCTTACGCCACTTCTATGCTGAGTCTCCGGGAGGAGGGGTGGTGAGGGGTGTTCCCACCACCTCTGTGCTGGGCCTGTGGGGGTGTGGCGGCTCCTCTCTCTCTCTCTCTCTCTCGCCCCCCTTTCTCTCTCCTTCAGTCTCCCCCTCTTCCTCCTTCTCGCTCATCTTTGTGAGGTGCTCTCTTTCTCCCCTTCTCCTGCATTCTCTCTCCTCTTGTCCCTTTTCATCTCTCACTCTCTTTTAGCTTAGGCAGATTATTGTTTTATCTTTTATCATTTTAACAAACTTGATTATTATGGTGATACAGTGGTTAGCACTGTTGTTTCACTCCACTGGGGACCAGGGTTTGAGTCTCTGCCCTGATTCCATGTGTGTGGAGTTTGCATGTTGTCCCCGTATCACCATGGGCTGTCCTCCAGGTTCTCCGGTTTTCCCCCACAGTCCAAATCCATGCTGAGCTTAATGGAAGTCACCTAATTGCCCATAGGTGTGTTTGGTGGGTGGGCCCTCCAATGGGTTGCTGCCCTGTCTTGCACCTGTAATAACCCTGTATAGGACAAACATGTCCTGCAGGTGGTTGGATGGATAGATGGACAGATTGATTATCTGTTATTAGGAATGATTTCTGTCCCTTTATTGCTGCAAATTCCCAGGATGCCCTATAGGGGGCACCCTGGGACCACAAACATAAATGCGGCATTGGGTCCATTTATCCCCAGGAAGTGAAAGGAACAATTCATACTGAGCAAGTCTGGAATACCAGGCTTCTTCCTCCCAGTTCGGAGAGAAAGTCAGTTAATAACGGTGTATAAATAATGACTTTTTAATGGAGATCTTGTAAAAAAAAAAGGCAAACAAAGATGGCACAACGGGAGCTGGAGGAAAAGAAAGACTCCCAGCATGTTTAAATGTTTAAAAAAGAGACGGGTGTCTGCGAAGGCTTTACCCTCCAACTGGAGCCAGAATTAATATTCTCCAGTGCGCCGGTGGGTTTAGTTTAGGCCAATCACGTGGAGCCCTCTGCCTCTCTCAGCCCGCAGAAGTCGGATAATTACCTATTTACAATGCCTGTGAACAGCCGTGCCGCTTTTGAGGAACTCTGTGTACGCTCGCGCTGGCTGTCCGCCACCCGTGGCTGAAAGGAGATCGCCATGGAAAAACAGTCCGCTGCTCCATGGCTGGACGCTCACAATATTAACGTTCCAGTGGTTGCTATGCCAACATTGGGGGGGGGGGGGACTTGTAATGATATGTGAATCAGCTGGGCAGCCATGCTGGTGTCATACGGCGGCGTGTCTGATGGATAATATGGTCAGCAGTTGTTCCCGCCCGTTATCCATGTATCCGCCCAGAACACATGCAGTCAGCTCCTTTTTTCCCGCGTCCTGTGACCTTTATCGAATCCGTAGGTCCCTGGCGAATGCGATCTGCTGACTCGATGGTCCCATACTGTACAGCGGTCCGAGCATCTCAGGGCTAACGGGTGCCTGCTGACGAAGCCTCGTTAGCAGCGGCACCCCCCCACTTCCACCATGCCAGCCACACCAGGAGACCGCTCTGGTCTGGAGCACAAGGGGGACACTGCTACCTTTGTCAGGAGTGATTGAAATTCAGAGACCTGTTTCGTCCTCCACTAGCAATCATGCTATGGTGCTCGGCAGTCATTCTTACATCATCAGAAATTACTTAAATACACATGCAATAGATAAAGACCCAAAAGGTCCAGTAAATGGTGGGATAGAGTTAGAAACCAGCCCTGAGGGGTCTAATCACCCTGCAAGTGGGTGGCCTGCTTTGGAGTAACTGCACAGCCCCGTTCCGGTGTTCCAGGGACAGTGATTCACAGGGACGAGCTGTGAGCGGACAGGATTCATGGTGGTCCTGATGAGTCGCACCGGTGGCATCCGGCTGGAATGGACGGGCCATCTGCTCTGAGCGGCCTGACCCCCCTGGGCCGTCCCACGCCACCTCCAGGCGTCCGACGTGTGCATGTTTGATGGTGCATTCTAAGCATGCCAAGAAGCCCACAGACAGGGGCAGCCGAAAGGCTGCGGTGGGTCATAGAGCATGTGGCCAAATGGGATCAGCTTAACACGGCCCTCAGCGTGCAGGAGATGAAGGCCGCCGTGCGTAAAAGGATTACTGCCGTGCTCATATTCCGATCCTAATGCCTCCTTCCTCTTGTAATTCACATCTTGACTTTCTCTCTCCCCCACAACGAAAAGATGGATGGATGGACGGATGGGTGGGCATTCTCTTCACTTTGCAAAAATGCTTGGGCAATAATAACTGACTTCACCACTTGTAATGAAACGGCCAAAGTATTTTGCATCGCTTGAATTTTTTTTATTTATTATGTTTGTTTGTCAGATTACTTTTGATCTGATGCACATTGCTTCTCTCCATAGTGACCTTGATACATCGAGCTCCATTATAGTAACGAGACAAAAGACTCTAGATGGCAGTAGTAAGTCAAATATAGGCTGTCACATCGCATATCTGAAACCTGGCAATTGTTCTGCGCATAATTTATCTGTTTGTTGCATCATGGTGGGGGTGAATGAGCAAGTTTTACATTAGAAACATTTTTTTGCGGGTCTTACATTTTTGAGATATCATCTTAGGCCATCTCTGAGATTATACTCTGCAGGTCATTATAAACAATGCATTCTGGTGATTTTATCTAGAGTTTATGGTTAAATTAATTCTTTTATGTGTTTTTTGTATGGAAAAATCTCGGCTGTCATTTGTAATAAATCCAATCCTGCCTCATTATTGCGTTTAAGACAGCCTTAATAACATTTGTACATGACAATTGTTTGGGTGCAATCTTTGATCACTGATAAATAAACCAAAAAATGTCTAATATCAGCGTGAAAACATAAGTAACCAGTCAGCAGTTGATGATGGTCAGGGTAAGATTGCTTTAGCTACAATGCTGAAGCAATTAAGGCTGGATTGCTTTTCTGCATCGAAACGGACGCCCAGTTGAATCTGAGATTACGCCACTGCAATTGTCACAATATTTCGGTCTTAAAAATTAATTGTGTATAGCCAGTTTGGACACCAGTATTTAGAAAAAAAAGCGGTCATCTACTTGGAAAGGAAGTGCAAACTACCTGGATAAAATGAAGGTTTGTTTCCTCAGCCTCTTCCCCTGTTTAATATAGGTTTGCCGGTTTTCTCTTGGTCGTTTGCATGCTGTGTTTTTGACCATTTGTGGTTTTAATATGCGAGATGAAGGGGAATGTATGGGATTTGTTTATTTTGAGCTGACCACAATTCAGTGAATCTTTTATATCCTTCGGGCACTATGCTATCTCCAGTGCACTGCGCCTAAGTAGATGGTGCAAGATGCGGGTGGCGATGACATCAAATTTGATTTGGGTTTTTGTTTTTAATTTCTTAGCAGCAAGTGGGCCTGTATGTTTATTTTATAGATAAGTAATATTGCGGTTTGATTAGCTGCTGCATTCCCAGTGGGATGATTTGGATTTTTCGAAAAGGGATATTGCCGTTCGTTGCTACAGAAGTTACTATTTTGAGAAAACGTGTATAAGGACAAATTTTGAGTATCCAAGGAGAGTGTATTTTGACTAGACTGCTGCACAGGTGTTGCTTAAGACTGAAAATGCCTCACGCTGGCTTTGGTGTAGCTATAGTTAGGGCTATCTTTCCAGTATAATTCTACATATAAATACAAATGCATCACAAAGCCATTCTCAGAGGGCCATCTGGAGGCTGCAGTGATGAGTGAGGCTTGGAGGGGGGGTTTTGCCTGGGACTCCATGCAAAGCTTGAGCCGTGTTCCTGTTTAGTCCTGCTTCATGGAGGTCCTGCACTTTAGAGCACAGGTAACTTCAAGGAGACGCTGGTGAGAGCCACTCTTCTCCAGGTGTGCTAAGCAGCTGCTCCCCCCCATCACAGAAGGGAGCGCACATGCTCTGCTGGCCGGTCGTTAAATCCACCACGTGCAGTGGAGTGTTAATTGAGGCCAAAGGTGACATCTCCCTTCCGAAGGGTGCACCTGGTCCTGATGAAGATCTCAAATCATGAGCACGTCTCTGCAAATGAAATGTTGTGCAGACTAATGAGAACCTCAGGCCAGGAATCAATGCCAGTGTCAGTGCTGGTTACTGTATTGGACAGTATGGTTTTAGGCATGAAGACGCAAACCAATCCCATTAGGGGTGCACAGTACGTTGTCAAATGCACCCCTGTCAAAGCTGAATATTTGTACGTCATATGACCCTGTAAGCCACATTTTTCCAAACTGATCACCTTAGAATATAGCATAAAATAGTGGCTTTATAATAATTAAAACGGACCATACCGTATATCTTTTTTTTTCCACGTACCGCCTAACAGACGCAGAAACTGGTAATGAAGTGGTTTCCTGTGAGCTAGCATTAGGCTGCCATCAAAAGCAGTGATCAAGAATCACCCCCCTGGTGGTTGAAGTGCATATCGCAAGCTTACAAATATTGCTCATCTATGTAGACTAACCATATTAAATTTCCTCTTTATTGCGTCGTAAAATTAATATGTATGCGAGACTAATTCAGTGTAGGCATGTGCGCCTAATGGTTTATTTCGTCATTGCAGTTTGACTAAATAACCCATTAGGTTGCTACAGGTGGTGAAGTTTGGCGTCACGTTTTTCTAATGGAAAGTGGGTTTGTATCTGACTGCATAACTCAAAAAAACTGCGGCTTAATTGACTGTTTTTGGGCTCCTCGATGACTCTTGTCCCTTTTTCCTTGTTTAATAATTTTCTTTTGCCTGTCATCAATCTGAAAACAGACTCGAACGCGGAGGGCACACCGGCGCCAGACGCGCTCCTGGATGCGCGTTCCCGATGCGCAGCCAGCCGGCATTATTATCCGGAGAGGGGGTCACGGCACCCACCTCATCTCAATTACGGGCATCCTTTTGAGGTTCTGACCACTGAAACAGCATTTTCGGTCAGCCTGCTTGCACTGCATTGGTAACTGGTGACCTTGATATTATATAGATCCATTTCTGTGCTATATTTGCCCCAGGGCATCTTTTACCTCTGACCGGGCTTTTATGAGAGAGATTAAGTGCTTAATATGAGCATAACCATATGTCATGTGACTTACCACGCCCCCTATAAATACTGTACTTAAGACACCCACTTAGTGATATTAACCTGCATCTAGATGTCATCATAACCAAGGATAAGTCAAGTCTTTAACTTTATATGCATAAGTGTGTTAGATATACAATGAAACTGCATTATTGCTGTGTGTCTATATCGCTTATAATATAATACGCAATACAGGTTTCGCTATACAGGTTGGGAAGGAAATGGATAATGGATGCAAAATGGCACCGTTCCCCGTGTTTTTGATTAACATTTAATAAGAAAAAAAAGCAAACTGATTTTGAGTTTGCTGGAGACTGTAATCCTCATCGATTCGCCCGGGACCCATAGGCGCTTAATAGGCGTGATTTATGGGGACGTGGCGGGACTGCTCGGCGGATCCCTGTGATTAATAAGCAGATTCCCATCCGCTGGCAACTCCCGCTGCACTTGTGTGATGGAGGATCAGACAAGACGTACCCTGCATTGAAAAGTCAAGACACACAGTCTCTGTTCTCTCCTCCTGTGCTTTTCCTCCCCTCCCCAAATCCTCCATCACTATCCCCCGTCCACCTCTCTCTCTCTCTCTCTCTCGCTCGCTCTCTCCCTCCCTCCCTCCATCCCCATCCAGCCACACACATATACACTCAGAGATCCTGCTGGAAGCAGGCACCGGAGGAGGCTCTCTCTGGCTCAGCAGCCCCGTCCAGAGTGCGCATCTCCCGAATAACTGCGCTGGCGTCCGGGCTGGATCCCCACTCCAGGGAGAGAGCAGTCGAGCACCAGGGACCTTCATTCTGCAGCCATGTCTGAATCTATACTAGCCTTTCTCACCATATCGGGATTATTTCTAATCGCTAAGGTGCTGACAACAGTTGGAGCAGAGCGAGGTAAGGCGCCTCATTCGCGCATCATCTAGTAAACTTATGCCCTGTCTCCGCTATATATTCCCACAGAAATAAGGTACTCCTATCATGTGCACTGCAATTATCCAACGTTCAACTACCAGTTAGTGGTGTTTAAGTGGCAGTTTATTCATTCAGACTGACTAATTGGTTTTCTGTATAAACCCGCTGCTGTCATTGGGTCTATTTGAATACAGGCGATTTGTGATGCAAAGCTGCTCAGGTTTTTTTTTAGTTTTAAGACTTAAATATGCAGAGTTAAATTGCACGCAAGGTGCATTTGTGGATTTTAGCGCTGGATGCTGGTGACAGGCAGGATGCGGCGTATTATAGCGGCACGCGGAGATATGCGCTCAAACCTGCATGCGCTTAATAACGCGTCAGAGACGCGCGTTTAAACCGTATACAGTTTCATTTTGTTTTATATGGCTAACTTTTTTATTTTATACTTTTCAGTGTATTTTGAGCGCATACGTCTGGGCTACTATGAATTTTGGCTCGGAATTTATACTCGGTGAAAGGTTTCGAGTCTGGTTTGTGAGCGAAAATAAGACCAACGTTTCAAAAGTTAAAAATGTAACTGTGTAAATGTGACAAGGGGCCGGGAACAACGAGATGTGGAAACACGCTTTTCTGTTCGAAACTTGGCTTGTAAATTATGTACCAGGGCCGTTTTTGTGACTACAAATTTTACCGAATGAAATACTTAATTATGCAGATAAACTGTCTACGTATTTTGCAAATAATAGATATGCGTATTGTTCCTTAGACCCCGAGTAAAGACCAGCAATGTATGCGCACATCTGCAGAAAAAAAATCGTTATAAGATAAAATTATTAATTGTGATGTATTTAATTGGCTGCTTTTCGTTTTTGTCTTATAAATACAACCCCCCAATACATAAAAGCATAAAAGAGCAGTTTGTATGTGACATTAACGAAGAATATCACATCAGCCGAGTTCATTCCGTTCTGCGGATAATTCGATTAAATGTATGAGCCAGATCCATAGTTGGTAAGGATGCAATACTGACGGTGAAGTATGCCAATAATATATCGGGTAACACAATGAACTCTCGATGCACTGATCGGTGAACTTGTTGACTCCTTACAAACATTTGTGTCGGGATTTGGTCGTATCACCGCGGGATGCCGTCCAAAACAAATCCTGCAGCCAGATGAATAGTGAAATCTACTACTCTGTCAATCACGCAGCCGTAAATATTGAATTTTGATAGCAGTAATAATAATAACCTAACTGTAGTGATTTTTTTATTTTTATTTTTCTCTCTCTACACGAACTCTTATCTCCCTGTTTATTATCAAGCCCCAGGTACCTTTACTCATGTAGTTTGAGACAAACCTGCCCGAAGCTTTGCTTTAAAGCATAATGCATGACTATTATCTTCACGTTCCCCTTGTTCCCGCTCAGCCGCTAATTTTGGTTTCCAGCAGCCTGTGTGCTAAATTTCAGTGACTTTCTCTCACAACATTAACTTTGACCTTTAGAAGCACTAAAGCTATATATAAACTGCTGAATTTGTTCATGTTTACAAACAGGCGATGCGCTTGCGGGTCTCCGCTTTGCTAACCTTTCAAGTCCACAGCACGTTAGTGGAAGGAGAAACTGGATTTCTAAATACCTGCACGTCTCATAAAGTTGCAAAGTAGCTATTCTTCCGCATAAGTCTTAGCACGCTGGTTAATATTGATCGGGGACGAGTGAATTATCTCACTTTTATTGTGCAGGCTATTACAAGTCTGAATTTGGTCATTTAAACGTAGTACAGGGGGGATTATGAGCAGTAAAGTTATACTTATAATAAAAGGCTGGGATGATTATGTTGCCGTCTTTAATCACTTTTCAGTAAGGTTGCCTGTAGCCTCACCTATAACGTAACGGTGCATGGTGCTTGTACCAGCTCCCATGGCACTGGGACAATTTTGTACTTGGTCTGCAAGGACTGCCCCACTTTTTTGTTGTTGACTGCTAAGGTGTCACTCTTTAGTTGGAAAGGAGCAGATCTCGCGGAGGGTGTAACATGCATTAATAGGTCAAGCGGTTTCAGACAATGGATGGATGGATGGACGGATGGGTGAGTGAGTATAAAAGACCATTCGGCATATTTCCATAACTGATGATTCTGGAAAAGAGTGGGCCAGTTAGGTCGTGTTTCTATAGAGAAGGAGCCATGCCATTTAGTTAGTATCAATAAACGGACTGGTTCATGATGAAGGGTTTTTAGTGCATAGCGGCTTCGGCGTCATCCTTCATAGTGACAGATGGCGTACAGGGACGGAGCTCGGTCTGCTCTCGCCCGAAGTAGGCAGGGTGGCCCGCCGTTTGGAGAAGGTGAGGAGAGCTGGGCATGCCGCACAGGAAAGTGGGCTTTGTTGACAGGTACGTCGCCCTGGCATCCCGAAACGCCCACCGCGCCAGCCTGCGACATGTCCACGTTTGATGTTCCACTTTAACTGAAACCGAATGCAACATTTTCCCTCTAATTTAAGAAAATCATAAAGCAAAATAAATACAGCTGTTCATTCAGATTCAAACGTGGGGCAGGAAAAAAATATCTGAGGTAGGGAAATTAAAAACAGAGATCGACCGGTCACTGTAATGGCCAAAAACAAACATCTGGGACAATAATGCAATATTTGCTAATAAACGGGCTAAGCTGATGAGTTAAGTGAATTATGTTAGGTCTGGGGGGGCGATCGCTTTCGCGTTAAGGCTGCGTGACGTTGCCCTTGATAACTGCGAATAAGTGCCTTGTCAAATCAAATAGCGGTTGTTCCGAAACGCCGCAAATGGGAAACATTCAGGGCCTGCCGCCAGCGTGCGTGCTGCGCCCTCCTTTATGCATGTCAGATTGCTCCCTTACCAAAAGTATTCATACATTTGAAAATATAGCGACAGCCGGAACATCAGAAATGTTTATTCAATTCAAATTGGCTTTTTAAAAATGTATATTTATGAATGATAATTTAATTTGAGTAGCCCCGGGTTTGGCTAGGGCTATTGCATGCTGATGGAGGGGGGCCGACAGGGGACGGCTGTGGACCTCCTCTGCAGCTACGTCATTTTTTGGACGGAGCACTAAAATACGAAGGTCATGCTTTAAATCCGCGCACTGTTTTCATAGCTGGCTCGCATCAGCGTCTGAAACGTTTTACGGCGTGGAAGGTGTTAGTTTTCCCGTCGCGGGCACGCGGCCCGAACCTGCGGGCGCGCGCCCTTTCAGCGGAGTGGCTGCAGGGAGGGGGCGTGGCTTCGGCATCTGCCGTGCACGACTGGACCACGCCAGTGTCGGGGGCGCGCAGAGCCGCCTGCGGTGAGCTGGAGTTACGCGTCTCAGCTCGCGCTTTTGTAACGGGAGGAAATTAGGCCCGAGATAAGTGAACGGGCCTGTTAAGTCCGACCCAGAGCGCAGCAGAGCCGCTTGTCAGGTCAGCGCTGTGTAACGGGATTCAGCTTTTCCGGGGCAAAGTTTACCAGTGTAAATTCCCTATACACCATTTTCACTATGGACCGTCATGAGGTGGTGAGATTGCAAGGTTGAGTCCCGAGCTCTGCAGGACTACAGCGTTTTTGCATTGTGGTGGCTGGCGTAGGAGCGTGGAAGTCAATCACACACCCTTTTGATTTTACTGAGCCTTATCAGGGTGACATGACTCTGGCATTCATGCTGATATGTGACAGTGGATCGCATAACTGATTATGTCCATAAAAACAGCTGAAGGAAGTTGCTTTTCAGTAAGACCCCACTGATGCTGGCTCTGTGCCCGCATGTACAGTAAATTGATGTCACCGCGGTGACTGTTGCCGTTTGTGCCTGAAACGAGTCAATGAGGCATCTGTGTAAGTGCCGGCTGTTGTGAACCAGAGCCACACGGACATGTGACCGTCGCAGGAGAACTGAGGGGACATTTATCAGGCTGAATGGATTCTGTATCTCTCCATGTCTTCTTGTTGATCGTAAGGCTCGAGAAAGTTCGAGACGGAGCAGATGGGGAAGAATCAAAGCCTCGTTTTCTTTCGTGCTGGTTTGCGCTGGTGCTTTTTTTCCGTTGAAGTGAGCCAACCTACAGTCGTGGATCGGAGAAAAGTGAGCTTTTCAGTGCATTTCATCTAAGTTCAAATGTCGATCGTGACATCCGGTTTCATGTTTCATATTGGGTCTCACACACGCTGGAAGAGTCAAGGAAACAAAAACTGAGTCTGTACTATAAAAATGGCTGAAAGCCCTGGAGATAACTGCGTGGCGTGCAGTGTGCAAGCTGGCGGCTGATGGCAGCATTGATTTGGCATTGCTCTGGGGGAAAGCACTGACCGGGGCTCATGCAGGCATGGCCGGGCAGCACTGAAAGGAGCGCATGTGATCACCTCTCACTGAGCATGGCAGGGCATGATTTCACTAAGCCACGGCTGGTGTAGACTGGTGCGTTGCAGTGCCAGCAGGATGGACTTTCTCTCATATCCTTGCCTGATGTTCTCAGTCACACACGGTGGCTCTTAGACAGAATTAGCAAGCAGGATGGTAAGATCCACGCTGGTGATCCGGGAGCCTCTGTGGCTAATTTTGCACAGCATAACCCAAGGGCAGTGGATCCCCGGGGGCTCGATCTGTCGGCGCTGGAGTGACGTCTGTAGGTCTGGGGTCGCGGACTCCCTGAGACGTTTCCAGAACAATCTGGAGCTTTTCTCCCTGAGTCCCTCTGCCAGAGGAGTTGGGTGTGGCAAAGTCGTGAACGAGGGGCCATTGAAATGCTGACGGGGGCATCAGCTGCCCTGACATGGGCTGTGGGCGACGGGGCGACGAGGCCAGGACCTGGGGCACGAGTGAGCAATCCGTCCCGAGAGAGAGCGTGTCTAAATCGCATCGGGAAACAGCTGCGAAGCGGCTAGGTGGATAGAAAAGAGAACCGAGTGGGACCCCGGGGGGGCTGCGGGAGGTCTCCCCCACACGCCGGCGCTCGAAGAGGCCCGACATCACTCATTATGGAAGCGCGAGAAGCAGGAAAGGTGGACTTGCGGACAGGACACAACGGGCCCCAGAGGACCGGGGATGCGTTACGTCATCACCACTGTCGTCTGGCGGCTCCCTGGGTCTGCTGGCCGAGCCAAATCTGGGGACAATTTGGTGCATTCATGGAAAACCTAATGCCCATAATTCCTGTTTGCCCCTCCCAAGCTGCAAGGACCACTGGGGGGTATTTGCTGGTGCAGATATATAAAACAAAAACTGGAGTTAAAACTGATTGATTTACGGGCCACTTTTGAAGGCTTTTGTGCCTCATGCTTTTCTCGTTAGCGCTCCTTGCTACGCTTCGTACATGTGGAGCACATTGCGTACAGACGGGGGGCGCTCACTTCTGTACCCGTATGCTTATGGTTACGTTCGCTTCCTGTACATCTTATTCTGGCACGGGCAGAGACTGGAACATACCGTGAAGACGGGGCAGCCATGTATGATTTGGCATTTTAACTATACTTTAATGGGTTTCATTACGGCCACGAAAAGTACCCCTGCAACCCGACTAACCTTTTTACCGATCGATTTTCTGCAGCCTTAAGAAATACTAAACAACTGATAATGTGCCCAGATTCAGACGATATTCATAACTGCGTAGGTAAAAATGCTTAGGTAAAAAAACTTCTACTTTTTTTTTTTTTTTTTTTTACTAGAGTTATCTCATATCAGATTTAAATATATCAAGCATCACTTCAGCCTCCCCAGCTATGCTGATTAATTCAGGTGCCCACCTGTATTTTACAGATCCGTTAGTGAAACGTGATCAGCATGCTTGCTGTTAGCTATGTCAGTGGCTTCATTTGAATTTCATATTGAGACCGTTAGCAGCTCGTCGTGCCGAAAGTGTCTAATATATTCTTTCGGTGTCAGCAAGTCGGTCTGAGTTTTCAGGTGTGCAAATGAAAGTCAGATTTTCTGTTTTCTGGTCATATAACTTTCTGTATTCCTGAGAAATTCCGTGGGAGAGAGTGAAGTACTTGACTTGAATTGCCTCATCAAAATAAGCAGCTGCAGAAATGAGCAGAATGGAAAAAAAGTCTAATAAGTTTGGTGCAGTTCCCAGATCATCCTGTAAAGCAGACAGTGGCAGCAAAGTGCAAATTGTCTCATCTGCAGTTATTGGAACAGCGACTGATGTCTGCCTTTTAGGTGATGTGGGGGCAGGTGCAGGCTTAAAGGTGGAGATGCTGCTTGTAAAGACAATTTCTTTTTCTAACTTCACCTTCTGGTGAAGTTTTTCTGTACTCAGAAGTTCGTTTTTCTTTCTTTTTACCCTTTTACAATTTCTGCAAACCAGTTTAATTGGTTGCTTTCCAGTCTCTCTGGTGTTTGTAAAGATGTCGCAATATTTGAAAGACAATTTGTATTTGCAATTTCTGCATGGAGTTTGCATGCTTCTTTTGATAAACATGTGGTCACCTCCTCATTATTTGTCCTGTTTACCTTGAAAAACTAATGTCTGCATTTTATTGTGCCGTGCGTGTGACTCTGGAGCTGAGTGACGTATCGGGACGTGGAAATGCTGGCATGTATTATTAAAGTGCCCATTAGCTGGAGACGTGCTGATTGGATTCAGCCTCTGCACTTCAGCACATCACTCCGTCATTTGTGATCATTTTCAGTGTGGATCCTGGTAGATCTGTCTTGGTTGCGTACTTCCTGCTGGGGCCTGCCGTCTCAGACATGACGCCTTCTGCACAGACAGCGCCGCTGGTTACCGCCGCGCCATCCATGCATTAGCATGGGGCCCCAGAACAATCTCAACACTAAATATTAAATAAACTTCCCTAATTTGGGAGATGCTGAAGCATTATGTTCTGCTAACCAGCTAGCTTCTGACTACTCACTAGCTATTTATTTAGTTTTTGAAACATCTGAGAGAGTACAGTGTGGAGGGCCCCAAAGTGACTCTGAGTGGGGCCCCACAAAAACCACACCGGGCCCTGCTGCTCATGGAGTCCCTCCCCGCACCTGTGCTTGGCCCCGTCGCATGTTTTTATGCAGCATTCACCTTCTCCTCGCCTTCTGTTAGATCGCTTGTGCGCAGGCAGTCTGCCGTCACCTCGTTTCTCCTTCTGCTGGAAGGAAATTCAGTTTTCTGAGGAAATCAATCAGTAACCCCCCCCCCCCCCCACACACACACACACACACACCAGTATTGTGATCACCGGTGTGTCTCTGGGATCCTGTGCGCTTAATTCCCGTTTTAAAGGAAATAAAAGCAGAGTGCCACCTGTGAGTGCAACTCACGGCTGTTATATCCTGGAAACCGAGAAGGGCCGCCATCCCATAATGGTGGAGAGTTATGACATGAAAGGCAATAATACAAAACAGTCTTTGTTTGGCTAATGGCTGCTGAGATGCAGATTCACACACTGGCCATTCTGCAGGTTTTTTCCCGCAGATTCTTTGTGCTATTTGGAACATGTTAGACTGAACAGCTGGTGTGCAACTCTGTAAACATCCTGGAAGAACTGGCTCAGCGTGTTCTTGATGCAGTTTGAAGTACAGACGTGCTAAATAGTCATGATAGCTATAAAAATTTGACTCGTCAAATTGACTTGTCTGCCGTGAAGCTGGCGCCTTTAGTAAATTAGTCCAGGAAGGACTGACTTTTGGTTGATCCAGTCCCGGTAATAAATCCCGCTCAGAGGGAATTTGCAATCAGTCTACCGCAGTCTTGTATAGGTTGCCTGCCATCAGGTTGTAGTTTTATTAATGATCCATGGCAGCATAATTATTCATACGTGAAGCTCCCGCTGATAGGAATTAAGAACAGAGCCCCCTTCCATAATAAGGCATTCAGACGGCGTTTACATTCATCAAGCTGACACCTATTGAATGAAAACCTGCTCCCTTGATTATTTGTTAAATTAAACACAGCTTTGCGATTGGATTCGTGGGACTTGGGGCTGCGTGTACCTTAATATTTTGGCAGCTCTATATTTAGCCGCCCGCAGGGTCACTGACCGCAGGGACAGTGGCTACCTCCTCGGGCCTTCTGGCTTCGCCGCTGCGGCCTTGCTGTGGCATGCAGACGCTCTTGGCCGATTGGTCCAGGTGTTGCCCATCCTGCAGGAGGCTCCCTGAGCTGTACTGCAGTGCAGTGCTTCCCCACAGCTCAAGTGCCTCCATTTCTGTGCAGTTCTATGCAGCACATAAGTAAGTGTTGGTAAGAATTCTGCTGTTAAACAGGGGCCTTAAATGATTTCCTTAAGAGAAATGTTTGCGTTGTCACAAATATGCATGCAGATGGTTCGTCATTCATTTAATGTTCACTGCAAAAATTGGTTGCAGTTGGTGGTTTGCGAAAGTTAATATCTTCCTGTCCTTAAGCTTCATTGTAATTGTAGCATTAGAGCAATAAACAAAACAGCCTTTACTTTGTGAACTGAAATTAATATCCTTAAGATCACCTTCATTCAGTCATTTTCATTCAGTTTATGAATTAAAATCTATCTTTGTGTTTTTGCCTTCCATGGCTAGTACCTGTACAATTCCAGTAAAGATGGTTTTGGACTTACTGTCCAAAAGTCCAGTCACATGATGACCTGGATGGCATGGGGTCAGCCCAGCATCCTTGGCTGGTCCTTTTAGGTCTTAGTGGGTCTCTCCCTGCACCCATTTGAACCCCCCCCCTCCCACCCAGGTCAGCTGGGCGCTGTTTCAGAATCTGCAAATGCAGATTGCAGCTGCAAAGCAACTCTGTGGCTAAAAATAGCAGCAGGGCGGCTGAGGAGCGGCGTTTCTCACAGCGGAGACGGTCGCAGTCACCTGCTGCGTTGGTGCTGCGAACAGGCGAGCCTCATGCTGCTCACCGCTCCGGCAGAAGGAGGGGAGGGAGCATCAACAGTATGAACAATGCAGCGCGTTCAAATAACCTAAATAAATGGACCAGTGACAAACTATTTTGTTGAGCCCGGGGCGATGGGGGGGGGGGCGGGGAATTTACCATTTTGATTTGGCAGCACCATTGAAATGTCTTCTGGTGCTGCCAAGTGTCCGAGGAATGCTTTCTGCACTGCCGCCAGATGATGTGGAGCGGACACTTTACCCATAATGCACAGCTGAGGCCTTTTTTTCTGGGAGCACCTTTTGGCCGGCGAGCTGACAGACACGGTGTGGCAGTGCCATCTGCGCCACTTCGGGGGCCCACGTGCCGCCCGCGTGCGGCCTCGGCTTCAGGCCTTTGGTCACGAGGGTCTTCCGTAGCCTGTGAGCGGTTTCTGTGGGCTGCCTCAACTGGCTTACACTGCCATCTTATTTTATTCTATTTTTATATGTGGGAAAGCAATTTACTTTATGATACTTATCCAGATTTTTTTTTT
>JAODKN010000037.1:2648920-2662218 GCA_026774425.1 Petrocephalus zakoni
CCCCCCCCCCCCCCCCCCCCCCCCCCCCCCCCCCCCCCCCCCCCCCCCCCCCCCCCCCCCCCCCCCCCCCCCGGCCTACTTGTGCTTATTCCCTAAGATAACCTCCGGCAAGTTACAATAAGCCATATTGACAAATCACTTCAGAATCAATATTCTCCCTGTCAGTGAAAGACAATTTGCCATCGACTTGGGAGACTGGAAATTTACCAAGCGGGGGAAACGGCTGATCAGGCAAAATGACAACAGACATAAGCAAAGATTAAGCGAGTATTAACTCAGGAGCTGAGCGTACAATGAGTCAGGGACTGCAGAACCAGCTCAGTAACAACCCAAAAATTCGAGATTAATTTGTTTTTAAAGTGTTAGACTGGCAAACCAAACTGGCAATGTGAAGGGTGATGGTATATTTGGCAGGAAAAAAATATAGAAACGCAATTTACATGGAATACTCCAGTCTGCTATAACAACACTATGAGACTGAAATTATCAGCCCCGTAACCAGAACCACAGCTGTAGCGAAAGAGATGTAACACACGCAAGAAATTTCTTTGGCACTGCATGCATTCACTGCTGAGTCTCCATCTTCAGTCAATTTAGTGATCCTATATAGCTGTTTGTATGAAACGCTGCATCTCTCTGAATAAGCAGCCTAGCAGCATTCCTGCCTTCCTGCTGACAACGAGGCAGGGGGCGCCATCCCAGACATCATGCACACTTCTGATTTATTTGTGCCTGCCTTCTAAAGATATTTATCTGGTTTTCCACGTATGTTCATTTAGATTATTTTTTTTCTTCTTTTTAACCCATCTGAAGTCACTGCATAATTGTTATAATAATAATAATAATAATAATAATAATAATAATGTGGTTGTTGTTTGTATGCAGGAACTGTATGTGACTGAATGGTCCTCAAAATGAAACCAGAGAGTTCTTACACTAATACCACCTGGTATTGGGTCGGTGCGTCTCTGTATGGGCGAGGAGTGTTTATTTCCATATATAGTATTTATTGTGGTGTACTCGTTTATCATATGCAGTGTTCTTTCTGAGTACAGAGTACAGACCAGGTTCCCATCACATGACACTGTTTCTTGAAAACCACACACTTCCCGCAGATAAATTTGGTACCCAGCACTTTCATTTTCCATCGGTACATTTTATATTTATTACATGATTCTAAACATCGTTTAAAGTACCATACCGTTTGGCACTTAAGGTAAACCAGGCACGCTTGGCAGCTGATACAGACTCGTGAAGTTACTTTGTGGATCACGTCTTGGGTGGTATTGAGGTCATTCCTTCCTCTGGTACCCAGAAACACCACAGGATTTACTTCCTTCCCTGTTGAATTTCATTGAACTCTGGTGCCAAATGACGTGTTAAATTATGCATGACTTTCTAATTGCCATTGCTCACCATGGACATGGATTATTTTTTCTTCTACATGTGTATAATGGAAGTGCTGGTTGTAATAATTCAGTTGAAACTGATCATGGTGTCGCTCCAGAGGGTCCCAGTGAGGATCTGTGTGTGTGTGTGTGTGTGGGCATGTGTGTGCGTGTGTGTGGGGGGGTGATATTGATATCTAATATATTTTAAGACCACCAGGTGAATGTGTTTAGCTACCACATCTTATAATGCAGGCATCTTGTAATGTAGGAACTTGAAAGAATATAGCGATGAAGGGTAGCGATATTCCACACTATGGAAAATGACTGATTGCCCAATGCAACCACCCTAACCCTAATCATCTTATTTTAATAGCTCTTTAGCTCTGGTGCTGCTAACTTTGAATATTGACTAAAGTTTATATCAGCTGGCAATACTGGCCAAGACTGACACATTGGACCGTTATCTAAACATGTGAATAAGGTTAGGCGGAGCTCACATTCATTAAAAACAGGAAGTGACGAGACGGCCAGGTGAGGTCAGGTGTCAGCTGCGGTTTGCTGGGCACACTGCAGTTCCAGCTGTGGTTAATTAGCCACAACTGCAGTTATTTTACCTGGAGTCCCAGATCTCCTGGGGGTCCACAGAGATTTTTGTCCCTGTGAACACACAAGGGGGGGTCTTTAGATCTTATGTGATGACACATTAGTGGTGGGGGGTCCCTAGCTGGTCTGTTTTCATTTGGGGTCCCCCTTAGCCTAGAAAAATTGCGTAAAGCCAAATTACGCTAAAAACAACATGTTACAAAATTGATGCTAAAGCAAATGCAAAAAGGGATTTGTGCGCAAGTGAATTCACGTTATCCTTTAATTTATATAATTTAGTAACTATTACTATTATAGTCGTGGTTTTGTCTTTCACTTGAATGGTACAAGGGAAGTAAATGTGTTTTACGTAAAATTTAACTTCTGTAGGGGTTTGTCTAATGTACGACTTACGTCAGTGGAGAATTGCCTGAAACTTTCTGATCTAGAGTGACTAGGAAGTCTGTAGACGTATTTATCTGTCTTTTCAGTGCGACATCACACAACGATAGGTTAGGGGCCTTGCTCAGGAGAACAAAAACAAGGTTTCATCCTTATAGAATTCATTATCTACTGGTCCCAAGAGTACATTAATTTTAATCTCTTTTCTCATATATTTAGCACTGAGATGCCGACCTTGGCTGACCTTAGCCTGCACCTGTCCAACTCGGTACTGATGCTCGGCTGCTGCGTGGATGAGGATGGAACGCCAACTGCTTTTAGTCTCGTTGTCCTCCACCATCAGTTCAGAGGCATTAGGCCCATCATATCAGATGGAGACAGAAATTAACATAAATTAGCAGAATTTAGTCTCATGCTAAAGCCAACGTCTTTCACAGCCGGGACAGGCGCGTGTAATCAACTGTTAGATCCATCTCACACAGACCTTTTAGAGGCTGTCAGGTACACAGAAATAGATGCTTATTGCAGTTCTGTGACGGCACAATTAGCCGATTCCTACACAAAAATGGCATCTATTAGCCTCGCCGTGGCTTAATGTGCTCAGGGGTCGGCCATTTGTTGCCTTCAAATTTATACAAATGATAAAAGGGAATGGAAAGTTGAGGCTTTGAACTCTTTAGTGCTAAATCGGCAGCTACCATTTCACCAGGAGAACAATTTGTGTAACCCTTTGTCCATAAATTCTTAATTACAGTAATTAAGTGTTATTAGACCAAGGGCCTTGAAATATTCATGGTAGCACTTAACTAAGTCATTAGCCTACTCATGTAATCAGTCACTCATATCCAGAATATACCTGCTTAGTAATAATCGGCGCTAAGAATCCCTTACAGTAAAGATCATTTGCCCCTCATTCGCCAAGATGTATGACGCCATTAGGAGCAGCTTATCAAAGGAGGCGGCAGTGTTGTTTCCGTTGTCAGCAATTAAATGAAAGGCAAGGAGCGTTTGGCCATGTGAACCGGCTCAGGTCCCATTGCAGGGCAATGAGATTAAGCTGAGAGAGGAGCTCCCCTTTCCCGACGCCACTGGGCCGGCTGCTCGCTCAGGTTTGCCTTTCTCGTACCTTATTAATCGAAGGCGTCCGCTCGTCTCCTTCAGGTTTGCGTGTTACTAAGTATGTAAAATGGGCCGCCTGTCCCTGCTGGCGAATCGGGCACGAGCAGAATTTCAATGCTGCCGTTAGCTGTTAGCTGCTAATTCAGCAGCCATACCTGCAATGCTGATGCCATTTGTCTGTTGGGCTCGTACTGTTGGTCTGTAAGACAGTATGCTCTATTTACTAACATCAGCTCACCACAAGTTTTATGCTAAGTAATGGTTGCCTCCCATTGTAAATTCTCGAGGCAGTTTAAAGATGTATAATCATCCTTATATTCACAACCTTGTATTTATAGATCTGCATGCATTGGAATGTGGATATATAGAATATGGATGGATGGACGGATATCTGTAGGGGTATATGTGAGTGTATAAGCAAGAGTGCAAACTAGCTGTATTACACTGTGATACCAGGTGGAATGGGATTGTTTTTATGTAACACATGAAACACACCAGTGACATGGGGTCGGGGGGGTAGTGATACTTAGTACATAGTGCCACCGTCCAGGTTTCCATTTTACATCCCCCCCCCCAAGAACAGGCACATTCTGAGCCCAAAGAGTCTTGTTGAGTGATATGGCTTAGAGCCCCCCCCCCCAAAAAAACAAACACACAGGCACATCCTGATGACAGTGCGGCCTTGCAGAGTGGCATTACTTACAGCCAGGCTGCTGGGGCTGGGGGAGGCTCCCACGCCGGTTGGTGAAGCCGGCATCCTCATATCCCCCCTCCAACGGCAAACACATGGACGATGCCGGGCGCCAGCAGTAATGACCTCCACGGCAAGAGACGTGCTGCCAGTGCGCCACCTGGTGGCTCGGTGGATTCGCAGTGGTGGGTGGCCATCTGACCGTCCTGGCGCCTCCGCTACCGAATCCACGATCTGACGCGGCAGGGGCCCGGACGGACCCCCAGGACCAGGGCCAGGGGAGCCGGTAATAGCTCCGTCCTCTTCTCATAAAGCCATCTGCTCCTCCTGAGCTATGGTTAGGAACATCCACAGACAATAATGGGCCCTTGACAGACCGCCATTGCACACGTCCATGATGCAAGGTGACAGTGCGGCCGTCCGTCGTTCGCAATGAACGAACGTCCCGTGGTCGTGGGCTTGAGTCTGCTCGCGCACCTTAGCGCCAGCCCACCTGCCCAGGCTCTTAGAAAGTGAGGAGCATCCATTTGGGCAAAGGTGGCGGAAGTTGTCCTGAATGAATTGACATGTGCTCTCTCGCCCACGCCCCGAGGCCCGAGGCTGCCTGCCGAGACACAGTCAGCCGCTGCAGCCTGGCCAGAGAAAGGGGGAGCGGGAGAGCGAGAGAGAGGCTATGGCTTGTGCCAGCCTTGCCCTGCTTCTTTTAACATGGGCATTGGGACTGTGTTTCTGTGCCCAATCCTGACGCGTTCAGGTGCTGGTGTCCCATTCACTAAAGAACCTTGGCTGCCCGTATGCAGACGGGAGCAAACAAAAGCTCCCTTTGCTGCCTTGCTCTGATGCAGTTACACACTTGGATGAATGACGTGGATGAAACCCATTATTGACAGCTTTGCTCCTTGTGTGTTTTCACTGAACTGCAAAAATGACAGTGGAGCATGCTGGCCATCATCTGGGAGGATCCCATTCACTTCTGGGCCACCCACCCTGTGGGACGTCCATGTATGTTGCTTTTTTATTGTATTTTTTTTGCTCAAATGAGGTGTGAGATCCTCCCTTCCTGTTTGGAAATAGGGGAGGTGTCCAGCATCTCCCAGTTTCGTGCCTGATATGAAGAGGCAAGCATGTTTAAAACTGCAACCTTAATGGTGGTAATAATCACAATAATCATGTGGCCACTACCATTTAATATGATTGACATTACTCAGAGCCAATGAAAATGAGGGGGACACCTGGGGGGCCAATCGGATTTCGGGGGGAGGGTTGGCACTAGTTTATACTACAAGTACTGCTACACTTACCTGGCACCATTAATCCCTTGCTGTTGTCTAGCCACTTTGCAAGGAAATAAAAGTAAAATGATTAGCAGGGGAGTTTGTACACTGTTTAAAAAGCTGTTCTTTCAGAGTTTAGCGATAGGCCTATTATGTGTGCCAGTGTTTGATTTCAGAGACATTTGATCTAGAAAAAACAATTTAAATAAACCCGGCTTCATGTAAAGTGATATTTCTGTCCTGCATTTACCGAAACCATTTCCTTCAACAAGCATAAATTACCATAAAGCATTGTTGTACTTCAAAGGGTTATTATCCTGAGGGGTTCATTCTCCCTCTGTTTTAAATGTATTTATTTAAATTTTTTTGTGCATTTCTGTGAATGTTACCCTTTCCAGGCGATTTCCCAAACGCCCAACATTGTGATTACACATGGCTTCATAATATATCACCGGAGTGGCTCGGGTAGAGCATCAGTTTGCTTTCCTATAAATTGAATGTCAGTGTCATTTAGCTTCATCTGTTTACTCGTGTCGGACTCTCACATGGCACGTCGCTTTGCCGTGTCTGACAAGCTGTTTCTAATAAACGATTAATACGTACAAATGACTTTCTCACGAGTCAATCTGTCAGCGTGGTGTCGCCCTCCCCCACATCGCGGTGAGATCTCCGGAGATCGCCGCCGGGAATGCGGCCGCATCAAAGCGGCCCGCTTCCCTCCGCCGAGCTCCCAAACATCTCAGAAGTCTCCGGCTTGTCTTCTCTTTGTCGGTACAAACATAATGTGCCACGCATATTATTTATAAGGCAGTTCTAAATCCGCTGAAATGACCCATAACCCCCAATTGCCCCAGGGACTGGCTGACTCTGTCTTCTCGAAAATGCACGTCTCTTTGGATAAAAGTGTCTGCTAAATAAATAAAAACGTAAAAATGTAAACGTAATGCTACACGACAGATGCATTGTTGCAGGCATTAAGCTGATATCTTTATTCATCGTGCAGCACAGTTTGCTGGGTTAAAGCAAGGGCATAAGTTTGGTTATGTATTGGTAGGAACCAAATCCGGCCCCCAAGTCCCTCCCGCTGAACACATGTGTATACAGAGTTCATCAGTTCATCATGTTCTTAGCATTGTGGAGAGTCTCTGTTCATTTCTATGGGCATGACCTTAATCCCTATCTTTGATAACTCTAACCCTTAGGTCCCTACAAAGTGGTTAATGCATACACACACACACACACACTCACACACGGCTATTCATCGAATACCCAAAGACATTAACTGAGCAATAGGCTACACCAGAGCCAAATAACCGGGCTGCCTGCTCCCTGCCGTTCCTGGGAGTCTCGAACCTCGCTACGTCTCAGTGTTTTTAGTTTGCTCCCTCATCTTTAGATTAAAAGCGGTCGGCAATGAGCTAGTGAGACAGATGAGGAAGGAGATGGAGCAGTATCGGGAAGCACCCTTGATTTTGCACAACACATGTCAGCAAAAGGAAACGTTGTGCGAATTCTGCTCTTAACGTGGAAAGTTTGGAGATCGCTAAAAATATCGGTAGGGGCAATTTGGTACTCCCACAGAACTGGTACGGATATGTCCAGCATTCATACCCGAATCCATGCCCTTGTGTCAAAGTGCTCTAGGCATTATATTAGTATGTTTTTTTTTTGCCCGTTGTTAGTGCTAAAAGTGTGGCGGCCGCTTTAAGACCAGGACTTTTTCTGGTCTTAGTTTCATGTTGATGTGACGTTTGAATTGGGGCAATCTGGCACTCAGCACGGTGAAGACTGGCCGCTCTGCCGGACGACTCTGTGATTCAAACAGATTGCTCGCCCGCTTCCTCGTCTGCTTTGTGGGGACATGTTTACAGGGCTGGCAGTGCTGGCAGCCTGCGTGGGGTGGGTGGGGGGCTGTGATGTCTGCTTTGGGCATGCCTTCAAACACACCTTCATAAACCCCTTTAATACCTGAATCATTCATTACATTTCTCCGTATTATCCTTGCCTAAAATCGCTCTAGCATGATCCTCTTAAAACATCACAGGGTTCTGGAAAATGCCCAAATGTTTTAATGAGTAAAATCTTTGACCTGCGCGACTGGAATTTTTCTATAAAACTAAATTTAATGTGCTTGCATTGCTTAAACACGCTGGCATTGATGGGTAGCTGGCTTTTTTGCATTGGCTATTGTATGGACGTTACGGTGTTCCAGGTGACAAGACGTCCGGGCAGAATCGCAATCAGCGACTCAATGGCAAGATGATATGGCAAATCCTCCTTGAGCGTAAAGATCCCCACTCAAGGAGAAATGTTGGGTAACGGATTAGAAACCCCAAAATAGAGCAAATCGGATAGCAGAGTAGAACTGGGATGTAGGGGGAGCTGAGAATCTAGGATGCTTCTTCAGATATTTCAGAAGAAGTATGGGTTATTTCTTACTTAGATCTTCTATACTTTGCCACTATCCAGGCCATGGCTGTGTGATGTGCTTACTTATGTAAAGGCAGAAGACTCTATGACTTCACTGCCTCAAAGCATTACTAAATATTGTAATATTCGTGGGATAGCTACATAAATAGCTAAATATCAGAGGTTACAGATATGCCCTTGGAAAGCCCATCCAGGTTTCTGCTTTGGTCGTTGTTATCTTCAGAAACATCCTCCTTTATGTCACAGGTTACAGAGATTACAAGTTTATTATACTTTTGCCATTTACACAGGCTGCTAGTAAGCTTACTGACACATTTAAACACAAACAATTTAATATATTTACGTACATGCATTTACTTAGAGAGAAATTCCTCTATTGTTTATTATTATTATTACAAAATGAACATAATAATTAAGATGATAATCACTAATTAAATATAAATAATTTTACATAAAATTCTTGAACTGTAGTAGAGTGTGCCCATGACAAGTGCTGCAAATGTTTAGGGTTCCAGAATTTTTGGGGGAGAATTATAATCTTGCTCATGGACACACTTATCGCAATCCTTTGAAGACTCCCTGATTAACTTCTCATGGTTTTCATTAATCTGTCTGTTCCGGGAACAAGGAATGCGTGACTGCTTTTTTCATGCCATGATTTTTTTTGGGTCCATCTTGGAGCCCCATCATGAAAACATCACCTGATGGACGAAGATAACGAATAATTCTGGCATTTTTCAAGAAGCATTGGCTTGTTCTTGGGCATCACAATCTCAATTGTGCAAATTGCTTAATGTAAAAATAAATGATTAATATAGAAGAAATTGTTTGTGAATTTTGATTCTTTCTGCAGGAAACTAGTTACTTTCATTTCATAAGCGTAGTTATAATTCCAGCAAAAATATGTATCAAATGATAACTGCATTATTAAAAATATCAGTTAGCTTGCAGTCATTTTTGCTTTTCATAACAATCATCGATTTTGAGCGAAATTTTCACTGTTCCGAAATTCCCCATCTTGCAGATTCTGGGCCCGTTAATGAAGTTTATTGATCTGAACAGTGCGCTGAAAATACAAAATGCAGTTCAGACCAAGAGTACAATTCTCCAAAAGCAATTTATAATGTCAGTTGCGGAGCAAATCTCCGAATCAGCCGGCTGCTTCGTAAATACGCTAGTCACACGTGAGAGATTTTCTACAGGTTGATTCAAGGTTTTAAATACGAAACAGCAGGGCCTAGGCAGACATGATTCAGCACAATGTGATTCACCATTAAAGTGTGAATTTATGGAGTCCCCAAAGTGTGCTGGAATACATTTAGTGATAGGGTAAGGCTCTGGAGGGGGGTCACGCGGGCAGGCAGACAGGCTAGGCATCAAATAACAGCTTAAGATCCCTCTGCTCCTCTAGGCTGGCTGCGTTTCATTATAATTCATTTCCCACAGCATTACCTAGAAGTAGGAAATGCAGCTTTTGCATTTGTGCACAATTTAGCGAACCCTTCCGTTTATCTGATGCGGATGTGCAGGTCTTTCTGCTGCGGATAGGCGGGAGGAGATTCCCGGGAATGTGAGGAGTCCAGCATTGTGAGTCAGTAATGGGTTAGGCGGGTGTAGGCGGGAGGAGGGGGGGTGGGGGCGACAGCGGCCTCGATAAGGTCCTACTCCCCCCCCCCGCCCCCCGCCCCGTGGAGTGTGTAATTTGCTGGACTGACAGCGGCAGGTGTGACGGGAATGATGATGCAGAAACAGGCGTTCCAAAAAAATAATAAACATGTCAGTTTTAAAACAGAAGAAAACATGAGTGAAAGATTCAGACAGATCTTAATGAAGGGGGTGGGCATGGGAGGATTCACCGAGAAATAACGGCTCACAGCGGAAATTGGGGCTAGACTGGAATACAAAAGCTAATGTGCTGCACAGTGCTTATCCCCAGAAGCTTCTTTCCATCTGGATAAGATTACGGTACTCTCTGATTGTAAGGGGCTCGTTTGCCATGACTGATGGGCGGGGAATGGCAGAGGTTTGCAAGATTGCAGAAAAAGGCCGGTAGGAAAACAAGAACCTGATAGCTGCAAATATTCTTTGGTTAACATTGCAGTGGGGTAATAACTAAAATATCATGAGTGGTTTCTTGAAAATGTGCTGTTTACTAGGAGAGTCAGATCAGTTTAATAATCTTAATTCAGTCCACACTGTGTGTTTACAAAATAATGACCTCCCCAGTGCAGAAATTGCTAATCGTACATGTAAATATGCTCAGGGGACATTAATTACTGGGTGAATTAAGTGCTTGTTCTTGTGGCATCCCATAAACATGTCAGCAAGGTCGAATCTACCAGACTTCGAAAGGGTCAGGGGAAAGTTAAACGGAGTACTTGGGGAAAAATGATACGTTAGCCCAACGTTAAAACCACACCGGGTTAGCGTTGGCTGTGCCTTGCTGTTCGTAGCGTATGAGTGCTGGGACTGGGTATGTCGTAACTCACACGGCGCTGGGGAACAGCAGCCGGAAAAGATGTACTCTTTAATCTGCACTTTCATATCGCTCCCTCGCACAGTGATTGTCCTCCCCCAGACAGGGAATGTGAACTGAAGCGCACGGTAGCTTCCAGAAACATCTGTCGGTGTCCTGGGAATTCAGTGCGGAGCCTCGACTGGCAGCCCGCCGGTTACACCCTGCGCTGTCACTGTCACCCGACAGCCATCGCTCGCCTGCCGCCAGAATCCGGAGAAGCGAGGCAGACAGCTTAATTATGCATTACGGGGTCACTGCGGAAAATGACGGGCTAACAAACAAGGAGGAAGCAGCCTTTATACGCAGGAATTCGAATGGCATGGCACTTTAATATTGTTAAGATGAAAAAAATATATTTTATTATATATGTTAAATGTTGCCAGATCTTTACTAAGAATGTGGGAAATTAAAACATATAAAACCTTATAACCACTTATATAAATGTGGCATTACATGTGATTCTCATTACTAGTATAGACCATTCAAATATTTTTAAGACATCAAGACATAAAATGACTTTTGCATTATTAGTGGTGAGTTATTTTGTTGAATGGCATATGGTCAGGAATAAGTGCTTTTGTGTATCTGGAGATATTTTGCGTTTTAAAATCGAATTATTCAAAATAATTAATGAGTGACTGTAAAGTCGGTTCTGCAGACCATGAAGGATGCCTGCACACTCGTGTTAGCAGAGGGCTTGTCAGCGGGATGTTCATTATCCTCAGGTTAGAAAACGCAGACCCAGAAATAGAGCAGTGCAGATGTTGGAGAAGCTGGCGGTGGACGGGGCGCCGGGCCAGGTGGCTGTGAGCGGCGGCACGTCCGCAGCTGTGCGCCGCCGTCGCGCGTAAGCCGGGGTTAATCAGGCATATCGCGGCTTCCTGTCCTTGGCGGGTCCCTGCATGGGAGGCCCGTGCCGCGACAGCCCGAGCGGGGCGACGACCCCGACAGAGATGAACTGGGAGCACGCGGTAGCGTGGCAGTGGGCTCGCAGTGGGAGTAAATATGAGCTCATGCCCCCCGGGTGTGATTTCCTGCCTACAGTGAGAACTGCCATGAGAGGGGGTACTGAAGGCCTCTCGAAGCCGAGTCCCCAGCCACAGCGTTTGAGGGTCGCTTCCTGTGCATTCCAGGAGGGGTGTCTGTGTCGTCAAGTGCCACTTATTTAAGCCATTTGTAGTAACTCCCAGTATGGCGGCCGTGTCGCTTAGATGGCGTGATCTGCTCGCTAAGCGCCGAGGCCAACGTTTCTCATGTTTGGATGGTTTTATGGCTGCCTGATGACATGGGAAACGCAGGACCCCACGCGGGGGCCAGAAGTGCACCCAGCAGGCCCAGATATGTCCAGGGCTCGAAATCCCCTGATTCCAATCGGCAGTGATTTCAAGTACTGAGGGACTGCCTGTTGGCCGGAGATTGGTCAAAGCTAAAACTGCAACTACATGCCTCACCAGGACAAGCTGTCTGAAGCTGAGTGGAAAGATGGATGGATGCATGAATGGACGGAAACCTGGAGCATCTTCTGACCATTTAGTCAGATTTTGATTAATGCAGTACAATTTCATTATGTATCCTTCTGTCGCATAACTTTATAATGAGTCTACAAGTGATCTACCTAGATTACTAATTAAAGAAACGCAAATGAGGAGCAGTGAATAACTGACTGGGGGGGAGCTGGATGGGGCAGACGGCAAGGAAATATTAATTATGGGCTCTGTGACTGTGAAACTGGATGAAAAGTCCTGGACCTTGAGGTCCTTCATAGGGGTTGAGGTGAGGAGGAACCTGACAACGTTTGATTAATGAAACTGGCCCAAACGTGACCGTATCCGGGGCAACTGCAGCGTTTTTGGCGTAAATTGCTCTTTTTGGAGGCTTCCGGATCCACTTTCAGGCGTGGATTTCACCCGTGCTGTGGAATGGGAAAGCCACGTGTCCTAACGGCAATCCAGCACCAAACACAGATTAATGGGCCTCTTATTCCATTTAGCAGACAGGTCCAAGCCGTGATTTACAGAATAATGACACGTCTCATTGCGGAACTTGCAGATTTAAAACTTGCCATGATCATTTTCCCTTTAACAGATCGCAGGCAGCTCTGCCCTATAGCTTTAATAACTTTCATTCTGTTAATCTCAGTGCCAATGGCATCATTTTGCACCCCAAGGCCCAAGGTGCCTCCCCCCCCCAGGTTTGGGGTGACAAACGGTCACTACAATAGAGTGGGCAAAACGACATTTTGAGTGGGTCCCTAAGAAAATGAAAATGCCTCCCCTAAACTCACCCTACACAGAGCATGACTAACTTTAACAAAGAGATAGCCCTTGACATTATTCTTTAGCTAATAATACTGCCCCTGTCTGCTGTATTTCCATGCAAGACTCCCTGGTTGTCACTGTGATCCCAGTAAGCAGCTACAGAGGATGGACAGATGGCGGAAGGCAGCTGGTGTTACAGTGCACCGATACTTCACTGTATCGATTTCCTATATCAGCCCCATAACCCATATGGTGATGTCATATGCAAGGCAGTAAACTAGGCAAAAGGCCTTTTCAGATCCTCGGTAAGTAGTGTGTGGGGTGTGTAGCTCATTGGGTTTGGGGCTATGTGGCCCGTGCCAGAAGGTCCTGTGTTTGAATCCCATGGCAGAATGCTAATTTTGTATTGAGCACTTAAGCAAGGCCAGTAACCCCAAGTGTCCATTGAGCCTGTCTCTCTGAACCTCCCCCATGTGTCACTTTGGAAAAAGGCATCTGCTAAACATATGTACATGTATGATATCTGCGTATAATGCAGTGTGTGGAAGATCCGGTTCTTTTAAAAACAATCTTCTGCTGCTATTACAGGTATTAGATTTCACTTCGCTTACCAGAAAGGTGTTAATGAATTTG
>JAODKN010000037.1:2684819-2701018 GCA_026774425.1 Petrocephalus zakoni
CCCCCCCTCCCCCCCTGCCAGGTCCAGGGCCGCTCGTCTGCCACGCAGGGGACTTCCTGTGCCACGACGGGCTCGCCTGTGTGTCTGAGAGCTGGCTCTGTGACGGAGAGCCCGACTGTCCGGACGGTTCAGACGAAACTCTGGACAGATGTAAGTACATTCAGAAGGTGCTCGGTAAAATGCGCGTGACGAGTATGATGCAGTGGCACAGTGGCCTGATGCTCCTCCTGACACAGAGGCTGCGGCTTCTGATGATCAAGATCGATTTGTTCATTTTAACCGAATTTTCACTGCCTTCCCGCGTCATGTGGGTTTTCTCCAGGTACGCCACGTTTCTCTTGCAGTTGAAATACATGCATTTAGGTTAAATCGTAGCTGTAAATTCCCTGGAGACTGCTCGTGTGTGTGAGAGTGTGCATGTGTCTGTAGGGTGAGTGAATGTATCTGCAGGGTGAACCACAGCCTTATACCCTATGCTCCGTGGGAATGGATCCAGGCCGCCCTGCATCCCTGGGCAAGATAAGTGGCTGGAAGATGGATGGATGGATGGATGGATGTTTAGATGGATGAAGTTATCTGGTAGCAATGAATTGTATGGTTATTTGTAGGACTGAAAATTATTTAATCATTATTTGTCTTTTGCATGGATTTTGTTGTGGTACACATCCAGCAAATATGTTTCCTTTTCTTGTCTTCCTCACTGATTTTCTGATGTAAAACTGTGGCGGTCAAACACTTCGAGCACTGCTTCAGCAAAAGCTTTATTTGTTTATTTTCGGGGAATAAAATATGGGCGCTGTTACCCGTCATCATGGCCATGCATGAATATGTGCCGTGTAATTACCCAATAAACTGCTTTAATGCCTAGAGGCAGAAAACCATGGTTATACTGCAGGCACTTTATGTGGCAAGAGTGTGAAGAGCAGGGTGATCGTCATGGTCCATCGTGCCCAGCGTGCGTCCGCCATGATGCCGCGTAATGACGTCCACGGCTCGCGCTTCCCATTCGCTCTGCCTCACTGTGGCTTCCAGCCTTGCTGCATAGACATTCATTAGAAATGTTTATCCTCCCTATCCTGAATGGAAACAGTAATTAACATAACTGCTGTGTTAGAATACATTCAGCTTAACGAGTCATAATCAAGGCACGTTGACGAGGCGATGAGGAATGTTAATCAGCGATCTTACATGACAATTATAATGAGTAAAGAGCTGATAGGATTTTTTTTTTTTACAAAATCCATGCAAATTTGTTACCTGTTATGCACTATAATGGAGATAGTGTATAGTATATATCTTATGAATTAGAGATCCACTGCAACCCTGATCAGGATACGTTTGGGAGTGGATGGACGGATGGATGGATGGATAAATAATATCTTGAATCATGCTGCCATCACTTGATCCTCTACATTAGTGTTTTCCAATCCGGTCCTCGGGACCCAGAGCTGGTCCCCGTTTTTGCTCCCTGTCAGACAGTCCACATGTTTGCTCCCTCCCAGCAGCAAAACGTGGCCTGTCTGTGGGTCCCCAAGGACCGATTGGCAAACACTGCTCTACATGGAGTGCAGTTCATGCGAGGCTGCAGATTTGCTAAATAATTTGCTACACGCAGTTGGTAAATGCAGAATGCCCGGCGTTTCCAGTGCAACACGATGGAAAGGCTGATGCCCCGATAGATCCCTTGCAATTACATAGCCGTTGATGCTGCATTTTCGTGGAGGTGACTGGAGTATGCTACGCCCTTGCAATGACCAGCGATGCCTCACCGTACCTGCAAACTCTTTAATTATAAGTACGTTTGACTGAATTTTCTTTATAATGTGTTTTCAAATTGCACTGCATATTTAATAAGGAGTTATTGTGGGCCATCTCATTAACGTGGATTATGTAAGCACAGAGAATTAAATAAAGGGTATGAGCTACACACATAAATGTCTTGTTTGCCCTGTTGTTATAATGCTTGAGCCAAGATATGTAACTGAAACCCTTTTTAGTGAGACATGGCTAAATATGACACCCGATGTCACATTTGCGAAATATTAAAATATATGTACATATAAGTATAATTAATTATTGCAGCCCTTAGCATAATGTTGGCAAGCCAGCAATTTATTCTACCATGTCAGACTTATGAAAGAATGGGCTGCTTTCATCTGGATACATTCGAAAGTACGTGCAAATTAAATGTGAAATAAATCAGTTTTTGACACCTTATTATTCATAATTATTTCTTTAGAGGCAGGCATTTTTGTTTATTGCTGTTGCTGTTTTTGCCGTTCAGTACACCCTCTGCTATGACGATCCAGAAAAAAAGGGGACAGTCATTTTTACACTTTCATGAAATGTGACTCTAAAGCATCTAGGACAGAATTCAGCGTACATCAAGTCAATGTGCCATGTAAATGTTTGACAAATACACAACAAACTCCAGAAAACTCAACATGCTTTTGAAGACGTGGCGGTTCTGCTAATAGGTAACTGTGCCACTAACTGGTAATATTTGAAATATCTATCGCTGGGATTTTAGATCCTTTTCTAGACACTCCTCTGTCATGGACGCGGCGACGGGAGGAACAACCCATGACTGCGGCTGCAGGCGTTATAGCCCTTCCAAAGGGCATTTATTACAAAAAGGGTAACAAAGAGAACAAGCCACAACTAGCGAACATAAGTAACGACAATGACTGAACTAGGGAAACAGACTCGAACGCGGACTAAATGCACAAAGCATTAACACCAAACGAGAAACAGCCAGAAACAGGAGGATTCTCAGGGGGTTAATGAGGGGGCGTGGCACACAGAGGGATCGAATGGACAGGACATGACACTCCTCCATAAAATGTAATTTTTCTTATTTAACACTGCGTGGCTGGGCACCGAGAGGCTTCTACTCGTCCTTCAGAATTTCTACCAGGTGTTCCAGCTTCATACTGTTATACTGTCTAAAAAGAGGATGTCAAGCGGCCCGCTGGGGCATGAGGCTACGAATCAGTTTTAGGAGAAACCCCCATTGGGGTCCCCTGTTGGCCAGAAACAGTCACTACACTAAATATTAAATAAGCACGTTCCCTGTTTAGGAGATGCTGAAGCGGCATGTTCTGCTAACCAGCTCGTTTGCTAGCCGCTCATTTAGTTTTTGAAACATCTGGAGGA
The DNA here is from genome assembly GCA_026774425.1 of Petrocephalus zakoni. Classification (NCBI taxonomy): domain Eukaryota; kingdom Metazoa; phylum Chordata; class Actinopteri; order Osteoglossiformes; family Mormyridae; genus Petrocephalus; species Petrocephalus zakoni. The sequence goes on from JAODKN010000037.1 coordinate 2,687,976, forward strand.
GGTGTTAGTGCCTTTTTCAGTGGGGTCCAGAAACAACAAACCTATCCCCCCCACCTTGATGGAGACCTGTGTTTATTAATGACAAGTTCTCAAATATGAGACTCTGCCACTGGGGGGCAGAAACATTTTGATTGGGGGGGGTCCAAACGAATAATTATGAAATGTGAGGCTGACATGTCCCCCTCAGATTTAATGGCAGCAATGCAGATGCTCTGCCATGTTAAATCCAGTGCCATAGAGATGCCATTGGTTTGAGTTTTTTTAGTTCCCTGCATTATTATACGAGCTGCTCTCAATTTACGCAAAAATGCATAGATTTCACGGAAGTAAAAAGGCGTCATATGCCTGAGTAAATGTATACTTTATTTTTTCCTTTATTTAATGCGTTCTTTTATTATTGCTATTATTTTCTGGGCTTATGTGTTTTTTGCTATAAGGTGTCTTCAGTGGTATGGGAAGGTGAATCGATGTATGCAAGATTACACTTGTGTAACGGTTTGTGTAACGCAGGGGAAGGAAACACTGATACTGGAGTGCCTGTATCCAGCAGGATTTCTATCCTACCGGATGAGTTGCTGTCTGCCTGAGAGCAGGTGTGGTTCTTTAGAGACCAGGTAGGACAGAAAATGTGCTGGGTACCGGCACTCCAGGATCAGGGCTACCCCTGGTGTAATGGGTTATGTACTTCAGTTGGGAACTACCTATGTACATATAATATGTGGGCTTTAGCTCTGAAGTATCTGTAAGGATGGTGTCCTCTGCATGTCAAAGGGCCTGAGTCGCTCTGTTAGGGAAGAGAGTTTCTGTGCTTTAACTCCGACGTCGTCACTGTAACAGAGGCCCATATAATGCTCTGGGGAAAACACGTTAAGTATGACATTGATATGCTAATGATTTCACCGAATGTCACTCCATTTGCAATCAAAACAGCTGCGATAAACGAAGTTCTGAGGACAGGCATTAACAGCCGCGTGTTTGATGGAAGGGCTTTCCCCCGAATAAATCAATTAAATTGTATGTTTTTTGCAGTGAAATTTAAGTCGAAAAACACGTAAAAAGAGATAATTACAGAGTGTGTCTTCGGGTTGAGGAATCCTTCAGCCAAAATGACACTCTTTCCCTCTCCGCCATGTCACCTGTATTACGTGTAATTGCTGTTTTCATGGCGGGGGCCCGCACGCTGCCCACAACGCCGGTGCTGAATGAGGTGCTGTAATGATGACAGTCTGCTGCCTACTTTTCCACGCAGTGCCGGGTCACATTAAAGCAAAGGCTTCACTTCATGTTATGAACTTTTATCTGTACAAATAATGCATGCCTGCCATTTTCAGCAGCAGCATTCGCGCTGAATGAATCTTTTACAGCGTAGCCTAATTTAAAATTAATGTGAAGCTTTTTAGACACATATCTATTCCGGATGCTACGCCTCTGGCCAGGAGCAAATGTAACCCTCGTTGTTACAGTCCCCTCCCTATCCAGGATGTCCCATCAAATGCGTAATCACCAATGTGGAGCCCTCAGGAGAGGTGGGCCAGTTTGCTTCTTGATCATGGGGGAGCAGCTTGCTCCTTCCACAGGAGACCCCCAGGTGCCACCTTAGGCGGGCAGGTGGGGGTGTTTCTGCGTGGTGTGAAAAATTGCCCCCTTTCCTCCAAAGAAAGGAAACATGCACTTTTGCACAATCTCACCATCTCCTGCCCAGCTACATCCTGCATTCTGATGAGCGGTTTGGCTCTTTGGGACATCCCCCTCCGTGAGGTAAGCATCGCGGTTTGTGGCTGCGTAACAGTTCAAGCATTTCCTAACCCTTGTATGGTAAAGTTGCCAGATAGAAGCATCTGCAGAGTGTGACCGAATCCCTGTATCTATAGGTTTTTATATTTCTGCAGCATTGTTTGGTGTGCCGGTATGTGTTTGAAAAGGATTTTCATACTTTTATGAATGTCTTGTCTGGAATCTCAGAAAAGAGGATAGCTAGAGGCACTCAGTGTAAACACTGGCTTGTTATTCACTGGCTTGTGTTTTCATACTTACAGCCTCTGACCCTGTCACTGGGTGAGAGCGTTTTCTTATCGGGCGTTGACGGGGTACAGGAGATCGCCTAATGCGGTGTGTAATCAGACTGAGGCTTTCCTTTGGACTTTCTGGATTGATTCCTCACCCCTCATAGTTTTGAGTGGGTGGGGTTGATTTCATAGCAGTAGTGCAGGGTCAAACCAAACAACATCTCTGATTCTTCGAGCATCAAACTTAAAGGTTGTCCAGGTTTTTCAAAGAGTGTCGTTCTTAGGGTTGCTTGACAATCATGTCGACTCTCAGCTGTAATGGCCTTTTTTCCAGTTGTGTTTTCTGTTTTTTCATAGCCTCCCTGCTTTGTGTTCAGTAGACAATTTTATGACGGTACGTTCTTTTCATCCCGACACTGTTTTATGAGCTCAACAATGGGTTCTTTGTCTTGGTTTGTGGGGCAATTGCAGAAGGGATCATTCTTTCAGCCTCTTGTCATGTTAGTCACTGATTTAGTTCTTTTCCTGAGGTCCCTAAATTTTTTTGTAACTGAGCTGGAGATCATTTAGGAAACGCGGTGGTGGACTTCCTGTGTTCCTGACCAGGTTGCAAGGTTCAAGCATCTCCCACAGTAACCCTTCAGTTTGTGGCCATTAAGCAACGTTGCTTCAGTTTTGGGCCGATTTGTCTCAAAACTTGTCCAGATCTTCATCCATGCAATGTGTTTGCAAAGGCTGGATCTTTCGAATAATATCTGAGTTATCACTCTGATGGGGTCAAGGGTCACAGCCCCCCTGTTCTTTCCTAGCACTATGCAGGCAATCTGTATCAAAATTGTATTCTGGGGATTACAGTAAAAGACTAATAGAACATACATTATGATTTTTCTGCCATAACGATTCTGTCCTGCACGCAGTTCATTGTGTCTCATGAAAACCAGCAGGTAATCACTGCTTATAGACGATGTACCTGTTGCCATGACCCACAACAAACCCTAAAATGAAACTGGAATCCATTTTTAAGGACAGTGTCTTTATAGGTCAAGCAATTATATAACCTCTTTATTCACCCATCTATTATGTTCTGGATTTGGGAAACCATCAGTCTCTGTAATTATGCTTCAATTAAGTAATCATAATCAGAGCAATCATTTTTTTTCTTGTTTACAAATCTGTCCTGATTGGCTGCATTCATTTAGCCAATTTAAGCACAGTGGAAAAACATTAAAAGGAATTTTCTTTTCTTAGTAATACCTAACATTTAACATGCATAATAATGTTGTGGGGTTGCATTGGCTTGTTGTGGGTTCAAATTCTCACATTCTGTGTGTGCTTGGGTTTGTACGTTCTTCCTGGGTTATGTGGTTTTCCTCCAGGCATTCCAGTTTCCTTACTCAACAGAAAGCCGTGCACTCAGGCTAGTTAGTGTCCCTAAATTCCCATAGTGAGTGTGCGTCTGCCCCGTGATGGACTGGCATCTTGTCCCAGGAGTGCCCCGGGCTTGTACCCTACACCATCCGTGTGTCCTTGAGCGGCCTAGTTGGGTGATCCATGTGATTTTTAAACATGATACGGTTGTTGTCGCCAGATGAGGTGGTTCCAGCATGTCAGTAACAGCCTCCCTCCTGAGGTCTTCACACATTACTCTGTCTGGAGTTGAGTTGCAGAGAATGGTGCAATAAATAAGAAAGCTCCAGTGAGCAGCAGTCCTGTTACTGAGAGAGGTCAGAGCAGGATGGCCAGACTCGTTACAGTTAACAGCAGGGCCACAAGCGCAGAAGAGAGATTTTTCAACACCTGAAGTCCTTCTGAAGGAAAAAGAGGGTCCTACCTGGTACTACAAAGGGGTCCGTAATAAAGTGAACCTCCATTGTCCAGATGGTGCAAAACAATACGAGAATGTGCAAAACTATACAAAACTGTAAAAAACTATATGATATACAGTCAGTGGCTGACAAAGTGCTGTGTCAGTACTTGGTGGAGAAACTGGAGCAGACCCAGGGCCCACTGGAGGGGTTAAATCTCCCAGGCAGAACAAGCCGTGGTCGGTGACTTTAGCGGGAGCCTTCCTGTTTGACCTTTTCAGCATACCGCCATCGTGATCCTCACCAAAACAGATGGTATAAAGAAGACAACGACGATAATGATCAAAAAAATGCAGTGCTGCCGTTGAGACTGGCATAGGTGAGCTTCACATAGTCGAGCGCGGCATGCCTGTATAATACAGAAATGCTTATGTAACACAATGTCAAGTTCACAGTCACCTGGTTCAACTGAATAGACATACACAGCTACTCAAAACTCTTTGGATCATTTCCAAGGGCATTTCCCCTTTATTTATTTATGATGTATTTATTTATTATCTGGGAAAAGCTTTACTCTTAAGACCTATATAGACCATTCTGCTATTCGTAATGACAAGAGCTATTTATTTTATTTACCCCCCCTTTTGACAGCCACCTCTCCTCCCGGATAAGCTACTTTGGTGCAGAGGTAGCGATAAGGCATTCATATTTGTTATACACTTAGGAGACTCGTTATGAGGAATAAGCTACATTCATACCTCCTGCAGGGCCCCAGAATGTATGAAGAATAGAAATCTATTTACACCCGGCATATTTATGGGTGGAAAACGGTGACACCAGAGAAATGTGGGCAGCTTACGGTTCTCGACACACACTGACAGATAATAACGTATAAAACCCTAACATCAGATGTGATGCCAGGGAACAGTTAATAACCTTCATTCTTCTCCTGCTGAAATGGCAGGATCTCAGAGGGCTTTGCCCCATGTAATATCATCTGACTTGCACTGTACAATATATTCAATCTTCAGAAAAAACAGTGGTACCTTGAGTTTGAGGCTGACTGGCCAAAAGAGGCAATGACTGGGTGGACCTGACTGGAGCTGCACGGACCCACGGCCTAACAGGCTGCCACTCAGTAATATTTTCCTCAAGTTCTTCATATGATATGCATTTATCTGGGAAAAAAAAGGGTGATATTTAAATTATGCCCTAAAGCCTTTTGATAATCAGCTATGAGGATGGATACCGCATCTGTTAAGCACTGGTTTGGAAAACGGATTTTAAATTTTTATTAGTAATTGCACACTGCAACCTTGAAATGGGTAAGCCGTTATAAAAGATGAATGGATTAAAAATCACTTTTTACTCTGATATCAATAATTGCTACTTGAATACTTAATTAAAACTGATTAGTTGGACTGAAGTAGCCATGGAGATTCGAGTGTTGCCAACAGCAACAGCAGTGCCATGAAACCAAATGAATATGCAATGTGTACAGCAATACCACATGCTTAGTGTAGCTTAAGGGTAGTCATTCTATTTCCTTTATTAAATGTGTTTTTTAAGGGCACTCCTTTGGCACTTGTATAAATGTGAGTTTTAAGGTTTGGGATGACAGCACCATGAATGTGCCAGTAGCGCAAAGTCTTTGAAACTGCCTGACAGACTGGGAAATGAACTGTCCTTTGTTTTCTGCTGCTGGACGCAGGCATAAGGAGATGTCTGTGGCCCCCTCTCCTTCACTTTCACATGTTTTATGTTGTGTATTTAGCTGGAGAAAAGGGCCTTTGCTTACGATTGGTTTGAGTTACCCTTGTGATGTTAGAGCTGACAATCACTAGGCATGGTATCTATTGATTAGTTTGTGATTTGCATGAATAATTATCCTGGTGCTGTGTTATTCAATTTCCTGACTCATTTTTCCAACATCCAGAAAAAGAGTAGCAAGTCTGAGAGCTTTCCACATAAAGCTTGGATCCATCAGAAAAGCACATGTTTTCTGAGCGTCCTTCCCTGCATCCTTCTTTTATAGGTAAACAAATATAGTGGCGGAATGTCTGCAGGTCCTTTAGAGAATGATGGCCATCTGAATACAGGATGGACCCTTTTGCGGTGACGCACGGGGCTGTGGAAATAATCCTGCACTCGATGGCCACCAGTCAGTTGTGTCGAAAGGCTTGTTCCCTTCCTGTGGCTGGTACCATCTGCTTGGGGACTGAACAAGCATTCGAAACAAAGGAAAGCCAGGGTCCAACTGTTTCACTTTGTGAGGCTTGCTGTGTTGGGAACTCCTTCAGAAGAAGCTACCTGCTCCAGCGCTAAAGAAAAATGTGGTCTACCAGAGTTCATTGGAATAGGATTGTAGGTTTATTTATCCCATTGTCTTAATGAATATCTTTCACTTTCACTCTCTCTGGGCTCACCAAACTGTTTGGCTGAAACACAAGACTCATCATTGCAAATAATGTACTTGTTTTAGATTCATGTTTTATTTTCACATGTGGTAGGAGAAACAACTCAGTAAAATTCATATGCCATGGGTCAAGGGTTGGGGGGGGGGGGGTTGGCAGGTGTATGGGGAGAACATACTGTAGGACAAACAGCAGTGCAATAAAAGGACAAGATGTGAACAAGAACTTAATTTCAGGAGTAAAATAAGTCTGAAAAAAAATCTGGATTTTTGTTGAATGACCCCTTCCATACAATACATCTGTCTGAAATATAGGTGGCATTTAAAATTGGGGGGGGGGGGGATTATATATCCATACATCCATCCTTTTTTTTTTTACTCGTGCTCACTTTTGCAGGTTTTCAGGTGTGACAGCGGGAAGGTCTGGTTCCACTTTGCTGGGTATATGTGTAGCCTAAGGGTCATATTATGGCATGTTAATTTTAATTTGATTTCAGATTTAAAGCCATTGTGGTTTGCTTTTGAACTGTTCTGCGATTTCAGCAGTTTGAATGGGATTAGCCTGGACATTTAACTTTACACGCAGTGATTGCTCTTTTTGGTCTAGCATGAGTTCTGGCTGAATCTCTGCCGCAGCTCTGAGGGACAGCAGAGAGGGCTCCTATTGTAGTCACCGGTGTACTTTTACCCCCGATTTCGCATTGGCCTTTGAGCTGGTTGGTGTGGCTGTGACTCCATGTGTCTTTTCACATGAGGTTGCATGGTCAAGCATGGGGGTGCCTGTCTTGCATTAACTTGGCAGATTTTCAAGGGCGGCGGCATTTAATTTAATTGGCTTGTGCAGGGAGATTTTTATCCTGCTGGCTTTTGTACCTGGATGTGAAGTAATGGTGGACGTCTTGACTTTATTAGTGTAGCAAGCATTGCTTATTATCAGGTAAAATCCATACAAGTTAATCTGCCACAAGAGTATACGGTTCATTGGATTTTCCGAATCAACTTTAGAACATAAAATGTTAAGAATGAATACCTTAGTAGTAAAAACATTAAAACAAATTAAAACATTACTGTATTTGATTTTCTGATTTATCCGGTTTTTAGAACCAGCCTCCTTTAGTGTTGTGCAATTTAAGAATTGGCATTAATATTAGGATGAGATCAGAAAGATTAGTAGTGAAGTCTGGTCCCTGACCCATTAATTTCTTGTGTGGTTAAGTACGTAATCCAGCCCAGCCACATGTGATTCAGTACCTTAACTTTGAGCCCGGTAGGAACCTCATTTAATACGGATCACAACTCCTGTAGGGTACGGCAGCCATTTACATCACCATGGAGACCTTACCCCCAAGCACCAATAGAGGCAGGATTTTGCCCTACAACATCCAGTGGGACTGGGGTACAAGGCCTCACAGCTGATCAACACTCTACAGTAGCTGTCCAAGGCAGGAAGTTTGCTTTTTCCAGCATTTTCAAGTTGTTTCCCAGCTCAAAGCCACGGCGCCAGCTTGCCTACAATTCCCAGAAGGCTCCAGCGTTTCAGATATCCTAAAAATTGTGAAACCTGAGAGAATTACTTTATGTATTTTTTATTTTCCCTTCACCCATGATTAGGGATTGTTCTGATACCCTCGAGTAATTCTACTATAATGCATCTGCATTTTTGTGTAGGGCACAATCATTTTGCTCGAAATGCAGTACTAACACAGATTTAAAAAAAAAAGACTGTCCTTTTGATGTTGTTACAATGAGCTTTTTTTATTCATGTTAAATATCAGGATTCTGTGGTTAGTTTCTGTGGGGATTTATTAGGGAATGTAGATCTTTGCATCAATGCGTGCGAATAGAATCGATCCCACTTCATTGACCCCAGTCTGAAAAACAACCCATTAGTAACAGAGTAAAGAGTTCTATCATCTTTTAGACATGGGAAATGGCAGGTTTAAAATTAACTTAAGAGGGAGATGTATGCTGGCATCTGTATTTATTTTTGCTCAGCAGAATTAATCGTATGATCCTGGCTAGATGCACTTAATTAGAGAGACTCTAGTCATTATTTTTTATTCCATTTATTCATTGATTAATGAGGAGGGCATAAAAGGCGGTGGCTTTCTGCACAAGGCCATCCAGCATTTGCACAATTCCCTTCCAATTAATTGCCTATAGTGGAGAATTACTTGAGACTGAAATAAATGTTGTAGGATTAGTTGATTGCCTCATAAGTAATTAGTAATTCTTTGTAATTAGTTGTCTGTTTTTATCGCATATTAGTTTTTTTCTCTTGCTCTCGCTTCTTCCATTTATATGATATAATTGGTAAATCAGAGAAAGCATCCTTTCATCATTTGCAGGTAGCCTAAAACGGCGAACGGGTCAGGTTGGGGGGTTGGGGTCAGCAAAGCTGGCTGGCTTAATTGTGAGTGGACTAATGATAATTTCAGGGATAGCAACGCACTTTATCTAAATAAGTCCATAACATAAATAAAGGAGAGAAAAAGGCTCCTGTCGGGATAGAGGTTAGATGCCTTATACAGTGTGTTTATTCCCACTATGGTAAGGGGGCTCTGTATATACAGTACATGTGTTCCTGTGGATAGATGCATTAGTTAATACAAACAGTTAATAATTATATTGTGGTTCATTTGGGGGGGGGGTCCTGAAGGTTACTTGTGTACGCATCGAAATGTGCTGATTTTCTTTCTGTCTGAGCTGACATGGGGGGCGTCCCGGGAATGACTGACATTTAGGTTGAACTGTGTCACATTTCATTGTGGGCACCTTGAAAATATGTCGGGGACTGCCTCATGCAAATAGCGGTCCGTATAAATAAGAGCAGCCATTCCTTGTTACTTGATTGGATTATTGTGCATGATAATAACCTTTAATTTCATCCGCTGTTCTGATTTATCGAGAGCATTTCGGCTTAATATGCTTGGTGCATATTCAGAATGCGACGTGATTTAGGACTGGTGTTATTCTGTTACTGCGGCCAGCATCAGGATACGACGCATTAGATTTTATATGAGATGATTAGTTTATTCATTAACATTACAACTTGGTTCTCCTGGGAACAATTAAGATGCAAATCCCAGGGCTGGCTGTAATTCATTCTTTCTTTTTCCCATGCCCGCTTATCCTGTGCAGGGTGATGGGGGTCCACAGCTTATCCCAGAAACAGTGGGTGCAAGGCAAGGGAGTGCCTTTAAGCAGTGTTATGCACATAAGGCAGAGCAAGTCGATGTCCTCACCTGTCTCTGTGTCCACAGGGTAGCACATCCTTACTCACAAATGGCTGTTCATTGTATATATTATTTTTAATTTGCACGCTATTTATTATAATGATGCTGTAAATACAGGGGCGCTTTAAAAGCACAGGCTGACCCAGGGTGAAGACCAGGGGCCTATGCTAAAAAGGGGCCCCCACCAAACTTGTTTAAGAAAATTTTGAACCTAGAGTTGCCACTCGTCCCATATTGAAAAGATGGCCCACTGACACCTCAGATGACACAGGGGTCTCTGACCATGGTGAAGTGTGTCTGTGTATATGCCATTGAAATAAAATGAAATGTAAAACAATGTAATGTAATGAAATGATGCTGTTTGCCATTTGTACACGTACAGGTACATAGGGATGCGTGTTTTTTTTTTGTTGCCCATCATGCTCTCTTTCCCAGACACACATACTGGTACATACTTCCTGTTGCACTGTTCAGGTAGTAGCCATAGGCAGCGTGCTCTAATCTCAGTTATCCTCCTGTGATGTTTCAGTCCCTGGGCCAGTTTGCCTCTGCTTACTTTGGTACGTTTACCGGGGTGCGGCGTCTTTCCGAAGCATGTGCGGAATAGGACAGAACCGCTGACACACTCTCCTGCTCGAATCGGGGCTGGACAGGATGCACTGTATGACAGTCATTGAATTGGTGGTTCTTATTGGTTGTTTTTGTTGCATTTTGTGCTGTCTGATGCTGTGTAATATACAGAACTGTACAAAATTCTTAGGCAGCCAAAAGAAATGTGTATAGCTATTTATCTGGGGAAAGTGGGTAAATGCAATCTTGTTCAGAACAAAGAAACACAACTTAGCATTAGGATATATGCAAATTCAGAGCACCACAATAAAAATGAGTAACAGTTTATTCTGTTCTCCAAAAAGTTAATGATACCTTATTGGCTTACATAATTAATTAATTTCATTAGCTAAAAAAGTTAATGAGATATTGATTAGCTACATAAGGTGTGCCAGTGGTCGAGTAAAAAAAAAATACACGGGTGTATTGTATGGCTGCTGCAAATACTGGGGTGATTTTAGCATTAGTTTTGAAATGGCTAAGCTAACACACTATGACAGGCATAATAGCATCATTTTACACCAACACGAAGATCATTTACACATCGTTTTCTTTGGCTGCCTAAGACTTTTGCACAGTACTGCTTGTGTTGTATCTAAGAGGCATTTCTGTTACTGTGCGTATTGAGCATTCCCAGGCTGAGCAGGAATCTTAGGCTACCCAGAAAGGTTGGGCGGCGGCCTGCGCTCGCCCTGGTGGTGTAGCGGCAGGTCAGCTGCACACCGTCGCTCAATAATGTCAGCGCAAGGGAGCCGCACGCCGAAGACTGGCGGCAGGATGCCGTACGGAAGCCTGCGTGGCCTGTCCCACCACCGCTGACCCGGCGGGGTCCCGCAGGGACTCGCTGTCAGAATGGCAGGCAGGTCAAGTGTCCTCTGAGTGAATAGCAGGGAAGGAAAACAATGTCAGGGTGTAATGAGGAGGGCGGCCGTGGAGCCAGGAATCTGCCCCTTTGCTCTGCCATGTCATGTGCACAATTTGCACAAATGAGTGTGCAGGGGGCGGTGGGGTGACGGACAGAAGCGGCGCTTTGTGTGTGTGACAGCGCACACTGTGTCTGCCTGCCCTCGCTTCTCACAAAGTCGGCGTGCCTCCTGTTCCGTATCGCATGTTTGGTACTCGGCTCCTTACGATAATGTCACCTCATCAGGCTTCAGCTGGCCGACTCGTGCCACTTCCAGGGCAAAAGGCCCGTCCCGTCAACAAGGCTTTGTCTACCGCAGCGATTAGCAGGGAAAGTTTGGCGCTCTGATCATGGCACTGACTGAAATGTATCTTATTAAACACAATTACGACCGAGCGTGTTATACCATCCCAACTCGCCAAGGCCTCAATGACTGACTCAGAATCGTATTTAAAGTGCGCTCATGCTGAACATGTGACTATTGATATGGCTGTGATGAGTGTAGGGGCTGAGATACCCGCCAGAATGGCACTGGTACGCATTAAACACGGTGATTCATGCCTCCTTTATCATTCCTCTTTATTCCTTTACGAGCGCTGCAAGAGATTTCAGTAGAGATTTAAGTTTTTCTGAGCTCTGGACGGGTGCTGTTCTTCAGCCTGATGATAAAAAAGGATGATTTGAAACTCACTGTAGCAGGTTTAAGCTAATGGGCCCGTCCCGGACTTAGTGCAGATTTATAAACTTAATTCTTGCACCCATAATTAGATCTTTTCTTTTGAAGTTGGCATACGAAGCCCAAATATATATTTTGAGTTAAGCAGGTTTACCTCCCCGACATCTCCCGCGCATGAAGTTGTCGGCTAGACGGAACGTGAAGTACCCACAAGTGTTTGTTGGATTTTCCCGCTACAGGGACACTAATTTTGGAATGTTTTTGAGAAGCCGTTTAATGCCGGAGCTGAATACTGAAAAGGTTAATGAATGGCACTTTGGGGGAGTTTGCAGTGAGAGCAAATACAGAAAATTAATTCTGAAGCTTTCTATAAGGCAATTCAACTTCCAGCCTTTTGAGGTTCCTTGAAGAGAAATCTTTTCAGACTTATTACAAGTTCTGGCTTTGATCAATTTGACCGTGCACTCTGATGTGCCGAGTGATTGCAGATGGAACTGTATTTAAGCAGCGCTCAGCCTCAGGAGGCAGGAGAGAGAGGCTCTGCATGGCAGGTAGTCCATGCAAAGAGCAAATTAGTATCGTTATATACTATTGGGCCTGTTGGACCTAAACTTAGTTAAATATAAGTACGTCTAGAATAACAATGAAATTATTGCATACAGAGTAGGAAATTTAGCTAGTGGCTTAAAGAAGCAAGCGTTTGGTAAATGGTTTAGCTGTTTAGCACTTGGGATAATTCAGTTTATTATTACGGTATGTGATGGAAGACAGAGGTCAGGTCGCTGCAGATTTAAAGGACTTGCAAAGAAGTTTGCATGATAATTTGCACTAGAGAGGAGAAATCATGGTGGGACAGCAATGGGTGAAGACTGAAATTATTGGTCTGTTTGTGATGTTTGGCTCTTTAATATGATTTGAAGCGGTGGGCCCCTTGGCTCTGTTTCCACACACAAATCCCACAACACGGCAGGAAACAGAGGGATGAACTGCAGAGGGAGTTAAACAATGAGGTCAGAGCTGAGCTGAGAGGTGGTAGCCCTGACGGCGGGGATGAGCCGGGAGGGAGCAAGGGGGCCGGAGGTGGACAGAATGTGCGGATCGTGGCAGACGGCTGTCATGGGGGGGGGGGGGGCGTGCTGCGGCTGCTGATGGGATGAGAATTAAGACAGATCTGGAGGGCGGTGCGGGAGTGCCATCACTGCCTCGCTAGCACATTTGTGTGTGTGAAAGGGCTCTGTGTCAGCTATGCTGTGCCCCCTAAGTCCTTGTGGCCACACGGTATAGCAGTCTCACACTCACATTGTGTTAGCTATGCTGTGCCCCCTAACTCCTTGTGGCCACGCGGTATAGCAGTCTCACACTCACATTGTGTTAGCTATGCTGTGCCCCCTAAC
>JAODKN010000037.1:2701118-2727861 GCA_026774425.1 Petrocephalus zakoni
TATAGCAGTCTCACACTCACATTGTGCACCTTAAATAAAATCAAGGCATGATAACAACACTACATTTCCTCAACAACTAACAACTCAATGACATCTGAGGTACTCTAACATTTCCCAGCCAATGAGAAACAATGGCAGGCTATGCTGCTCTACATGCATGCTATTGTTCATCAGTGTGATGTGATGCCCTCATCGGCCCAGCAGAGGTTAGCACTGCTCTCCCCCTTGGCTCCATGTGTGTGGAGGTTGCATCTTCTCCCCATGTTGTTGAGGGGCTTCCTCCTGATACTTTGCACACCCACAGTCCAAAAATACATCAAGGCGAATTGCAATTATCAAATTGCACGTAAGTGTGCATGCTTCTGTGAGAGCGACCTGCGATGGGTTGGTGCCCCATCCTGGGTTATTCCCTGCCTTGTGACCGTAGCCTCTGGGATAGGCTCCAGATCCCCCCGAAAGCCTGCATAGGACAAGCAGTTACATGAAACAGATACATATGTATTTTGTTTTTTACTTTGATTATATTATTTTTTTGAAGGTGATGAAACAGGTTTCTGACAGGAATCGTCACATACTGCATATTTATATTTTGTATTAATGAAAAGAAACCTTAAATTGTAGTGTAGTGCTCATTACTGTCGCTTGAAAGTGCTGGATCATCACAATTTCCTTTGCCTATAAAAAGCTGAGAAGGTCTTCATCTAGAGGAGGCTGTCATCACAAGGAGACCTTCACAACGAGAAGGCTGTCATCTAGAGGAGGATGTCTACACAAGGAGACCTTCACAACGAGAAGGCCTTCATCGCGAGAAGGCCTTCATCACAAGGAGGCCTTCATTGTGAGGAGATCTTCACCATGAGAAGGCTGTCATCAAGAGGAGGATGTCTACACAAGGGGACCTTCATCATGAGGAGACCTTCATGGCGAGGAAACCTTCATCACGAGAAGGCCTTCATCACAAGGAGACTTTCATTGTGAATAGGTCTTGTCTTCATTGTGAGGAGACCTTCATGTTCTGGTTCCTTCTCATGAGCTCCTGAATCTTGATTATCTCTCTGAAAGTGGCTCCATCACGTCCAAAGCAGCGACAAGCTGCTGAGATGTACAACACTCACCCAACCACCCAGGATTCCAGCCCAGTGATGCTGGTGGAATGGAGAGCTGGTCGGGAGCCAAGCTGTGGGCAGCAGCTGCTTTAATGAATGCTGGCCAGTGAATCTAAACCGGATGTTTGCATTGTGGTATAACCTACGTGTAAACTGCAAGCTCACGCAGCTGGGGTCAAACTCGAGCCCATAGCCCTGGCAGTGTGAAACTTCCAGGCAATTCTTGCTGTAGCACTGGGGGAACGGTCACTGGAATTGTAGGAGTGCTAAATCCCACAACTTTAACTGATATTATAGGTGAAGGACCTTTTTCCAGCTGAGGGTGATAGCTAAAAACCAGTGTTGCAGTGTCCTGCTGGCTTACTGATGTGTGTAATCCTAGACATAATCTTGATGCAGATTGTATTTACTTAGCCACCCATGGAGGGAGCTTGCTGATAGCTGCTTGCCGATAGCTTATGTTTCCCTTCTTGCCTTATTTTTTTCTGTGGAATATTAATATTTTACTGAAACCCACTCCAGAGGAATGAAGCATAATTTCCTGTATTCTCTCATCTGAACAAAGACCATCTGTAGAGCACATCAAAATGATCATTCGCGTCTTCAGATTAAGTCCGCAATCCAGGCTAATTTAAATGTGCATTGCCGGTCTAAGCTCTTTTCTGTGGGAGCTCTGCACACTGCGTGGCTCTGCCTGCACACCTCAGTGCGCGCCTCAGATCTGTCTCACCCATCTTCCATATGCCGAAGTACCTTGCATTGCAGTCTCTGATTTCTTAGCAAAGGACCCAATCATAAAATTTAAGTGATGACTCCGACTGTTTTCTGCCCGGTCGCATCCGCATGTGAATTCAAACCATATTTCTGGTTAGCGCTGCTAATCACCAGCATGTTAAATCCATTAAGAATTTGTCACCCATCTGTAGAAATGAATAAATATGAAAACCACTCCGTCTGTTGCGAGCAGCTACCCGCTACAGGGTTAGGGTGAGTGTGAAGCCCACCAGGCAGCAGGAGTTCCACTCCTTCTCAAGGCACCATGCCCCACCACTCCTGTGTAAGATGTTTAAAGAACATCCATCCATCCGTCTTGCAAAATTGCTTGTTCTATTCAGGGTCGTTGTGGGTCTATCCTGTCCTGGAGGCTACAGGTACAAGGTGAGGAACAGCCCAGGATGGGGCACCAACTCACCAGTCATTCACACATGCACACCTGTAATCTGGTAACTCCAGTTAACCTCAGCATGTTTTTTGGACTGTGGGGGGGGGGGAGGGGGGAAGGGGGCATGCAAACTCCACACACAGAGCCATGGCAGAGATGCCGAACGCCGGTCCAAGAGGCAACAGTACTAACCACAGCACCACTGTAGTGGAGTACAAAGAAGGACCTCTCACAACAGGCAAAGTCTAGCCACCTGTCTGGATATGAAGCATCGGGCCTATAGGAATGAGCAGCCCACTCTTCCATTGCGGATAATTGTCTCATATGTCAAATTTAGAGCAACATTTTAGCAAACCCGAATCTGTAAAGCAGAGCTGCTGGAAATCAGTCAGCTCTATAGCTGCATTGCACACCTGAAAAATACCTTTAAGGATTTCTTTCAGTTAATGTTAAGGTTTGTGCCTGGAGAATGCTATGAAGCTCTTGAATGTTATTAAAACAGATTTAATATATTATTACATATTCATTGGGAGAGTCATGCTAATGATGGGTTTGATGCCTTTGGCAGGTGATTTAAAATTCTAACAGATCGACCCCGACGCCCAGCTGGGGGCGAGATAAAGGTGCCGATTTAAGGAACCGCGGCAACTGGTGGCAGTAAAATCTGATGCCACGCATGTAAGGGGACAGATTTTAGGCTTTAAGTACCGCGACTGACAGGAGAGGCTCGATTAAGTGCTTATTTTAAAAAGGAGCAGCGTCGACGCAGAAGTGTGTGAGGACTGAGTGATGGTTGGGAGAAGAGTGTGGCTGGGAGATGCCAGCGCAGCGAGAACGTCAAGAGCAGCGAGCGTTAACGTCGTATCAAAGAGCGGCGGCACTACAGACGCAGCCGCGGTACCCTGCACCAGGAACCGCCGCCGCGTAGACACGAGCATACACATTTAGGTTAGCATGATGACAGCACGCTGAAGGAGGTCGCGCTGTCGGAGGCCGGTTCTGGTGTCCATTAAAGTGTGACTGAGATGCTTAACAGTGATACCCGCCACAGAGCCAGAAAACTGTAAGGGATGATTTGCGGCCCAAAGGATGATGGGATTTCCTGATGTCACTGTTCATTAAAATTTAAGATGTGTCATTTTTCTGATGTCATTTACATGTAAAATCGGCATTATTATTTCTTACTTCAGCACTGCAGCTGGTTGGGGGTAGCTCTGTAACTGCCAGTTTTGGGGGCTCGTTTTATCGTGGCATTATTTGAACTGCCGTTTTTACGTTATGTCCGTTATGTGTGTTTTAATATTATTATATTAATGTTATTAAAAGTAATATCACGTTGGGGTGTTTAAGCCTTCTTTATAAGTGGTTTCGTCCATCTCTACAAAGGCGAAAGGTGAAAAATAATTCAGTTAACATTTTAATGAATTTCATCGATGAGATTCTTCATGGTTCAAAGGAGCCGTATTTCAGTGCTTGCCGTGGCATTACTGAACATTACTGAAGGATTACCGAACACATTACTGAACACGTTACCGCAGTGTGTCAATGCTATCTATCTATCTATCTATCTTAAGCTTATTGCTCAAATGGCTGGTGACTGGACAGGGGACACCAATGGTGGCAAGTATTTCACGGTAAACGCTGAGAAAAATCCTGCTACGTATAATAAAATATGGTAACTAATCTGGTTCTGTTTTTAAAATGGTAATATTATAGCTTGTTTGCAATTTTCAAAAAAAATAAAAATCAATAACTGTGAGCCACGCCACCGACACGGTGCCAGACCATAATAATAATTATATCAATAACCTTTGCAAATTTTGATGTCAAACACCATAAATTCTTGTATGCAATTTAATATGATTATTACTCTATAAAAATCCCATATACATAATATTTGACACCTGCGTTCAAATTGTTCTTTGAATGTGTACATGAACAAGGAATTCATTATGGAGTTGTATTTAACAGTTAGTACAGTGAGATTTGCATTATGACATGTATGTATTATCTGTAAAAACACTTCAATTTGATAGGCAGTAAGTGAGTCGTGCTGTGTTCACAAACACTGTCATCCTCCAGTTTGGTTTTAGCATTTCAGACACTGAAAACTCATGACGAACAAAGGATTGTAATCTCACAATGCTTCGGAGGGATTCTCGGGGAAATTTTAGTTTAAGCTATCTCTGAATTTAATTCAGTAAGAGACATAATGCATATAGCGGATGCAAGTAGGCTTTTGTCTTGGTGAAGAAGTGGGTGTTTTTTTTTAAGGCCTTTATATTTAAGGCTTTTTCCCAATATACTTGCCTTCTCTATCACCGTCAGGCCTTTGGCAAGGCCCTTGTGCCCCACGGAATCTTCCTGACCCTGCCCTCTGACCCCGAGCTTACGGCACTCTTACGGCACTTTGGACCAAAGCCTCTGCTGAATAAATTTATATGAATGTAAGCTCATGGTGTCACCACTCTGACTGTTCACATCATATTTCTGTTTATGAGATTGACTGACATTCAGCCAGTGGACTCTGCTGAAAGAAACAGCATAGCTGGTTACCAGCATGATCAGCATAATGCATTCTGGGTATACCAGCATATGTTGTGTTTTGATGCCGATGGACCAGCTTCATCAGCTTCATGCACAGGCAAAGCTAGGCTGGTGCATCAGCTACACCAGCACTAAACCAGCATAGACCAGCAAGGAAATCATGGCAAAGAAGAGGACCCCAGACCTTGGGGGCCCCACATAAATGCTTGGTTTGAGAGGTGGTAAACACCACTGCTGAAAATAGGGTTTGGGGGATTCAAAGGGGCCATGTGTACAGCTCATTTACAGCAAGGCTTGTGTAGTATCAGGAACTTTAATTTAAGTGGGCTACAGGATCTGACAGTCCAACCAATGAACCCCTGCCCCTGTCCGCGTAACCCCTAAGACCGGAGTGATCACCGTCGAGCCGTTTTTATGTTTGATAAGTTATGAATGCCCCTTGCGGTGAAGCCGATCCTGGGATACATCAGGACACCCGTGAGGAAATCGCCGGGTATTATGTTAGGAGAGAGGTTTGCGAGGTGTGAGAAAGCTTAAAAAGGATTCCCCTCCCATGACCTCCCTCGATCCCAGAGGTTGTGGTTACCCAGGCGATGGAGCGTGCAGGTCGCCACCTCCGTCACCTTGTCCATGAGGGAATATATATGCTCAGCGGCCTGCTAACAAGGCTTTCTGTGTCCATTGCAGGTACACAGGAGGTGTCCGTGAAGTGTGCGCTCAATCACATGCAGTGCCTCGGCACGAACACGTGCATCCATTTCAACAAGCTCTGTGACGGGGCCAAGGACTGCGAGGACGGCTTCGACGAGGGCGTCCACTGCCGAGGTGAGTGAGCTAGGCACTGGTAGCAGGCACTGAACTGCTCTCACATGTGTGCAGCAATTTATATCTGGGCGTTTGTCTCTGTCAGTTATGGTCAATCCACTCCAGCATTACCCCTCATTTTATCGATTTATTTTTAAATATTCGTAATATTCCTTGTAAATCAGATTACATGAAATCTCTTGTCACTTGGCAGAGATGGGCACGACATACATTTAAAAGTATCTTGCCACAAATTACAAATACTTGTATAAATGTACTTGATTAGAACACCTGTGTAAAAAACTTGTCTGTAAAGTCCCATAATAGCAGTGACGAATAAAATAAATATATTATATTAAAAATGAATACAGTGAATGCCAATACAGTGGATATAAAAACTGTATATAACCCTGTTAAAATCACAGGTTTTTGTCATGTTTTAAAAAAAAATATATATATATATATATATATATATATGATAAATAATTTTTGATGGTGGAGAATTGCTTATTGAGCAGATTTCATATGTCCAACAGTCTAGTGGAAGACACCATCCATGCATTGTTGAAACGTGGCATTACTGGAGGGTTTTCCGCATGCTGTTAGGGAGAGCTACAGGAGGGTTAGGGTTAGGGTTAGTGTAGGCCTCAGTCTGGAACCAGGAAAGCTGAAGGTGATGAGCTGTCACCATGACACTGCAGCGTCCCCTCCCTCCGGGATTTGGGCAGCACATAGCATCACCGCCTACTCGGCGTTCTCTGTTGGCACAAACAGCTGCCATCATCTCTAACCCACAGCCTTGCTGTAGAGACTGATCGCCCCATAGCCATTCCAGACCGGCCTTTTTGAAGTACTCTCTGTCTCTCTCACACACACTCACTCTGTTTTTCTATCATTTGTTCACCATTTTTATAGGTTTCTGTGGAGAATACTTTTCAAAACCTCAGGTTTTATAAGAAAGCAGTGGTGTGTGCGATATATGATTAATCTATATAGATGTGCATAATTTATTTCAATATCCTAGCAAAAGTAGCTCTTCTTGTAACATTAGCAGAAATGAGTTTTAACAGATATTAAAAAAATGATACAGAAAAATGACCGCAAGTAAGATTTACTGCTATGGAGTCACTAATATCTGCCAAACCCACAAGGGGACGAGAGCATCCTTACCAGAACTTCTTCTTCCTGTGCCCAAAGTGTCCAAAGTGTTTCCAGTCAAGTGCTGTTCTTCTGGTTCCAGTGGTGACCAGTTCAAAAGAGAGTCACTCAGCTGTAGATGGTGTCTTTCTCAGTGAGTGACTCCAGATGAAGTACGCTAGAGTGCTCAGTCAAAGGGACTGAACTGGTAATGTGTATTTGCAGTACGTGGATTTGGAAGGAGCCCCCTCGAAGTTGCAAGCGAGGCTACTGGCTTGGACGCCTTGTTTAGGGGGTGGGGAGCCCCTGCATTAGGGGGTGGGGAGCCCCTGCATTTCCTTTTCGCCTGCACATGGCTGGCCTCCCTCCTTCCCGTTATCTTTCTTTTGTTCTGTTATTCCTCCTCTTTATTATTGCAGGAGAGACGCCATCCGTGCCGAATCGCATCCTGAATGCGTTTGGTTTCCTCATTCACGTTGGCCTTGTACGGCAGATTCCCCTCTGTGAAATATCCTGCTGTAAGCAGCAGAGAGACAGAAAGTTATGTGAGTCACTTTGGATAAAGCAGGCCGTCACAGAGCAGACAGTGTTTTTGCTGTGAAATGCTCGCCAAGTGGATGCGAGCGGTTTCTATACGGCTCCCAGTCCGGCATCATGCCATCGACGCTGCCAGTGGCAGTCGCTGCTAGTATGTGTCTTATATTACATTTCACTGATTATGTTTGTGTGATAGGAACTACGTCGGGGCTTGTGGGGAGAAGTGAATAGGCCGTGATTGAATTTGGTCGCAAACACTTAAGAATGTCTCCCGCTCATTCTAATTGCCTCTCTATTTCTTAATGCCAACTTTCAATCAACCTTTTTTGCGTACATATGAGATCCTTTGCCTATTTTTCATAGTATTTGTTAAGGGATATGACATTTTTAAGAAAAGTTTTATTTACAAGCTGACATTTTTTTTAGCATCTGCTTGTAAATCAGCATAGCAGTATCATTTCTGTAATACAATTAATTTTCACACAATTTATATATTGCATAATTTATAAAATTCCCTTCGATGGACGCCTTCTCCTGCCTGGGATAACCTCCAGGCTAGCCGCAAGCCTGCACCAGAGAAACATTAAAAGAAGAGGTAGCTAGATAATTAATATAAATATCATTAATATAGCCATGAGTTATCTAACTGCATACTGATTGCATAATTGTGGACATTTACATAAATAGTAATGTATTTTAATAAATAGTAATTTACTTCAGGGTGCAGAAGATATCACTGGCAATGATGAATGCAACTCGGCTCATCGGAAAATAAGGCTCGAGGGCTACGTTTGTGTACATGGATCCGTGAGGCATGGCCAATGAAGTCATGGGCGCAGTCTCAATCCAAACCGTGATTGGTCAATACTGGGGCACCGCCTTCGAAGCCCTTGTTATATCTTCACCACCTCTTTATTACCAACACGAGTGATTTGTCACGTATCAGCTGTGACAGCTTTATTTCTATGTTTGTGAGTAATGCAGTCTTAAATAGTACCTGGCAATATTTCTCTTGAGTCTTTCATTTAGATCTTGACGGGTATCTTAAAGGCTCAGTTGCGGATGAATATGGCCAAGGACCTAGCTCATTCACAGGCAGCGACCAGGTCTGGGCTGGCCAACTGCTATGGCAGGCATTTTCTTGGTGGGCCGAGGGGGTTACGGGCCAACAAAGTTTGTCGTATGCCTCCCCCCAATTCTGCCCTGGGTGAACAGACTGATCTCGGGATGGATGGATGGATGTATTGATCTTTTCTTAACACACACTTTTGCTGCATGCGCTGACATTTCAGGGGGGGCCAGGTCTTTGATGTACTTCCCGGTCTGAAAAAAAAAAAACCCCGCAGAAGACTTGCATACATGGGTCTGACTATCTTAAAAAAAGATTATCCAGCGTAATAATTAGATTATGCCTGAATAGTAGACTTAAGATATCAGTCCCTTCTTTAGAAACTATTAGATCTTTCAGAAATATATACAAGATATTGCAGACTGTTTAATATATATAAAAATATCGCACTGCAACACCATCTTCAGGTGAGAGGGTGAATATAACCACATGATACGAGGATGGCAGGATAGGACTGGAACTTTCTTTGGGTATGGGGGTGGACACGGGTTTGATGGAATGAAAACTGACAGCTGATTGGGAGCGAGGAACAGGTGGGCGGAGTTAGCGGGCTTGCCACCCACAACAGGACTTCCATTTTCACTGCCCTTCCATCTCATATATCAAGCATCTTTATTATGTGAGCAATTTCTGAAGCATTGCAGGCTGATGCTAATGTATGTGTTTATTACAGAAGCCATTACTTATAATAACAAGATTGATTAGATACATTTATTATTATACGAAGGTAGAGGTGGACCACCTTGTCCTTTTATATTCCGTTAAATTAGTCTCTCCGCTTATGTTCATTATAGAAATATTCAAATGCAGATTGAGGTGAAAAACATAATTAAAATGTTTGTCCATTTTATAAATCATTCCTCAATGTCAATGCATCAGTGCATCAGATAGAAGAGTGCAATTAGCGTGATGGCTACAGTGCTTACTTAAGTATTAGAATATTCCAGTCTGTTACTGTACTCATGTTCAGCCATGAGTCTCGGTGGTCTGCAGTTTTAATATCCAGACTCACTATGTTTGCAGAAATGTTTATTTGATTTTAGTGTAGCTTGTTATGACTTTTGGTGTTGATGGCTCATATTGAATTCTAATGTACACAAATCGAATATGGACACAATAAAAATCAGTGAGATCAGCACTATATAAAAATATATACATTTTATATGGCTTCCTTGTAAAAACAATACCGTATTTTACTTTCAAATCATCCAGTTGATAATACCCTAGTTGTTGTTCAAGAAGGCATAAAAACTGGGAACATGAGCTGAGCGAATGGGACGATCCTCTCTCTTTTTATGAATAAACATGATGGCATCCTGAGAATCTCTTCATAATATCAACCATATGGGAAGCAAAACTTTTTTTATGAATAATTTACGCTCTGCTTTACAGAACTAAACCTTCATGCAAAACAAGACAATCAGCTTATCCCACTAAGCCACCTGTTTCATATTGCACACGAGTTAGCACGCATCGACAAGAAACAATGAGCGCAGGCGAGTCTGCAGCTGCGTCTGCATAATTACCTGCGCTGCGCGTGGACACAGGTGGTCGTCGTACAACTTCAAGAACTATTACTTGCGTTTACAAGTGTTTTTCAGAAGCCGTGCATCGAGTTGAAGATGATGAGCCACAGGGACGATACCAAATTGTATATTTGTGAAAACGCACAGAAATTTGTTTATAAAATTATGGAATGTTAATTTCATCTAGAGGATTTGGATTTGTATTATTTCTGTTAAATTCTGAAAGTCTAGGTTGCTATGCAAAATGCTATTGCAATATGATATTCAAAAACCTACAATGTTGGTGTTCATTCATATCGTTTCATTGTTCGTTGTCAGGTGTGTTGGGAGGAACACAGTGAAATTCCTCAGTTACAGTAGATGGGACAGGTGCATTGGGGGACAATAGGACAAAACAATATAGGAACTAATGGACAATAAATGGATGCAATAAATAGATGCTGCAATTGCAATAAGGGCGTGCACATAATCATGAGGGAGTAAAGTACTGATGAAGTGCAGAACTGCAATACTAACTGCAGTGTGCAATACAATGCAGTATATATGGAGTGTACATGCCTCATACTGTTGATACACTGACTGTGATACTCTGGCTTTTATAACCTCTGGTGCAATTGGAAAAAGTTAATATATGGGTTCTTTACTGAAGAATGTCTCAGACTCCATAAATTTTCCTCTTGGCCTTGGATCCAAGTGAGGTTCTGTCACCCTCCACGACTTTGGTCTTCAAGGGTTCAAGTTGTATTTGTCATGTGCCCAAAGACACGCGGCAAACATGCACTGCTGGGTGGCGAAATGCCTTTCCTGGCTGGCTGTGTGGATTGTGCTCAAGCTGGAAATATGCTATGCAAAGAAAAATGGGGTGAAAAAAGAGAAAGTAAATTAAAATAAAAGAGATAAGGAAGAAATACCACGGGGCTGCCCATAGGCTCTGCATTGGGGGGGGGGGGGCATGGTGGTAAATGCTAGACCCACCTCAAATCACCTCAAAACATCCTGCGACCAAATTGAGAAACACTGGTCTTGATGGTGGCAGTATTGTAAGCACTGAATCATAATGCATAAAGGGACGCCACCTAAACACTGATACATATGAAATCAGACCAGGTGGTGTCTCAGGAGATAGGCAGACAGAAGGCAGGGGCAGATGTGGGGCCAGTGATTTATACAAGGAAATAAAGGCCGGAACAAGCAGAGGGACACACAGGCGCTACCCAGACCACCACCAAAACCGTGATTAACAGCAGTCGCTGGCATCACTGCTCTGTGCTGCATGACGCCAGAGCAATGTATTCTCCGTCTCACAGGGCAATAAAGTATCTCTCCCCAAAGCTTTAGGACACAAAGGACCAGCAAAATCCGCCATCAGGGTCTGTCGGAATCACTTATTCCAGTGTCCCGACGGCTAAAGGATGAATGTGGAGGAGGAGAATGATCCGGATGGTAGCGAAAGATTGTTGCCACGTGTTCCGGTGCTGAGGAGGAATCTGTTTATGGGTGGGAAAAGGAACTAAGGGCACCATCGCGTGTCGACTGTGGAGGGAGACCCCATCCGTCTCGGATGGAAGGGCAGCATGTGTGTGCAGGTGCTTCTTTTAAAAGAACTCAGATTTAGATGGATGTGGTCCATTGTAAACAGTCAAGCAGTAACATATCTCTAGAATGCCATTCTATTTAGATAGATAGATAGATAGATATTTATCTCAAAGGATTTGCAGGTTTACAGTAGCATGACACACGTTTAGACAGTACAAAAGACATTTAAACTTCAAGTGTGCAAAGGATATTTGTTTTCGTATTCTTGCACATAGCTTTCCCACTACACCCCTCCTCAACAACAACCTTTCCATTTCTGTCAGTCTGCTCAGTCCAAACAAACTGGCCACAGGTGGACTGATGCGGGATGTTCCCACCCTAAACACAAACGTCCCGGACAGCAAAGCCACTTACTTTCCGCTTTTCCTGTACTTAATGACAAGCGTTAGCCTTTCTCACAGGGTCCATGAGATTTGCATGTCCTTTGAATGCGTGCTGTTGAAAAGAAAACCAACCATGATTCCTAACTGAACTCTTCGCCTCTACAAAGTGCTGCTTATAGCGATAGTTTGGAACAGCTTGTTCCTTCTTAAATGTTTTTCTTTGTTAAATGTCTTACAGTTAAATATCGTATAGTCTGATAGTTTTTTCTTAGTAGCCATCAAAAGCATTTTCACCATTTGTCTTGTTTAACATTGACATTTTTTAATCCTTGGTTGCCCATGTGACCCATGTAATGAGTTTTATTTTTTAAGTACTGTTCTTTTCTGCTAAGCCTGGTATAAAATATTTGCTTGCATATGTTTAATAATTTTAACTTTTTCATTATTCAATCTGCAGAAAAATGACTATAAACCTTCTAACGAGTCAGCGTAAATGCGAACTTGCTTGTACTAATTGGCCGTACTGGGTTATGTTGACTATAGCTCCCCATACAGTAACAGGAACATCACTAATAGGATCCTGCACACACAAGTATTACTGGCAGTGTCACATTTGAATGGCTTTTATTTAATGGATTCAAAAATGTATCAAACATACCCCTCTAACGTGATCTAAGATCTTAAGATCTTAAGATCTTAATCTTAATTCATTAAAAAAAAAATTAATTCATAGTGCTAATGGAAGAAGAAGGAACAGGTTCTGTATAATATGTCATTAATTTCTCTATAGTGTTAGTGAACTCGTACTTTTCAGTTGTTAACTGGTGTGAAGGTGTGTTTGCTGTCAAATGTGAAACCGATACTAAATCCTTTTTAACTTTGATCTCCATGCTTGTGTTTATGTGGAGCCTCTCGCTGCTTCTGACTGCCATATTATTACTCTCTGTAATGGCAGGAAACAATCTGGCAAGATCAAATCCTATCACCTTAGATTTAACTTTTCAAAAGAGCACCTTTTAAAACTTCACGATGTAAATGATTGATAGAATCATTTTATTTAATCTTTATGTTCAGTGTTCAAGCTTTATTTATAGGACCATTTTTAATTTGCAATTATCTTGCTTAAAACTGGCTTAAAATCTTTTCAGTCAGACACAAATGGCTGTTTCTGTAATCCTCAAAAGATGTACACTAATATTTCATTAGACCACCTTTAGCTTTGATGGTGGTACAGATTCATCATTTGTAATTTCGTAATTTCAACGTGCTTATGCAACATCTTAACTACTTTTTTTCATCCAGATTTGGATTCATTATTTTCATCAAGATCATGTAATGATGATGGATGAGTTTAACCTCTCAGTAAAGTCTTCTTCAGTACATCCCAAAGACTTTTGATGGGTTTGAGATCAAGATTCTGTGGTGGCCAGTTCATGTGTGAAAATAATTCCTCATGCTACCGGAACCACTCTTTCACAATTCAAGCCCAATGAATCATTAGCATTCTTGTCCTGGAATTTTTTTGCATTCCATTTGAACTTGTAACTTGGAAATTCCAAGTTCCTAGTCAGAAATTTCAACTAAAACTCCCCTTGAAGTTGGAATTTGTACTTGGAAAGTCAGAGGCATCTACACAACCCCAACCTCAAAATTCAAGATGGCTGCACCTTATATGAACAGTAGTTAAAGCCATAATTTTATACTGTCATATTTATACCATCTTTTTTGGGGCTCATTAAATCGTACACTGTCCAACCGCTATATGTGGAGGTGTTGCTATGGTGTTTTATGCACAAAATTCTGCATATAATGTGTTGTTATCAACTGATATTGCTAACAGTGGCTAACAATTAATCAGGCTAGAACTGGGGCCTGTTTCAGAAAGTAGAATTTCTTACTTAGCAAGATAACTTGTTGGATTTAAGGTAGTCTGGGCTAAATTTAAGTGAATGAAGATAGAGACCATTTAAACTGGGTTAAATTAAATCCAACAAGTTATCTGGCTAAGCAAGAAATCTTGCTTTTTGAAACAGGCCACTGGTTTTGCTAAATGGCTTTCTGACTGGAACATGGTTAACTCAGGTGTGATGTCACTCCAAATTCCAACCTCCGAGGTAAATGGAACACAGCATATGCCCATGCCTTTAGAAATAATCCATTGCTGGGATAACCTGGCCATTCAGTAGATTCAGGTGCTCAGCTGACTTCACTTTGTTGTAAAATAATATTGCTGTAATAGAGCTGTAATAATGATCCAATCATTGACTCTTAAGTATTTGCTGATTTAAATTCAAAAGGTGACATTTTTGGCCAGTGTTGGTTTCTATACACGGAGTCACCCAGAAGTCTGATCAAATCCACATTTAAAGTTGCAAAGATTTATTCATGCTCATGTAAAATCATTTCAACCTTAATCTCTGTGGGGGTTTGACTTTCCTCAACTGTGTAAAGAGAATCATTTATCGACTAGGCTTTGATGTAGAATACAGTTTACTGCTGTGTCCATGTTTACAGTATCTTCTGGAAAGCACGCATATGTTTGTGTCCTGAAGGGAGAAGGGTCTTCTCATCCTGCCCTGTGAAGTACACTTCCTCTCACAGCCTGGCATAAGACCTTCTGCTGGTCTCCATGTCCCACTTCATGTAGGATGATAAAGCAATGACTTTTTCAACATCTACAGTACTGTGCAACAGTCCAGTCATTGGCGTCGCTCCTCCTGTCCGCCCCCGTCCTTCCTCGTATCCGCCTTCTCCTTTTGACCCCTTGTGGTCTCATTTGTTTTCCTGCCCCCGTTCAGTTAAATAAAACCCCCTTTTTGTTCACCTGACTGCCTTCAAGTCCTACGTCCCACTTGCCGTGACAGATATCTTGTTGGATCACTAGAAGAACACGGCCTCAGTGCCCAAACCACTCCTGAGGGGCACCGGCTGGTGTATTGGATGGTTGCTGCAGATACTCGGGTAGCGTTAGGAAGTGTTTTTAAATGGTTAAGCTGACATATTTTGATAGACATATAGTTTTACATCCAATTGAAAATCATGTCTTTGCAAGTATTCAAAAATTGCATCTGGGTTTGTCTAATATTTACACTGAATCAATATATATATATAAATATTTATATATGTAAATACAGTATATACATGCAGTGTGCTTTTGTCTATAATGCTATTTTCCTTCTGAAGGGCCTAAACCCAGCCTGAATAACGTGGCCCACAAAAGAGCCATCAAAATCCTTCACCCTGGCAAACAAGCACCTGAGCCTTTAGTCTTCTTTTGGCTGTAGTATCACAGGTACTCAAATGCTGCTCAGGATGGTGGGTGGATGACTTTGCTCTGCCCAATAGACAGCCTGCTGTGCTCTTTACACGTACATATATTTTGTTTTTCGGTATAATAAGGGTTTATGTGCCGAAGCTCGACCAAAGTTGGACTTGAATCCACCTGTCTCTTTCATAGATTGTGCCTAGTGATGATGTAGCCATTTGCCGGCCACTGATTCAGAGTGATCTGAGCAAATGCCTGGGTATTGTGGGCGAGACGTGTGCGTTTGCCAGCTTTTATGCCAACATCAACTTGGCAGCAGAACCACTGGATACTCATGCTAATCAGGCATGAAAACTCTCAAAAACAATGAAATCTACCAGAGGTTCTCAAAATAATGGGCAACTGGGCTGTAACATTTTTTCTACATTTTTTTACGGTGCTAAGCATCATGTGATGTTAATCAATCGATTAACTCAGGAACCACTCCTGTTGCTTTAGTATTTTTCATATGTTGTTCCAGGCTGTCTGTAGGGAAACGCCGGCTGTGTTTCTTCTTGTCGAACAAGAACATGCAACGTATCTCACTATTACAACCTGTGATCTTTGGAAGCTCTGGCACGTAGATCAGAAGAAACAGCACAATGTATTCCTTGTCATAACTGTAAAGTGCACATATAACACGGTGCAGATAACGATTCATAATTACTATAAAGAATGTGTGCATGGCACACACATCTTTTTATTTGATCAATTTATTAGACTGTTAGTAAACGAGATAATTACCCAGTCCTTTATGTTAAGGGGTCAGGCTCCTTGAACCTGTTTTGCTCTTCTCAGTGTGCAGTTATGAGTGTATTCTAGTACAGTCCTGTGTACTAAACCAGTGTGACAGTTTGTAACTCACAATGTTTTTTTTTATTTTTTTTATTGACTTTAAATCAAGCAATTATGGAAAGATTGTGGGTTAGGCTCCATGTAATCCAGCAGAGATTGGTAGCCTGGAGACACAGAACCAGACCCAGAGCGTCACGTAAACCACTCGTTGGGATTCATTTAATGAACGATGTCCAACCGTTGCATCAGTTTGAGGTGAGCAGCTGGGCACATTTAATTTCCCAGTGATGATACAAAAAAAGGTTAATTATTTATACCTGCTATGTGGCAAGTTTCCCACATTGTACATCTGTTGAGATCGCTGTTGGATGGATGGATTTGAATATTTTAGATATAGATGTCAACCAAAATGTATTTTGTATATATTTTTGTCTCAGCAAAAAAAAGGAAACCAAAATGCTTTGTCAGTTATCGGTTGGCACCCTGAAATCCAGGAACCACCCGGTAAGCGTGGAGATATCGGCAGCACCATCTGTCAGACGCAGCTCTCCATCTTAATGCATCACCGCGGTAACGGGCTAGACATATCATGAAAGATGAGGGAGCGGTGGATCCATAAATCTTTTTTATCCTAACAATGCATGTTTTGGGCCCGCTGTTTGACAGCTGACAGTTTCCAGACTTTTGAAAAGCCTTCAGTGGCTAAAAGGGAAAACGTCTCTGCGCAGCGTTTTCCTGACAGGTTCCTGCGATCACAGCCACAAGCATGTGATGCGACTGGGCAGAGCTCAGAGGAGGCGGCCTGGTGCGATGGCTTGCTGCGAGTGTCTTCGTGGGAGCAGGAGAGGGAGACATTAAGCAAATGCCTGGGTGTGCTGTGGCTCTGCAGGTTTGGATGTTATGCCTGTGATCAGATGGTCGCTAGTTTGAATCCCTGTGTCAACAGTGTGATGTCACTGGATGCCCCCAGAGCAAGGCCCTTAACACCCAGTTCCTCCATTGACTGGCTCATTCTGCTTTCACAATTTGATAAAAGCATCTGCTATATATAAGTTATAAGTAAGGTATAAGTTGATTGGACACCAGTTATTAGGGGCCAATGCCTTTTTTTGTATTAATCCTTAACAAAGTAGTAGTAGTAATAGTAGTAATAGTAATAGTAGTAAGTATTGAAATATAGCTAAGAAAGAGAACTGTTGACAGTACCAAAGCCAATTAAAACATCCAGTGCCAAAGATCACCCAAACAGCCCCGCCCCCCCGACACCACCATCCCTCTCCCAAACCCCGTAAACCACCGTCCCCAAGCCGATCACACAGAACCCCTCAATTACACAATCATCTCCTTTGCACTCCCCTGTCCCAGTATGAACCGAACCTGCCTTGCCCATAGGATGGTTCCACAGGCGAAAGAGATGTCCTTTTCACAATGTTTTGCAAATGCCATACGGAAGATGGACCTCACAGCTTTTTTTTTTATAAAAAAAAGGCTCATTTCTTTTAAGAAATGAACAAATCCTTTCATGTGGAAAAGGCCCTGAAAATCATTCTGTACTACAAGGTTACATTAGGAGTGGTCTTCTTGATCCAATTAATCAACACACTTCCGTGCTGAGAGTAAAAATGTATCGAGCAGCTTATGATTCACTGGGGGACAGGACACATCCGTAGATGGAAGTCCAAGTGAAACAAGCCCCGGGTCTTTTTTAATTCTAGTTTTAAAAATGCTGCTAATCTCTGTGGCAATGCAGGACCAGGCATGTGAGATGTATCTGCATTCCTAAAACGGAAATAGCTGCCTCGTTCCTCCTTGCATTTAAGACATAGTCTACTACAAGCTAACCTGCTTAACATACCTGGAGTTTTATTTGACCTATGCAATACTTTGTATTGCACTTCTCTCAGTATATTACAAATGAAAACAGATCTAATACAATCCAAAGCTTCTTGCTGTAATGATCGTGCCAGGTGCGTTGCAGGGAAGCAGGATTGAGAGTCCAAATAGTCGGGAACACACAGAGTTTATTCACAGAAATCACAAGCAGGGAGCAGCACAACAAAACTTCAATGACCGGACTGGGGAAACATACATAAACACGGACTAATATACACAGGACTGATTACAAATAACAAGAAACAGCTGGTAAACAGAGGGTTTCCACACGAGGTTAACAAGGGGGCGTGGCACACAGGAGGATCGGACGGGTAGGATCATGACACTTGCCAGTACCTACATTACTTTACCATTTACATTTAACCCTGTACCACCTATCTGAAATAAGGAAATGAAGAAGAAGACGATGGGAAGAAATAAAATGAATATAAAGGAATTTTTTGCAATGTTGGGTGCGGGTTGGTGATGGAGTATTTGTGTCTCCATGATGTGGTGAGGAGTTAATAATTCTAAAAGGAAAATTACTCAGTGATATCCTTGTGTCAAGGAGAGTAGATTTTGCATGTTCTTTTCAGGTTCATGGGGGTTTCCTCCAACAATTTTGGTGCCAAATTTTAGAACCTTACATTTTATTATTTAATATACTTCTTAAAATGCCACTCTGTCTGAGTTATCTATGGCAAAAATATAACGTCTTTTGATGATACCCAACTGTGTCTATGTGCAGCAGAAGGGGAAATGGAGCAGGCTGAATATTTCTGTTGTTTCTGTCAGAGAAGTTGCTGAATCCCCAGTTGTGGAGCCTTAGCATTAGCCATCAGTACTGGCACAGGCTATGAGGAGCCAATGAGCTGTGATCAGTGGTTATTGGCAATCTCTGCTGAGGCAGAAGTGCCACATGGCCACATGTGAACCAATGGCTGCACATGCAAAACTAGCATTAGGATGCAGAGAGGAAGAGGGCTGGGCTAGCAGACAGGGGGTGGGCATGGGCGGCTAGGAAGCCACGTGATTGGTCGTGAGCGCTGTAGGCGGTAATGCTATACACAGGGATACAATTGGGGTCACCTGAACTATGCCGGCATTTGACCATGGGAGGGTGCATTTTGAAGATATCTATAGATTGATTACGCAGGCCACAGTAGGAACAACCCCTGGGGAGGCTCGAAATGGATTGGCTGGCTTGGCACAGGTGAACTCACTCGATTGTGCACGTCCACGGTGTCCATCGAGTCCCACTTTAATTTGTATCTGAGTCATACCTCAGGTACTTGGCAGGCTGGCCAGAGCTGCCACATAATGTTTAGGCAGCAATTAATTCAATTTAATTGCTTGCAAATATCTCATCCTGAGGTTTTTGCATTTCCCACATTTAAACTTTGTTATTGCTTCAATATAAAATTACAACAAATGATTAATGGATGGAAAACATATCACATCAGCCTAAATGATACAAAGTGTGTGCATGTGTAGCTGCCAGTCCAACTCTCTTCGGGCCTCTTATCTCGGTGAGGGTTGGGGGACCCCGGAGCCCATCCCAGGAGGGTTGGGGGACCCCAGAGCCAATCCCAGGAGGGTCGGGGGACCCTAGAGCCAATCCCAGGAGGGTTGGGGGACCCCAGAGCCAATCCCAGGAGTTGAAGGTTGGACATACTGAGTAATTGGCAGTATAGCAGCCTTGTATCTCCAGGATCTCCAACAAGCTGCGATATGTGAAAATGAAAGAATTCTTATGCTCCTGCACTGGTGCAAACAGCGACTATATTTACCATCACTTGCTTTAGGCAGACTGCGTTGTATCAGTAGCCATGACTGGCATGTATTCTGAAGTAGCCTTTAGATTACGGCTGATCTACACGTCCTCGGTTAGGGTTTAGCGCTGCCTGCGCTGGGGTCTCGCTGGGCTACGTTGGAAATGCCATCCGTCAGGCTACGTGTTTGTGTTATAGCTTGCTGTTTTTTTTTGCCCCAAACTAGTTATCACTGTTAACTATCTCAGTCACACTTTAATGGACACCAGATCCGGCCTCCGACAGCGCGACCTCCTTCAGCGTGCTGTCATCATGCTAACCTAAATGTGTATGCTCGTGTCTACGCGGCGGCGGTTCCTGGTGCAGGGTACCGCGGCTGCGTCTGTAGTGCCGCCGCTCTTTGATACGACGTTAACGCTCGCTGCTCTTGATGTTCCCGCTGCGCTGGCATCTCCCAGCCACAGTCTCCTCCCAACCATCACTCAGTCCTCACACACTTCTGCGTCGATGCTGCTCCTTTTTAATCGAGCCTCTCCTGTCAGTCGCGGTACTTAAAGCCTAAAATCTGTCCCCTTACATGCATGGCATCAGATTTTACTGCCACCAATTGCCGCGGTTCCTTAAATCGGCACCTTTATCTCGCCCCCAGCTGGGCGTCGGGGTCGATCGGTTAGAATTTTAAATCACCTGCCAAAGGCATCAAACACATCATTAGCATGACTCTCCCAATGAATATGTAATAATGTATTAAATCTGTTTTTATGTAACATAAATAAAATCACGACATCATACTAGCCTGAAAATGAATGTAAATGAAATCCCTACTTAGGTCCACTATTTTATTAAGTTTTAAGCTCGTTCACAAAGCTGTTTCTGAATGTTTAAAAACCTGCCATGCCTAAATGTGAATTACGACTTAAAATGACACCCCACAATCCTGACGGCATTAAGGAATACAACAGTTTTAATATCCACTGTTGGTCTAACGACACTGCTGATACCACTTCCTGAAAGCCTTTATAATGTGAGGGCTGACAAGGAAGGATCAGTAAAGATGGGGCTGAGGTATAAGGATGAATAAGAGAAATAATTGTAGAGGAGCAGATTAGAGGTCTGGGGATTTGCGTCTGTGTTTGACTCACTGAGGTGAAACAAGTCAGAAAAGGGTAATTTATTGCGAGTAGTCAGAGACAGAAGGAGCTAATCGGGATGAATATCTCCTGACATGCTTGTGGGGTTTGCCTCCCCTCATCCTCCTCACCATGTTTTATGACTTTTAATTTCACTAAAATTTCTTCTCAGTGTTTGTAAGTACTGGAAGTTTTTTTTTTTTTGGAATAATGAAGTATATGATATGATTCTAAATCTTTATCTCCCACGCTGACTGAAATTTGGTCCTGTTTATACTTTTCACTCCCTAATGTTCAATTATTTGCCCGCAAATAAATCCACGGCTTACTTCTTACTCAAGGGGTGTTCTGTAAAGAAGAGCCGCTTGTATTTCTTTTTCCTGTACTGCAGATGGTGCCTGATCTCGTTGGGCTTGATTTGGGCTTAGCTGAGTGGCTCTACGAATCACGGATGCATCCTTTCCTGAATTCAGCCATGTAGGGGACGTCAGCCTTTCGGGGTTGTGAGTTTAACTAAGGCTGCCTGTTTGTCAATATACTC
This sequence comes from Petrocephalus zakoni, assembly GCA_026774425.1. Classification (NCBI taxonomy): domain Eukaryota; kingdom Metazoa; phylum Chordata; class Actinopteri; order Osteoglossiformes; family Mormyridae; genus Petrocephalus; species Petrocephalus zakoni. The sequence goes on from JAODKN010000037.1 coordinate 2,722,400, forward strand.
AATCAGACACAAAAGGACCTAAGTGGTCTGAGCTGGCAAGACAAGATGCCAGCAGTTACATGAAAGAAATCACTGGATGAACTGACCCCATTAGAATATCGGATTGCGTTGAGTGCGTTAAATTGATGCCCCGTTAACCATTACTCTTCTGCATCAAGAATTTGCAAATCAACCCTAAGTAATGCGCAGACCTGAAGCCACATGCCAGTTCTGAAAAGCAGGCGATTGAGGAGCGCATTGTGCTCGCTTGAAAGCCATGTCAGTTCATAGCAGGAGTGATGCCTGTAGTAATCAACTTTGACACTGAGTGTAACACCAGGGATGGAAAAGCATCTTGTTATTTCTAGTTTTTAATTTAGCAGTGGAAATGTTTCCCAAAATGCTTTATCACCGTCTCTTTGAAGCTGTTGAGGCTGCAAACAACCAGCGACAGTAGGACTGAGTCACATGTTCCTACCGTCAAACATCGTTATTGTCTCCGGTGCTTTGTGGTGCTGCATGGCTCAGTGGGCTAGACTTCTGCAGCCATGCTTGGAGGATCACTGGCTGAAATCCCTTGCTTGGCAGAATGGTCGAATCTGGGTTGGTCCCTTTACTCCAGAGTACTGTAAATATGTCTGACCCTGTGCTCATACCCCTAACATCTCTCTCAACTATAGATATGTGTGTCTTAAAAGGAGAGCATGATGGAATATGTGAAAACAAACACATTCTGATGTATTGTCTTGTTTTCATATAAAGGGTGAATAAAGCTTCATTATGATCCAAATATGGTAAGTTCTCTTACACAGATTCTGCAGCTCTCTGGGTATATGAGTGCATTGCAGAAAGGGTTGCTCAGCCAGGCAATCTGGTATTTAATGTGCCCAATACAATGAGGGCTCTGCTCTGATTCCTGCCTGGTCAGGGACCTTGAGCCCCCAGACTCTGTTGGGCTTGTCTGATAAAGACCCCCCGCCCTCCCCCCACAAATAATCACTCTTGCCCAATCACTCTGTTGGCTCCCTGAGGGATATAAAATCGAATTGCTAATGGGGGGGGACCTACCCAGAGCACTGCAGACTGATGTTTGCATCAGAACAATAATCAACCTCGCAGATCTTTCAGAAGGTGCAGCAATGAAAGCCACATTTCGTAAGGAAGGTCTCTGTACAGGAACAGCCTTTGTGACCAGCATCCGTGGATCCACATGAGGTCTCTGCGTAGGAACGGTATTTGTGAGCAGCATCCAGGGAGCCGCATGAGGTCTCTGTGTAGGGACAGTCTTTGTGACCAGCATCCAGGGATCTACACCAGGTCTCTGTGTAGGGACAGTCTTTGTGAGCAGCATCCACAGATCCGCCCGAGGTCTCGATGTAGGAATGGTCTTAGTGAGCAGCGTCTGTGTATCTACACAAGGTCTCTGTGTAGGGACAGTCTTTGTGAGCAGCATCCGTGGATCCACATGAGGTCTCTATGTAGGGACGGTCTTTGTGAGCAGCATCTGCGGATCCATGTGTGGTCTCTGCATAGGGATGGTCTTTGTGAGCAGGCTTAGTGTAACCCTATACTGCACAGGATGGGCAGATAGATACTGTAATAACATACTTAGTTAAACAGCAGAGACCTAGGTCATACAAAGCACCCATTTCAATCTTTCTGGGTAGAGGCTAAATGTCATTCTTTGACATAAATGGGGGCTTTGGCTCTATTGAGGGTAACTGGGTAACTATAGGGTCTATCCCTATAGATGTATAGGGTATATCCCAGATGTAAACACCTGACATGCTTCTAAAGTTACATCAAGTCGTCACCCACTTGCTCTGACTTCAACATCCGGAAAGAATGAGTTTAGTGAAACAGCTGAGCTCCATTATAGAACACATTGTAACAAGGTCATTCTGTCGAGGCAGCAAAATAATCGCGTATCACACCGGATATTAACAGTGAATTTATTGAACTTGATCCCAACACGTGTTGTGCCAGCATTAGTGTATGATGGCATTTTTTTTCTCCGGGTTTCAGGATCGATAGGTACGGTTGGCAGTTCAAACACGCCGAACAGCGCTGAGCGTTGGACAGCTCTCTGAAGGATGTGTGTTCTTGACGACAGTCATCATGCTTGCCGTGATACATTAAGACACGATGCACTTTAAATTCCCATTTACTGCTTCTTATTGACAGGAACCTGGGGTCGTTGTGTAATTTTACCTAATATATCAAAGGAAATAGTTTAAAAGTGATACCATATGTGCTTTCTATTGGCTGAGTCATGTACTGCATAATAATATACAGCCAACTGCAGGAAACACGTTCTTATTTACCCGTACCTCAACTGCCATGGCATTGACACTTAGAGATCAAAGACGGCGATGACATTGACACTCAAAGTTCTGCGGCAAGCTTGAGGCCCCATACTTCTTCTGTCTACTTTTGGCTTTTTGACATATTAATTACAGACGCATGCCACTGTGCTCGGCCTGGTCTACAAAGCTGTAAAGTTCACCGCAGATGATATGACTTTGGTACCTCAAGGCCAGATGAGTATTTCCCTGCAGGGGTTTGCCATGACAGTTCATGGCCATCTTCTGTAATCAAGCAATGCACAGGTAGCATGGCTAAATTGTTCTTCTAATGCGCTATGGCGACATTGTAGCCTATGAGGTTTAACCGAGACACGATTGCTAGTGGTTGAAAACCTGGTACTTTTGGGAGCAGAGTATGGTTCTGTGCCTGTGATCAGGTTGCTGGTTCAAGCCCAGCCTTGGCATGTCTATGGCCTCTTGAGCATGGCTCTTGACCCCCAGCTCCCTGGGCGCTGCAAGAATTTCCCCACAGGGATGTATTATTATTATTATTATTAATAATGTTCTTATCGTGGCATTTCCATTGCAGGATGTGTAGCTTCTCTTTGGTGGATATGTTTCTATTTTCTTTTCTCTGAGAACTTATCTAACATTCTCCTGTGGCTCATTGGTCCCAAGACCCCGTCAACTTATCGCATCAACGTTGTTGCCTGAAATGGAATCTTAAATTGGTAAACGGACCCTGAGAGACTAATGAAGAGTGTTTCACCTGATCCTCCATCCCACCTTCCCTGCCTCCTTCTCAGAGCTGTTGCCAAGCTGCCACGAGCTGCGGTGCCGCTACGGCTGCGTCATGGCCAGGAACGGGACCTTCTGCTTCTGCGGAGACGGCTTCCAGGTGGAGTCCGACGGCCGGAGCTGCAGAGGTGCGCGCCGCTTGCCGGGGGCCGGGGGCCGGGGGACAGGGCAGTGAGGAGGAATTCGTAGGGCTTCTGCTTCTTTAAAAAGCCCACACTCCCTGGATAGTCACTCTCCCCGCGGGTAATAAACGTTCTCCTCCGTTATCGGCCAGTATACATCTGTCGGTCAGGGACACTCTCTGCTCTAGACAAATTTTGTTATTTGTTTGATATATTTTCTTTTGACTTTGACTTGGTTTTATACACAAAGCATGATAATAACAAATAGGCAGTGACAGGAAGCATTAAATGAATTTTTACACGTTTATCATCACAGGGACATGGGGGTGCAGTGAGTAGTGCTGGCCCCTCACACCAGGGTCACGGGTTTGAATTCAGCCCTCAATCATTTTACATCTGCATGTTCTCACAGGGTGTCCCCCTCTGGTCTAGTTTGGTGAGCTAGTGTCTGTAAATGACCTGTAGTTTGTAAGTTTGTTTGTGTGTAGGTTTTGCTATAATTGAGAGGACCAAAGGACCTCACAAGTACAGCAAATGCTCAAATTACCAGTGAGATAATTTTTTTCTGCTCTCACTGCTTCAGACTTTGCAGAATCTGTGAATCAAAAAAGTACAAATTCCAAATGTCTTGTATTTTGTTTGGTTACTTATGGTTAAGGTTAGGGCTGGGTAGGGGTTAAGGGTGTTGTGATTGGGATTAGGCTGTTTCCCATAGAAATGAATAGAACATCCTCACTAAGATAGGAATACAACCATGTGTATGCTTGTGTGTGTGCTCTCCTGCCTCATTCCCTATTCTGACTGGGACAGGCACCAGCAAGCCCACAGTTCTGTACTGGATCTCTGCATCCCTCAAAAGGAAAAGTGGTTCAAAGGTGGATGGATGGATTATTATCACCATACAAATGACAGCATATGACACTAGCACCTCAGACTGACCCAACAAAGGCACATTATTTGGAGTGTGTTCGGGGCCAGCACTGGGTCACATGAGCCCTCCTTAATGTACTTAGGTCGTATTTGGTCACGTTTAACACCTAACATGTCATTCTCTTCTGCTTATAGATTATGATGAGTGTAACGTGTATGGAATGTGCAGTCAGACCTGCATGAACACGTATGGATCGTACAGATGCAGCTGTACAGAAGGTTACATCCTGCAGGCGGACAGGAGCTCCTGCAAAGCCAAAAGTGGTAAGGAGCTTAACAACACCTTTTTCGCAAGTATCTAATTTTATAATTGCACTAACACATTTTTCCAGTGATATGTTGTGGCAATGAGGCATATTATGACACTTTTTCTGCATGAGTAAGATGTTCGTGATTAAGTAATATGGCCTAATGAATTAATGATGTATTTTAAATGTTATTCTAAAGAGACAGGAGAGGAGGAGAGAGGAATATGTTGTGTAATTATGTAATTATTTACCCGGGGAGCCTAGGAATGCGATCCTTGTGATTGGCTGATACACCATGCTGATACATGCAAACATCCCAAACAATTGTGGGTGGTCAGGGTGCATTCTGCTGCTATAGTGCAGCGAGTCCATTTATCAAGTCTATAATGCTAACATTATTAATTGCTACACACACACATTTATCCACAACAGTTTTTATTGTCGTGAAGAGCTGCATAATACAGATTAAGCGGAAGCAATTTCGAGTGAGAACCTGCTCTGCTCGGAGCGGTGACTCCTTGCATTCGGATCGGTGCGAACCTGCTCTGCTCGGAGTGGTGACTCCTTGCATTCGGATCGGTGAGAACCTGCTCTGCTCGGAGCGGTGACTCCTTGCATTCGGATCGGTGAGAACCTGCTCTGCTCGGAGCGGTGACTCCTTGCTTTCGGATCGGTGAGAACCTGCTCTGAGGTATCGGAGCGGTGACTCCTTGCATTCGGATCGGTGGGAAGTCATAATCCATGTCTGGTTCCAGAGGTGTCCGTTACTCTGTCAGTAGAGGAAGCACTATTGGAGATTTGGCACTCTTCCTTCAGCCCACATTTGGAAAAAGTCTCCCTCTTAAAGATGCAATATGTACTATATTTTATATGCCGGTGACTCACTGGCTGCCTTTGTGTGTGGCGTATTCTCTCTGTTCCCCCTGTGGTGTAGCAGAATGTTCCGGGACCTCCAGTTTCCTCTTAGAGTGCGAAGACATGCTGTTAGTGTAAAAGGCATCTCTAAACTGCCCATAGTTTGTGAGTGTGGGTTAGTGTACCCCTGCGTAGTGCCCTGGGCTGGATTAGTGTACCCCTGC
>JAODKN010000037.1:2733793-2751836 GCA_026774425.1 Petrocephalus zakoni
CACTGCCAGATCAAATACACCCTACTGCATATTTCCAGATCAAATATATGCTACTGCACACTGCCAGATCAAATATACGCTGCTGCACACTGCCAGATCAAATACACCCTACTGCATATTTCCAGATCAAATATATGCTACTGCACACTGCCAGATCAAATATATGCTGCTGCACAATGCCAGATCAAATATATGCTACTGCACACTGCCAGATCAAACACATGGTACCACAACCTGCCAGATCAAACACACGCAACCACACACTGCCTCATCATACACGCTACCACACACTGGCCCATCATATACATGCTACCACACACTGCCAGATTTTACAGAGACACTACCACACACTGTCAGCTCAAACACACGCTAACACACACACACACACACACATACACACACTGTCAGATCAAACACACGCTACCACACAGATCCTGCCAGAGCAAACACACACTACCACACACACACTGTCAGACCAAACACACACTACCACACACACAGTCAGATCAAACACACGCTACCACACACACACTGTCAGACCAAACACACACTACCACAAACACTGTCAGACCAAACACACACTACCACACACACAGTCAGATCAAACACACGCTACCACACACACACTGTCAGACCAAACACACACTACCACACACACACTGTCAGACACACACTACCAGCGAAGGAGCACATAGTGAGTGACTAACACCCATTATCCTTCTAGTTTACGATATTTTAAGACCCTTTAATTAAGGTCATGCTTTACTGTTATATTCATGATCTTTTCATTTTCTCAATTTCCACAGAGTCTGGAGACAGACCACCCGTGCTGCTCATTGGAAGCACGCGACACATTGCCATCACCCACCTTAACGGATCCTCGGTACCGAGCCTGAAGTCGCTGAGTACGAATGGGATGCACGCCATGGACTTTAACTATAACCAGGAATCGGTTTGCTGGGTGACATCCGCCGAGCCTGGCAGGCAGCTACGGTGCGGCCGGATCCGGAAGCTGAAGAGCTTCTCCGAGGAGCGGACGGCGCGATTCGGCCAGAATCTGCAGAGTAAGCGCACTGCGGGAAACATTCTCAGGCTATATATGTCTCCCACCATTCAAACCAGGCATTTACACGAGGCCCTTGTGATCAGTCACTATACGGGGTGGTGGTTAGGGCTACGGCCTTTTTGAGGGGGGCCAGAAGCAACAGACCTGGCCCTGCATCTAGTTTGTGGTAAAGCAACACTGAACTAGGTCCTATATGCTGCCCATGGTGTTTTATACCCGTCATGTTTTAAATGGTGCAGCATGCAGTTAAAGATTTTTATTTTTTTTATACAAAGATCACGACAACCACTATGTATAGCCTACAGATCTGCACACGTACAATGCAGACCTTTGTGTGAAGCTGACTGTGCAGTAAGGCAACATTCCACTGGGAACACTACATATGGATGAAGGTTCCACTCTGCTGAACCCAGTGCTCACCTCTGACTTACGATAAAACCTCCTTTCATCTTCACAATAAGATTAGTGAAGCTTTCATGTTATGACTGATTATAGTCCAATATTTCCAAATGTCGGGATTGTACCTTTGTAATTATTCACTTATTGATAGGTTTGATTTGAAATTTGATGCACACCCAACTCTGGTAAGTCAGTAAATACCTCCCTGAACACTAGCAAATCAGTAGTAACAGGGATTCTAATCAAAAAGAGTTATTGTATATCATGTTGGAGCCGACGGTTTTATCACTTGAGGTTTCTGGCTTCTAGTTCTTTTATTAAAAAAAAAAAACAATCCAGTTTAATCTTCCAGAATAGTTTCTGTTTGCATTGGTTCATGAAGAAGGGGCAAATTAAGTAAATGCAATTCTAGGTGTCCTCAGGTAAGCAGGCCTGGCATCTTGAAAAGAAGATAACACTCATTCCCAGTAGACTCATCTTGGGACAGAGTCGATGAAGTTATGTACACATTTTGTATTGGATGAATATGCAGTGAAGTCTTCTAGCCAAACTGAGCTTTGAAGTGATAATTTGAATATTTTCTCTTCAAGTAAAGGAGATTTGAAATTTCAGGTGCAGATTTGATTTGATTTTCCCCAGTGTTAACAACCCGAAGAGAACTGTTTATACAAAGCAACTCAATATATCAGCTTATTATTCATCACAAGACTGCTAATTAATTTGGAGTACCAATCAAATTTCCTCCACACCGCACTCCTTGGGAACCGAATTATTCTCGGTAAGGATGTAGTTTACTGTCAGTGATTTAAGTGTTCCTCTATACATATTTCTTCAGTTATTTTTCACAGTTTGTTAGATTTCACTTGCCTGAAAATCTGGATATATTCCTTTAGAATCTAGCCACAGTTATTTTGTATTGAAGCATTTTCCTTTTATCAGCTGAGTATTTAACAGCTTTATCAGGTCAGGTAGAGAAATATGGCTGCTGATCCACAACCGAGTCAGTCTGCTTCATGGGATGTCGTGTCCAAAGACGGCGTTTCCCCTGGCTGCTGCTCGTTACAGAAACTGTGTTATGTTCCACACAGTGGCTGATGCCCACGCTCGCCGTCTCTCCCGTGGTTCAGACATTGTGTTTCTAAAAGAAAGCGAACTGACACACAGCTGTAATATCCCCTGAAAGCCTTGTCGTATTCGCTGGGATCATCGGCAGGGCTTTTGTGCCATTGCTGAGTACAAAGCCTGCTATTCTACCACTTGTGAAATGATATTCCCACATCACTTTTCTCTGTTTGTATCGTTTATCGCACAATTCATTACAATTAAAATTTCACCAAAGGCTGAGTCGTACCGAAGCAAAAGAAAATGAGCGGTGCTTTTCCAGAACGTTCCGGAAACTGTATCATCTTCCCGTATAATTTTCATTGGCCGGGGCACAGTTAGCATGGAATTAATGTTTCCATTTGCCGCTTTTCATTTCAGACGTGGAGCAAATGGCCGTCGACTGGCTGACTGGCAACCTGTACTTTGTGGACCGGGTCAGTGACCGGATATTTGTGTGCAATCAAGGCCAAGACGCCTGCGTGACTATCATCGATCATGACCTGCAGAACCCAAAGGGGATTGCCGTGGATCCCTCGATGGGGTAAGACAGGGGGCGTCATTACCCTGAACCACCCCCCAGCCCCCGCCATCCTGCTGTCCCTTTATTTTTAAGCCCATGGAGCTCTCAGCTGAACATCTGTACTCGATTCATCCTGTGTCCATCACCCATGACAATGACTCTCTGGTTCACGCTTTAGCATAAATTAAGTGTGCGGGAAAAGTGGACACATTTTACAAATTTTCTATTCAGTTTTAAAAGATGGAAAAACAAAATCAAGGATAAATAAAATAAACCAATAAATTGCAATTCTCGAAAATAGTTATTTCGATCGCAGCTGATTATTGTTCCCCGACTATGCATTTATATTGTACATTTTAATTAGAAAGATTTCTATTATGTGGGCGATTGAGATTGGAGACAGTGTAAGGATACAGTAACAGCCGGAGGCCAAGTCTAAGATCCCGACTAGTAGAGGGTTTGATCAATAAAGCAGCCCCCTAGAGCCCTGCCTGGTTACATGTGGACGCCTTACTATAAACTCAAGAATAATGTCTGCAAGACAGATGCTGTAGCCGACGTCCCGTATAATCTGGAAACTAACTGTTGTAAATATGTAATTTTTAAATGGGTATGTGCATTGCTATGAAGCACAGTCTCAGTCAGGCTGTACCCCAACCCCCAGCACGCCCCTGAAGCACACTGCCACCTGTGGGATCAGTCCATGTTCGTTAGTGTACCTGCATACACCCCAAGCCGTCTGTACCCTACGGCTGGTTCTCTCACCTTTATTTAGATGTCTACATGTTTGTTTATTTATGGGACATTTTCATTTATTCCGTTTCTAATTTAAATTTTAGTTATTATTAATTTATTGTTATTTTGTTTATTTTTCTCTGGACGGTATGCTGAAATTGTATACTTTATGCTAGCACCTGCACCAAAACAAATTCCGTGGCAAATAATCAACTCTGCCTGGCTAAGCAGCTAGCAGATAATTGGATGGATGGGTGGATGAACTTTCTCTAGTTAGTCTGTTTGCAAGATTCTTAGGAAAGAATACAACTTGGGAAGTGTTTTCCCCATTATTAGGTCCTAGTAAGACAGTGTTAGTGATGCCATATACAATATTCAATAATATTTTAGTCTTTGCTTGGAACACTGTTATGTTTATTTGGATCTTTATTCTTGCTTTTTAAGAAGCCAAACTAATTCACCAAGGAGAGATGTCTAATTATTCCAATAATTCTTTTTGCTCTTGGAAGACCTTCACTTGATAGAAATCTCCAATGAAATGAAACAGATTTTATTTTCACCCATAATATTTAGGATTACACCAAAGAAATAGGGAGAGTAGCCGTGTTGTGGGGTTTATAAATGCTGCAGGTGTTTTTGGATGCATGGTAAACAAACCAGGAGTTTGTAGCGATGACTCATAGTGTTGTGCAGATTTTGCATTTGTTGCATGTAATTTGCAGATTGCAGGTTTGTTTTGGACTGGGGGGGCTCACACCCTGTATTTACCACCCTGAGAGGGCAGAAGTCGAGATATTGGGCAGTGGCTCATGAATGAATGGTGACCAACTTCAGAGTGCTTTTATACAATGTTATTTTAACTGTGTGTACAGACTGTGATTGTTGTGAGGTGGAAATGTCTAAGGCATACCAGCAGCTTAACTGAGCCCTTGTATTTCACAGTAAAGCACTGTTTCATCCAGCGAGGCCTTCATTATCAGTAGGCTATGTTACTATTGAGCAGTTACCATCTCACAGCTTGGACAAACCGCCATGACGTCCTTCCTGGCAGAAGGGCAAAACCAAGAAGACTGCAGTTTTATATCAGGAATTATGTTCTTTTTATAATCATAATGGAAGTTCATCTTCTGACCAAAATGACTGATGTCTAGGGGCATGTTGACAGATGTAAAGTCAAGCTCATCTGTTTCCTTTATTTGATTTATTGTGGCTGAAACATATTCGATCCCTGTTGTCATGCAACAGGTTAGAAAACCTGTAGAAAGGAAGCCTAGATCCACAGAGGCTTGTTAAAGGTGGCATAGAATGCATTTTTTTCTTTCAGTATTTTAAATTGTTCTCCAGTGTCTACATAGAAGATATGTGAACTTTATTTGGTCTAAAAATGCCCAGAAGCAGTTTTATAGTCCCATTTACAACCCTATTATGTGAACCTATAATGAAACTAACCATTTTTTGTCTTTTTTTGGTGCCTCATTGATATGTTGATAAGCTCTGTTCTGATTAGCTGGTTTACGGTGAGGCACTGAGATGGCTCATATGGAACCATAATCACTACAGTCATGCACTGCATAATGGTGTTACAGTCAATTATGGAAGGCGTAGACGACGATGTTTATAATGGGGCAGAAATACAGCCCATCGATGTTATAGTGTCACATGTTTGTGGTGATGCTGCTGTGAACAAACCTACTGTGCTGCCCGCCACGTAAAAGTGCATTATAGCACATAAAATTGTCTACAGCACATAATACTCGATGATGATAAAAACTGTGTTACTGGTTTATATATTTATTATTATAAATATATATTTATTATTTACTGTAATTTTAGAATGTCGAATATAGCTGCAACACTCCCATTTCAGCCGTAATTTTGCTTTTAGCATTGTAACAAGAATTCTGCATCTCAGTCAACAAATGATATTACGATGCTAGCGTCGTCATGCAATTTTTATCAAGAACTCCAAACAGCACGCTGAGCGGCTCATAAATGTGCTGTTTGTAATGAATTTGGACTTCTGCTTTCAATTTTTTATTTATTTATTTTTTTTTTACTTTGGCATCAATTATATATTTCTTTGGCTAACCAAAAGTAGGCTACAGGCAGTGTATGAGCCTCTCGTCAGTGTCAGTGACACAGACTTTGTAATGTTGTTTAATGCTGCCCAGCTAACCTGGACTGCGTTTCCCAAAAGCATAGTAAATAACAGCGTTAGCAAGCTACATATTTGGGACCATGCAACTGGACAGTTCTGAACTTTTGGGTTCTGAACTTTTGGGAACTTTTTGTACCTCCTAATAAGACTGACCTTCTCAGCCTACTTGTAACAAATATAAAAACAAAATAATAATAAATAATAATAATTATATATATATATATATATATATAAAGAATGGAATAGAATATAGAATATCTCTTTATTGTCATTTTAATAAGTACACTGAAATTAGGCGCAGTCCCTGCGGTGTCAACATATAAATAAGTATAATTAAAAATTATAATTTAAATATAATTTTAAAAAGATAAGAAAGATAAGAGGAAATAATATATAACACAACCCCTATTAACATTAACATTATTATTATTATTATTATTATTTTTCTTCTTGATGCACTTCTAGAAAATAATATAATAAGAGAATATAAATGTTGCAGGCAGGTTGCGCAGGTCCATTAGGCTCAAAAGCGGGCTGGTATATGTTAAGTTTGGGGGTGCAGTTAAGGATTTTTGAATCGGCCCGTTTTATCACCTTCTCTTACATATGCAGGATATATATCTGGAGCAGCAGTGTCTGAGATTCGTAGTATGTCAGTTCCATTTACCAAACTCTCCTTATTCAACTATGCCGAGATAAAGCCAGAATTTTGCTCATGGCACCTTTAAATGCTGACCTCTGTCTGCTGCTGGATGCCGTTTTATTCTCACTTTGATGGGAACTTCACATTTACGTGTGATGCCACTGCTCTGCGGCGGATGGCAAGCCAGCCAGGATGTGCGTATCGCAAGTCCTTTGGGCGTATGCTGCTGAGTAGTGACACAGGTGGCCTTCTAGGCTGAAGCTTGTCTGAGGCACCACGTGGGTCTTGCCTGGCAGGGGTGGCAATTTCAGGTCCAGCAAGTAGAAATCCAGACCAAGATTTTGTTTCAGCCAACTAGTTGAGCACTCTGTGACTGTAACTCTTTATGCTCAACTGATTGGTTGAAACAAAATCCTGGTCTGTATTTTTACTTTCTGGACCTGAAATTGACACTTTTGTCACCCGGCACTGGCTGATGAAGAGAAAGAGACGGCCTGTGCATGTGTGGCGACAGGAGAGACACAGGCATCAGGGCTTTGCATGTAAGGGAGACATTATTCACAGAAGCCAGTCCACATTAGCTACGCATTGTTTGCCTCCTCTGAATCGAAGTCCGGGAATCTAAAATGTGAAACGGAATAGCTTTTTCATTATATTCATGTGATTTTCAGTGAGAACTTTCCTTAAGTGTCACTGCATACTTCTTTCTTACCAGATATTTAATGTGCGCACACTGGGCAAACACTGCACAATGACAAGGTGTTAAGAACTATAGTTCCAGACGTGCCTTAATTAGGATAAACGCGTCACGCTGAGCACCTCGGAAAGCGGCAATAGCAGCCGTGCGAGTACGTATTTCACCGCGAGAATACGGCATGATTTGCATGAAATGCAGAGTCAAAGCCCTGTGCTCGCTGCAGCTGATGGAGAAATTCCTTTTTTAGACAAGAAACAGGTCATGTCACACTTCTCCTTGTCGGGATTAAAAGCTCTGTTTTCACCTTGTTGTCAGTTAGGAGTACAAGCCGTTCACACTGTTAGAGATGGATTATTATAGATGACTATATACAGCATATATATGCAAACCACACACCGATTATCCTTCATCTGAGTCATCCCTGAGGTTCAGTACTCCCCTCATCGAATGAAGTCGTTCCCTCCGTACCTGTCAAAGCAGAACGTTACACGTTGGTGTTTACCTCCATGCATTTATCACCTGGCTTCACAGGAACGCCGGGCTTCCTCCACATGTCCTGCCGCCGGATTCGCGGCGGCCGCCAGCAGTCTGACACAGCCTCATTTCTATCTAGGCATTTATTTTTTCTTTCCTTGCTGGAGTAAAAGAGCCAGGGAGTATTTTCTTTAAATGAGGTCCTTGGTGTATTTATTGAAAACTAATCATGGATTTAATTTGATGTCAGGCAGCCGTGCGGTGGGTCTTCCATTAAACGAGTGTTCCTTTTCATGATGTGTGGCACGTGGGATTTATGGAGTGGGGTGGGGGTGTGGGTGAGTGGGCCGTGGCCAGGGAGGGGGCCACCGCTGTGACTACCCCACCATGAACAGGGCTCGCTTCAGCTCTTTCGTCATGGTAATGCTTGTATTTGTGTTCTGCTCCATAGCCTCCAGCCATGTTGCAATTCTCATTTTGATTTTGTGATTGCCTCCACATGTCTGGCTTTATAAAAAAAGAGTTTTTTTAGATTGTAAAGACAATTTAAAGATTGGCTATTCAATTTAACAGGCAAATGCAACAGCTTCTTCTAAGAGTCAAAGCTTCTTCTCTATAATATTGGAAAAACTCATTTTAACTGTATTTGTGCTTGAAATATTTAGGCTTTGTAAATGGGCTATAGCTTTCTGACTATTTTAATTATCTTTGAAATGAAATTATATTGTAATCCCCCATAAGAATTCCTTCCCCCTGTGATGCGTCACTCAGCTGTCAGGCCAATGATGCAATCACGATGATGCTCTTTCAAGGTAGCCCATAAGTTTCAAGTTCACCCTTACTGCTGCAGCAAGAGTGCACATCAATAAAATAAGTTTACCAAGGTTTTTGTAAAGTGTGTTTTTATTAATCATGAAAATCGTTTACCTTTAGCTTGATAGTATGACCCACCTTTGTTATTCGATTATTAATGTATAATTAGCACAATAGTGATGTTTTACTGATTATAACTGTATAGCAACTGTATATTATTACTGTATATACATTCACTAATACACTAAAATACTAAAAGTTTTTTTTCATTTAATATACATTAATAATCTTCTACTTAATTATAGTGATCAGCTGCACTATCAAGCTAAATGTGAGCAATTTCTTAATAATAATTAATAAAAACACAAAATTTGTAAACATATTTTATTGATGTGAACTCTTTCTGCAGCGGTATGGGTGAATTTGAAACATACGGGCTACCTTGAAATTGCACCATTACAATTACCATTACAATTGCCTCATCGGCCTGCCAGTTGAGCAATGTGTCAAGGGGGAAGGCAGCTGGCGTGATCAGTGTCACCCAAGAAAATTGCTTCATTTTTGTTTTAATCCCGAATGTTTATTACAGAAGGTCATCTACATGTCTCATTTGTTTGCCGATTACAAGTATTTGCTGTTATCCACACCATTACTTTGTAATAATTCTATACCAGGTGCCTGGAACAACACTGTGATGCCTATGAGCATATGAATTATGAGCTACTTCATCACCATTGTTTTCACCTCTTCAGAAACAGTACATATCAATGTGTTGGATTATTTGTATCCATTTGATGTCCCTTTTGACTATAAATATTTGTCTGATGAAACAGAATATATTATAAGCTCAACAAACAAGTCCATCAAGAAATTACTCATAATTTAGAGTATGCTTTGATTTGATCAATTTCAGTAAATATTTATGTTATGCTTCATACCAGACAGATGTCTCTAATGAATAGGACTGGACCGTGAAACCATTATGTGCAATATAGTGCAAGCTAAATGGAAGGAAACTGTTTAAGTCCTGTTTTTTTTCTTTTATAAACACACAAAAGCAACTTTTTTCATAGATTAAATCAATAAATTTTGTTTTCTCACACATGTGAAGGCAAAGTCTTAAAACTTTTGTTAGTCATTTCAGTTCAACCGGAATTTCTGTTTTCAAATCACTCCAAAATAAAAGTCAGGGAACACTGATTGATTGATTGATGTCCTTCAGTGTTCTAGCAGGCCTGTCAATGAGCAACGTGTCACATTATAACTACATGTACTTCAGACCAACACTGAAGGACACATCTACTCATCTGCACTTCATCATTTTCTGCCTTCCAGGAAGCTCTTCTTCACTGACTACGGCTCGCAGGGCAAAGTGGAGCGCAGCAACATGGACGGTACTAATAGGAGCCGTATCGTGGAGCACAAAGTGGAGCTGCCCAGCGCCGTGGCCCTGGATCTGGTAAAAAAGCTGGTGTACTGGGCAGACGCCTACCTGGATTACATCGAGGTTGTGGATTACTACGGCAGGAACCGGCACACCGTCATACGAGGCAGCTTGGTGAGTACGTGCCACCACTTCCTGCCATGTGACGCAGCGACGGGTTTGCCGTTCCTCTTATCCATGTGATGAGCTGCATCTATCTATCTATCTATCTATCTATCCTTCATCCATACGTCCGTCCATCCATCCGTCTGTGTCTTACATGAACTCGATATGCCCCAGTGTAATATGGTATACATACATTTCAGTTACATCTACACATGAACAATGATTGTGTGCCCATCCAGCATGCCATTATAATGTTCAAACAGCTTAACTGATACATCATTATACTTTTCCTGAAGAATACCTTTGAGCAAAATGATGAAGAAAGTTCCCAGGCCATTTTCATTCACAGGACTTTAAGCAACAGGACTCAGTACTCTGTGAATTTGCCATTATAACTTTTAGGGAAAGGTGAACAAAATGTCAAATAAAATATCACTCCACTTGTAGGTACCTTTTCCTGAACCAAAACCAACATAATAATGCATGAGCCCAGTGAAAACCTTTGTCAGATCACATTAATATGACTAATACAATACTTATATATCAACAGACCAGCCTTCTAGGGTCTTAGGTGGTCCTCAGACCCCAGCACAGGGAGTAGAATGATTTTATGCTATAATTATCCATAAAGCACAGTAATTGTTTGTTTTTGTGTATCTCTCTTTGTCTGCTCTTATATTACTGGTAGATTGTTGAAAGAGCAGTCTCTGTATATTTCGAGCAGATAATTGCGGGACGTGTCCTGCAAGCCGCCTGAAAGAGGCTCACGCGCATACTCTGCAATTACGCCTAATGCTCGGCCTGGGGTAGGGCCCATCTCGGGGAAGTCCACTGCCAATTACACACATGCACACATGCATCACTTGTCCACATGGCCTCAGGGATGGATTCTGTATGCCTCGAGAGCTGTGGCAGATTGGTGAGCAGAACTGCTCACAAAGCTGGGATTTCCAGCACCTCTGTGATATTAGCCACATGGACATGAGTGTTAGCAGCATTAGCCGTAGCGCAGTCCCTCACTCTTCTCATACTGGCCTTTTTGAGGCTAATACCCACTTCTGCCTGTCCCCTTTTCATTCAGTTCTACTTCATTTATTGCAACGATTGTAAAAGCTGGATTAAGTTGGAACAGAATACAGTTGCATGCATGGAAAATTAAAGTGAAATTGGCTAACAGTTCCCTGTGCTGCCTGAAGAATGCACCTGAATCTGATGGCTTCCCTTTTGGTTCTTCGTTGGAAAGCACAGTCTTGTGTTATATCTCTGCTTGGTCCTGCACGTGCTTCTTGGGGATGCTGTGTTGCTCAGTAGGTTTCGACACTGAGCCTGGGATCAGAAGGTTGCCGGTTTGTATCCTTTGCTCAGCAGAATCATTGCATCTTCTGCTAACCCTATACTCAGGCCCCAAGATTCACTCTCATTTCTCTATGTTTGTGTCTTATGTAAAAGTTAGTTCATTCATTCATTTTATTACAGAGACACGTGTGAACAAGGCCCCTTTTGAATTCAATCCGGATTGACCCGAGAAGTGCCAAATAGCCTGCTTGTTCACTTCACGTCTCGTAATTTCAGGTGTCATACGTGCACGGATTAACCGTCTTCGAAGATTACCTGTTCGCTACAAGCTCTGACCCTGGTGAGGGAGACAAAGTGGACATCTTGCAGATTAACCGATTTAACGGGTCAGACGTGAGGACGTTAACCAGCATGGAGAATTCAAGATGGATACGTGTTTACCACAAACTGGCCCAGCCGACAGGTACAGGGGGATGGCATGTGAAGGAGTGGGAGGATGGCTGTGGGGCTCTGTGGCTTAGGGTGCTGTGCCTGGGATCAGGGGGTCGCTGGTTCACGTCTCAGTGGTGTCACCGTTGGGCCCCTGAGCATGGCTCTTAAACCTGCTTACACCCTGGTTCCTCAATGCTGCGTCACTTTGGCTAAAAGCAGCTGCGGAATCACATCTGGAATGCATGGAATAACGTATGGAAGGAATGCATGGAATAACGTATGGAAGGAATGCATGGAATAACGTATGGAAGGAATGCATGGAATAACATATGGAAGGAATGCATGGAATAACATATGGAAGGAATGCATGGAATAACGTATGGAATGCAGAGGTCTTTCAGCATTCTGTATATGTCGTTGAGAGTTCCGGCGAACCGCCGGAAGTGTGATGCGCCGGCCGGCACTGACTTTCTCATCTTTGCAGTGCGGAGCCATGCCTGCGAGGCCGACCCCCACGGAAGGGCAGGGGGCTGTGCCCACGTCTGCCTGCTCAGCGGCAGCTACAAGGCGCGGTCGTGCCGCTGCCGCACCGGCTTCGTCCTGGCCAGCGACGGCACCTCCTGCAGCCGTGAGTTACAGCGTCGCGGCCTCTAGCTACAAACATCCCGCCAGGACCGGGAGCCACGGCGTAAGCGTATATCTGCATGGTACTAACTTCCCAGGCTGGGAAATAAGAGCTATTGACGTGTAGAAACATGATATCCGAATATCTCCAGAACAAGCTGTCACGACAATTCTCATAAATATTAGCCTCCTGCAGAAGAGTCTGGAAATGTAATACACTAAAACTGAAACAGGGATGATTCATTGACAATCAGGAATATTAAATGACTCACAGAGATACAGGCTGGCGTGTCCTTCTGTTGCGGGGGTAAAGATCTCATTCTGACATTATGTCATCTCAGAATTTCATCTTATTGACCTACAACAGACATAATTCATTATCGTCTTGGTATAGTTTTGATCTGTGGACTCGTTAGTTCGTTTCATCAATAAAGAAGATACACATGTCAGTACAAGACGGGGGTCGCGTTACTAACTGGGTTGGAATTACAGGCTAATTTGCCCCGGCTGAAGGAGAGGCAGAGAGTCAGATACCAACCATCAGGAACATTTTCTACCCAGCTCTTAACAAAAGAAAGAAAAACTATGGAAATTTCATGTGACTCAACATGTAGAACCGCATAGCTGTAGTGGAGACTGCAGTGTTATGTGCTGTTGGCCAGAAATTGCTTCTGGAACCAAAACTGCCTCTGGGGTGTGGCTTTCTTTGGGGATCCCTCCAGGAGCATCTTTTCCTCCTGAGCCAGAACTCATATGACCCTCCCTCCCTCCCTCCCTCCCTCTGCCTCGCTCTCTCTCTCTCTTTCTCTGTCTTTCTCTCTCTCTCCTGGGGATGCATCGAGAGGCCATTACCATCCACAGCAATCAATGTTCCAGTCAATACAAACAACATCTCCGCCAGTTCCTAATGAATTGTAAAATTAAATGTCCGCAGCATAATAAATGCCCATTTTGTGCAGGCTACAACACCTCCCCCACCCCAAGGGAGGCTTGTTTCGAACAAAGGCGTGATTGATTTGATAAGACCTAATCAGCGGAACTAATTCTTGTTTTAATTGAGGTAATGCAATTAGCTTAGTCCGCTCGCCTTAGATACATTTTGATTTCCAAAGGGTTTAAATTTCATTGCTGGAAAAAAGGGGCTAATTATGTCGATTAATTAGGTGCTGACAGTATACAGGGCGAGGAAGATTAGTCGCCAGTGGTTTGTTTACCATGCCTAATCTCACTGTCACAGGACCCAGGAACGAGCTGTTTCTGTTCTACGGGAAAGGGCGACCGGGAATGGTCCGTGGCCTGGACATCAGTGCCGGCGAGTCGGGCGACGAGCACATGGTGCCCATCGAGGATCTCGTCAGTCCCAGGGCCCTCGACTTCCACGCCGAGACGAGCTACATTTATTTCGCCGACACGACTAGCTTTTTAATCGGCCGACAGAAAATCGATGGGACTGGGCGAGAGACCATCCTCAAAGATGGTGAGCTATGTGCCCAGCCATTAATGCACTTCAACTCCAACCCCCCCCCAGCATGAAAGAGACAACCTCATGAAATGTACAGTATCCTTAAACAGCTCTGTTTTTTTAAAGGTGCGGGTATTAAATTTTTCTCAACGGCTGTGGGACGTTTGTGAATCAGACCACTTTATCTTGTCAGGTGCATGGTGTGTACACTCTGGGCTGCATTTCATTAAACATTGGCATGTAGTGAATTTCCTCAACTGGGTCAGCCTCTGCTGCCCAAACAGATTTGTGTGCCATCGTATTTGCATGTGTTTTGTTATTCCTCTGTACAAATGATGAATCTCCCACAGAAAAGCAAGCTTTCAGCCTTAAATTATAAGACACGGTGGAAGGGAGAGACACTAACAGATCGTCCTGCAGTGTTCGTGTCTCAGGGAGGATAATGGCAACGTTCTGAGTTTTATTCATTCCCGCTCCGTAGACCTCGATAACGTCGAAGGGATCTCCGTGGATTGGATAGCAAACAACTTATACTGGACGAATGACGGATATAGAAAGACGATCAGCGTCGCCAGACTGGAGAACGCCTCTGAGACTAGGAAAACCCTTCTGGCAGGAGACATGTCCCACCCCCGAGCCCTTGTGGTGGACCCCCTCAGCGGGTGAGCCTATCACATATTTATTTTACTTGTATAATTGTTTAGTTGACCCTGTTAGCCACACTGACTCCACCTGCTTGCCAGTGTTGTGTGTTTCCGAATAAGACTTACCACTGCAGCACCTCCTTTTCAGTGTCCTTTTTGTAGATATGTAAGATAACAGTTTCTCACATGCTTTGAAGTCGTGGGGGCGCTGTGTGGCTCAGTAGGTTAGGGCCCACCGTGTCTCTGATCAGAAGGTTGGTGGTTCTGCTGCCGAAATTGGCGGGTTGATATCACCATAGGGCCCATGAGCGAGGCCCATAACCCCCAGTTACCCCAGGGACTGGCTGACCTGCCTTCTCAGTCGTGTGATGCTTTGGATAAAAGCACCTGCTAAATAACTGAAAGGTAAATAACACTTAACATTGCATTACCAAGGCAGATGAAAATGCATTTGAATGGAGTGAACAGTGAAAGTTCCTGGCAGGACCAGCATGAGCAGCCATCCAGTAAATAGGTACACCAAGGGCCTGTCATGTCATGTCCCTAGTGTCCCTATTACAAATTCAGTTTCAGTGAAACTGAAATTCAGTACACATACTTGTGATAGATGTATGTTTAGTGTATTTGTGTGCATTTATGTGTGGTGTGGCAGTTGGAGGCTGTCCTTTCATATTCTGTACATATTCATCTTTACTACGCTGAACCTTTCTATACTGTATCCTTCTTGTGTGTGTATGTGTGTGTGTGTGTGTGTGTGTGTGTGAGTTTCTAATTATTAGAGTGTGGGGACAAGTAGGTCTAATAGAGTGTAAAAAAAACTGTTATTTTGACTTTGTGGGGGGCTATTTTTCAGATCTCTACAAAGATCTGTGAATGTAATAAAAACAACTAAAAATGCCAAAATTGTACAAACAGTCCCTGGGTTATGATAGTTCAGCTTATGATTTTTCGATGTTATGATGGCCATAGTGATACGACAGAATTATAAAAATATTTTAAGTTTTGCGTGGCAGGCAAACGTAGCAGCGTACGCGGTACGACGTGCTGGGACACTGCTGGGATGCACACAATTACCGCCTTGGGAGATTTTTGGTGTTTCAAAGCCAGTCTTGACTTACGATATTTTTAAGTTACGATGGAGGTCATCCTAATGCATCTTAAGATTGTCATGTTAGGATTAGAGTTTTCCCAATAGAAATGAATGGAAAGATATAATTACAAATGTCTGTGAGTTTGTCTGTGTGTGTGTGCGCGTGTTTGCTGTGGATCGACACTGAGCTTTTGCGCCTGTACTCTCTTGCTTCCTGTGATTTTTGTTACAGTCTCACTGTAACTCTGACTGCATATGCTGCCCTGATAATGGATTGGTGGCTGGAATGGTTACTTTTATGCACTGTTTATTCACTGAGTTCTTCTATACCAGAGGCCTTAAACCTTTTATATATGGTGTATTTCACCCAAGGATGAATCTCAGTAAGTAAAGCTTGCACCAAAACACTGGATTTGTGCGTTTACAGTGATGCACGCACATGCAGTTTCTCGGATGAAAGTGCAACGAACATCTGGAGATACATGTCACAGTTCTCACTGATGGCTTTTGAAAGCATATTTTATTCGTCTCTCATAAGCTGCTTCAGTCACTGTCAGGCTTTTGCAAGCCGGCCATATAAATCTTCTATACGATACATGCGCGTCTGAATGTCTGTGATCTGACCGCTTTAAATGACATGGAACACGAACATCATTTCTTAAAATCCCTCGAGGAGAGAACTTTAGACGGAAGGGGAAAAAGAAAAAAAACTACTTTGGACTTGAGCTCTAATTTTATGGCAGACTCTCTGTTTTGCTCAATAAAATAATCTTTTGTACCAGTTGTAAAAGCTGGAATAATAGCAAGCTGGGGATTCTATTGAGTGTAGAAAGGACAATGAAGAACAGCAAATGGAGGCACACAATAGCTTACAAGTAGTGAAATAAGGGGCTACAGTGGAGGTCACCATTACCCAAGTGCTGAGAGAAGAAGCAGTACAAAGGCAGAGCTTGCAGAGGTGTGCCAGGGATCCTCAGCACAGCTGCCTCACACCTCCAGGGTCAGGGCTTTGAATCCCATCCTCTGCTCTGTGTCTGCAGTTTGCACCCCCTCCCCAAGTCATCTGCCTTTCCTATGGGCATTCTGGTTTTCTGACAGTTAAGGACTGACAGTTAAGTGCTGTGAGTCTATTCCCTTCAATGGACTGGCGTCCCGTCCAGGTTGTCCCCTGCCCAGTGCCCTGTGATGGCCCCACAACCTTTTCAGGGTGTCCCCTGCCCTGTGCCCTGTGATGGCCCCACAACCTTTTCAGGGTGTCCCCTGCCCTGTGCCCTGTGACAGCCTGGCATCCCTTTCAGGGTGTCCCCTGCTCCGCGCTCTGTGATGGCCCCGCCTCCCTTTCAGAGTGTCCCCTGTCCTGCGCTCTGTGATGGACCGGCACCCCTTTCAGGGTGTCCCCTGTCCTGCGCTCTGTGATGGACCGGCACCCCTTTCAGAGTGTCCCCTGTCCTGCGCTCTGTGATGGACCGGCACCCCTTTCAGAGTGTCCCCTGTCCTGCGCTCTGTGATGGACTGGCACCCCTTTCAGGGTGTCCCCTGCCCTGTGCCCTGTGATGGACCGGCATCCCTTTCAGAGTGTTCCCTGCCCTGCACTCTGTGATGGACCAGCACCCCTTTCAGAGTGTCCCCTGCCCTGCACTCTGTGATGGACCGGCATCCCTTTCAGAGTGTCCCCTGTCCTGCGCTCTGTGATGGACCAGCATCCCTTTCAGAGTGTCCCCTGCCCTGCACTCTGTGATGGACCGGCATCCCTTTCAGAGTGTCCCCTGCCCTGCGCTCTGTGATGGACCGGCATCCCTTTCAGAGTGTCCCCTGCCCTGCACTCTGTGATGGACTGGCACCCCTTTCAGAGTGTCCCCTGTCCTGTGCCCTGTGATGGACCGGCATCCCTTTCAGAGTGTCCCCTGCCCTGCACTCTGTGATGGACCGGCATCCCTTTCAGAGTGTCCGCTGCCTTTCTCCCTGTGCTGCCTCCATCCCTTCCGTGGCTGTGCAGTAGATAAGATGTCTAGATATATCCTTATTCACATGATTAGAATAGCATGAATAAAGCCACAGGGTTATAATCATGGGCGTCGCTAGGCCATTTTTAAGGGGGCTTTAGCCCCCCTAACATTTGTACTCAGCCCCTCTAAAAATTCTTTGTGATCGCCCACGTCCCCTTTAAATTTCATATGAATACGGCGGCAGACTTCGGCTCCGCCCCGCCTTTCAGCGCGGTTTTCAACTGAACCATCACAGACTGCGGCATCACAGAGCGAGGATTAAGCCAAGGTGTGTGTTTTTCGATAAATTGTTATATCTGCATCAGTGCAGTCCTTTTTCATAAATACAGTT
>JAODKN010000037.1:2751936-2762208 GCA_026774425.1 Petrocephalus zakoni
GTGTGTGATCAGGAAGACTCATTTGAGTACTGATTCTGAACAAGCCAAATATGTGTTAAACATCTATGGGGGCTGAGGCCCCCTGAAATGAAAATCCTAGAAACACCCCTGGTTATAATAACAGAAATATATACTTAAAAAACAGCTAACTTATCTTAAAAATATGTCTATATTATTTGATTTGTTAGCATAAAATAGAATAGTGTGTGTTCTAGGATCTTTTTGCAGGTAAATTGCAAGTTAGTTCACTCCTGCTGCAGGACACTGTCTGTTGGCAAACAGAGAGAGCGCAGCATCATGCCGCAGACATGAGTAATAAAAAGGATTTAGACCGAGACTTTGTTTTTACAGTGCATTGATTTCCTGCCTTGTTTATTCTTCCTTACAGTGTAAAACACCCCGTGCCCCACGCACACACAGCAGCCTGTCTCCCATTCCGTGGCATTGCTGGGTTTTGGGGCGCGCCTGGTCGGCTTTGCCGCTGTCGAGGTGGCCTCTGTGGCTCCGGCCCAATCTCATTATCACCTTGGCGGGATGTGACGCGTGAGAGCATGGGAATGCCGTCCTGCGGGAGCCGTGTAATTCCCATTCGTTTATTTTGCCCGTCGCTGTCGTTTCAACTCTAGAATAGAATAAGCTCGAAGTTACCTTAAAAAAAAACACAGCTGCTTCTTCAAGTTTGCTCTAAACAAAGTTATTATCTCTGCCAGACTATTCTTTTATTGACCTGCATCTCTCCCAGCAACTGAACTAGACAAAAAACTGTGCCGCGTGTAGATGGTCTGTCACATCACCTCCAGGACGCTGCACATGAGGGACGGTGGGACACCCACGCTCTGTTGGCAACAATAAAATAGCTTAATACCCCAAAACTGCCGGACCTGCAGCAAAACATCAGGTGGAAATAAGAGGCCTGCAAATTTAACAGTAGTTATTTAGTTGTATTTTTTAATTATTGCTGTAAAAGGAAATTTGGAAAGACTGTAAATGTCACGTATACTTTCTTCTAAAATAAATACCTTGTCTAAATAACTAGACTGTTATTTATGCAAAAGGATGTTTGGTTGATGTTGCTTCATTGGGCAGGCAGGTGGCGAAATGGTTAAGGATGCCACTGTGTAATTGAAAGGTTGCTGGTTTGAGTCTCCGACCCCCCAAGTACTGCTGAGGTCCCCAGAACAAGGTACTGTTCCTGGGCGCTCAAGTAGCAGCCCCCTGCTGTATCACATGGGTTAAATGCATAGGCCACATCTTGTTGTTGTGCACTGTGTGCGTTAAAAATGATGATTAATCACCTTCACCTGTTCATTAGTGTCTTTGTGTTGTCCTTATTTCACGCAATAATACATTCAGTATGTATGCTAGTATGTAGCATTCTAGTAAGTACTTTTCGTGCTGGAGTATTTTTCCTGAGAAGACGGCTCTGAGATGTGCCATGTTACTGCTGCCGTATTCTGGCCTTACGACAGGAAAGAAGAGAAGATTAAATTAATAGCGTGATGGGAGAATGAGTCACATAAACTCACAAAAATATTCAGGGGAATAACTATTATTCCCGCCACTTTCTGTTTCAGGCCAATAGTCCAATTCTCAAACCTGTTACTATTAATTATAGTATCTTTTGCATAATGTATTTTCTTTAAGTAATGATTAAAATGTTCTCTGGAGAACAATGCAGCCAATGATTATAACGATAATTGTAAACGAGGTGTCATGTTAGATCTCTTTGTGCGCATACATTTGTTTATATTTAAATCTTTTTTTTTATTATTTGAATCCAGCGTTAAAAACACACTTGTTATCCCACATCACGGTGCACATACATCATATCAGTGTATTAAAATATCTACCTTACTGCAAATCCTCCGCTCCTGGGAGGCTTGCTTATCTGAAATTTATGGGAGCTGGAAAATAGCTGCATCTTGTTTTACATTTCTGCCACAAAGAGATACATGCGATCGCACAGGGGCGTGTTAGCGGGGCTTACAGACATGCTGGAGTTTAATTGTATCTTTGCAGATGATAACTAAGAGGGTAGCCCATACTTAGGCTTGTCGTGTATTTTTGGAGCAAGCGGTTCAGAAGGAAAATGAGCGGCCGATAGCTTGTCATCTGAATGTATGGTCTGTTGATAATTAGCTGATGCGATCCCCAAGCCTGAATTATTGTCGCGTTTTTCAAACTTTCTTTGTTTCTCTGTTTGTTTCTTTCTTTCCCCATCTGTTCCTCTCTGCGTGTCACTTCCTGTCTCGTCCGGATTAACGCTTATAACGAGCCACTTTGATCCCATCTGTTGAGCTGAGAAGCCGGCCTGCCTTTAGCAGAAGGCACTGCCAGTCAGTAGGATCCCCTGCGCTCTGCATTATTCATGGGGTCAGTGAGACTCGATGAGGACGGGAGTGCTTGATTTGTCCCGTCATCTTCGATTTCATGCTCGGAACCTTTCGCAGGACTCACTCCTTGATGAGCCAAGGGGGAAAACAAAAATACAGAGACTTTGCCATACAAGGGCCAAGGTTGTGACTCAAATCAAAACCGTACCCTGTCGTCTTGTCATATTGTCGCACACCTGTTACCAGGAGGCTCTGTAAGTTTGGGCCTCCTGGGGGTTCATGGACTATCTGGTTTTAATGGCGCCCCCTGCAGCTCTCACTTAGCATTTTCTGCCTCCATTTCTGGTCTAAAAAATCTTTGACTGTTCCTATATATTGTTGCTTATCCTTTATTTAGCTGGATGTACTGGACGGACTGGGAGGAGGACGAGGTGAATGACAGCATCGGCAGGATCGAGCGGGCCTGGATGGACGGCTCATCCCGACAGGTCTTTGTCACGTCCAACATGCTGTGGCCCAATGGACTCTCCCTGGACCACGGAACCAGTACCATGTACTGGTGTGATGCCTACTTCGACCACATCGAAAGGATCTTTCTCAACGGGACGGGCCGGAAGGTGAATGCGGGGGGGGGGCTGTTTCGGCGGCATGCCGTTCATGGGAACCCGGAAACCGGCAAAGATGAGTACAGGAGCATTTGACAGCATAAGCTGCAAATTATGTCTCTTTAGGGGAGGCATGCAAACTGTGTAACAAACATGATATATACATGACACACGCATGCACACACACATATGCATTTTCACAGCAAAGACAGTCACTGTTTAGAACTGCAATCATTTTGTATCTCCACCTATCTTCTCAGGTTGTGTACAGCGGGAAAGAATTAAAGCACCCATTCGGGATTTCCCATTACCGGACACATGTATTCTGGACTGATTACATGAATGCCTCCATTTTCCGGCTGGATCTCTCATCGGGAAATGTCACGCTCCTGAGAAGTGAGAGACCCCCGCTCTTCGGACTCCGGGTGTACGACGCTCAGAGTCAGCAAGGTGAATGGCCGCCAGCGTGGTGCACGGATCTGACCTTTGACCTTCCTCTCTGACCTTCCTGCTTAGTTTGTCTCTTTCACTCCAAATGCTAACTGGTGTCTGAGTTATGGAAAAGCTGCATTTACTCCTGACTGCTGCTTTGAACTTCAATTAGCACTTCTTACAGGTCCACAGTGTGTTTTCCGCAACCGAGGTGCCAAATGCAAATTTTAACCTTATTCGTTCAGGCTGCGAACAGATTATTCCACTTGACATCTGTCAGTGTAAAACCCAGAGAGATGTAAAGCTTTTAGATGATGCGCATTTCCAGGAGAAAATAAGTACTTGGAAAAATGCTAAGTCTAGGAATTTAACAAGAAATCATTTATACAAAACAGTCAGTCATATTTTAAACCACATCTTTTATTATGAATAAGTGAATGCATCAACAGGGAATTTATTGTAAATTAATTCATTTAAACATGTAATTACAGTCCATGCACAAGGCCAGGGGTTGATGGGCAGGCATAGTATTTTGGTAATCTGCATTAGAAGTGTATTTATTACATGAAATCTGAGCCATCACACTTAATTATCAGTGCTTTTGAATAAATTTGAAAACCTGAATTACTCCTGTAATCCCAGCACAGGGTGATTTCCACTCAGTGATAATTAAAGGCCTTTGTTGGTTTATATATAGCCAAAATATGAGATGGCGATCACAATCAGTGATAATGTTAAAAAACTTACAATGTGCCATGCATTTAATGGGTGAGACGTATTTATATGAATATCTGAGATATTCTCAAATGTATAATGTAGCCTCTCATTAGAATTTTGTTTATATATGTGTATGTTATATATATGAATAATGCAGGGAGGCGCAATTATACTGTTATAGTGCACTTATGGGTGTAATTGATTTATCATTGCATGGCAATTCCAGAAAGCATGGAGTCAGGTGCCCGGGGTCGTGACCTTGCAGGCAGAGCGACAGCAGAAAATGAGGGTTGTTGTCTGTAAGCTTATAAGCAGCTATGGAGCTGTGTTTATGGTTCCCGACTCCCCCTGATGGGGAGGGGGAGGCCGGTGGGGGTGATTACAGTCATTGACGCGCATAAGCGCCTATCAGAGCCCAGCGGAGGGGCCTCCACATCCTGGCGGCACATGGGGCGCCGTGACGGCGGAGCCGGCGACTGTACGCATCATTAGCCTGCCTCCCGCGGCTCCTACGTGCCGCATGCCTGCAGGAGTCAGAACAACAGCACTCACGCATCACTTCCTGTGTTATTTTTGTCCGGCGATAGGCTGCCGGTAATTCCACTTGCAGAATTTGATAAACACTACAGTATGAGGAAGATTCTTTGTCCTTCTGTATTTCTGTATGCTCTATGGTCTGCATAAAGCGGATACAGAAACACACGCCTTAATCAGTCAGATGATCCAGAGTAAATGATATAAATAAGAAAATATTCTGCTTATATAATAGCTGAAATGAACATCAGGGAATGTTTTCAAACTCGCTTAAAAGTTAATCGTAGTGTTTCAGAAAAATTTGGACATAACATCACTGTGTTCCACTCCAGAACATCTGTTTTAAAGTAAATTATGAGCGGAAAAGCCATCTTGGACTTCTGCTAAATTCTTGGCTTGTCATAAAAGTATAGTTAGCAATAGCGCTAAACTTGCCACCAAAAAGATTAATTGGACCTCGTCTTTGCATTAAGCATTGGCTCTTACTAAACTGAGGTCTTTATCTCATTGGTTCAGGCATTGCATTCTTACAGAATCTTCAACTGCACAATCTTCTCCTTACTCAACAACTGGCAGTTGCCTCATGTGGGAAGAAGGAATCACTCTGTCACTGCTGTGTTTGTGCTTACCTCTGACAGTAAGACAAATTATTAATCCAGGGAGGAAAATGTCAAATACGCCCTCAAAATATTCCCCATAATTCAAAAATGAATGCCTGAATCTGTAATACGATTCTTCCCAGTCTGTTATACGGGACAGGAAATTGGTTTTAGATAAAGATGTCACCTAAATAAATGCTTTTATTCATGCTATAAGGCTGAAGGTTTGATTGGCTGCTCTTATTGCTTGGGGAACCTCCTTGCAGGACGAGTGATGCATTCCTGGTCAAACTGAAAGGTTCGCTTTGTACCTTTGCATCACACAGGGGCCGACAGTGCATGTCGGATAAATTACGGGGGTTGCAGCACCCTGTGTCTGCCCATTCCGGGGGGGCGTGTCTGTGCGTGTGCCGATAACCAGCATCTGGCGAAGAACAACTTCACCTGCTTAAGTAAGCCTCTCGCCGTGGTGTCATTCATTATGAAATGTTGCTTTTGTTTGCTCCCGGGGCATTGTGGGAAATGTGGGGCTCTGCCTTAATGTCCATGGTTGTGGATCTCCCCACAAGGTGTGGCAGGGGAGCCGGAAGGCTGCGGCGACAGCGAGTTCCAGTGCCGCAACCACCGCTGCATTCAGGCCTCGTGGAAATGTGATGGGGACGACGACTGCTTAGACGGCAGCGATGAAGATGCTCATGTGTGCTGTACGTATTACGTAACCCGTCACCTAGCTAAATAAAGCAAATCCTTATGTGGGTCACTTGCATTGTTAAATGTAGAGAAAAGCTGCACCGCGGGCATCGATGTGTGCTGTGCGTGTCTGCGTTACTCCACTAAACGAGCCACGTAGCTATATAAAGCAGTTCCGTATGCGGTTCATTCATTTGTTTTATGTAAATCAATCTGTAAGTACTATAGGTGTAATGGCACTGTACACTTTGCCCACAGTTTGGTGTTTGTCACAATCTAAACGTACGATTTTGGTTATGACATTTACAATTAACATACATACACGAGTACTCATATTAATAATTATGTCATATTTCTTATGTCATAATTAATTATGTCAGCCAGCCAATTGATGCCTGTGGGCGAGACTATGCCAGCCAATTGGTGACTGTGGGTGGGATCACAGCTCGTCGATTACATCTGAAGTATGCAGCAAGCTTTAGGCAGAAAATTTATGCCGTCTGCTGATGTATAATGACATTTAAATCCTAGTCCTCAAAAATAAGATGACCCCAATTTTTTAGATGGATTTTTATGGGGAAGAATTTTATATTAGCGTAGAAAATACGTATAGGAAAGTGACAGGCATATCATGCTACCACTGGTCACATGAGCGTATTGAACCATCCGCGCAATCGTTCGATAATATACTGTGTACCGTTACACCCCTAGTAAATACGGCTTTGTGTCATGTGACAACAGCATTGCGTCTCTCGCCCCACGCAGATAACCGCAGCTGCCCCCCTGACCAGTTTCGGTGCCTAAACAGTCGCTGCATTCCCAAGAGGTGGCTATGCGACGGGACCAACGATTGTGGAGGTGGCGAGGACGAGTCCAATGCCACCTGTGCCGGTAAACCTCCGTTAGTGACGCCAGTCAAGTGGAAGCTGATACAGGGGGCCCTTAGTGTTGTCTCTCCTACAGAGTCACTGTGAAATGGAGCTCACAGATTAGACAGAAGCTCACTTTCCATGTAATAATCCATCCGTCTTCTAATCACACACTAGCGCCTCTCTATGTCTGTAAACAGTCATACTCAACGGGCAATTCAGACACACCCGGCCCTGTGGATTAGGACACTCTGTGTCGGTCATCACCAGTTCATATCCCCAGTTTGACAGACTGATTTTACCACTGGGCTCTTAACAAAATGCTCCAGGGACTGGCTGACTGCTTTCTCAAAGATGCACATTGCTTGGATAAAAACATCTTCAATATAAGTAAATGTAGGCTGACTGCATGTCTTTGGACTGCAGGAGGACACCAGTGTGACGTGTGGAGAGTGTGCAGAAAAAAGGCACACAAACACATTTGTATTCATATCTTTGTGGGGACCATCAATTTATGGGCAAAACTCCAAAAATCCCAACTATGACAACCTTGACCCCTACTCAGCCCCAACTTTAACCATAAGGAACCAAACAAAATAGTTTTTGATTGCATCCATAGACTTTTATGGGGAGTGAAAAAGCCCGCAATATCTAAACAACAGGTTTTTACCACAATGTGGTCCCCACGATGTAATACATACATAACCCCCCCCCCCCACACACACACACACACCCACACACACACGATTCAAACCCCTGAGTCTGGATGTGTGAGGCAGCAGTCCTGAGCCACTGTGCCACCCACATTGTACTAATGTGTTTTATAAAATAATGTAGAAATTCACACACATACACAACATAGGACAGTGTGGATGTTTTATGTGTCTTCTGATGAGTTATGACTTAAATATCTTTAAAAGTCTTGGTGTTTGATCACAGCTGTTTTCCCTCAGCATGGCTGAGATATTTCATGGCCTGCTTCAGAAAGTGATAATACATGGAAAGTCTTCGGCAGCCCGACCGGCTCTCCTCCTGCTTGCCGCCGTTTGTTCTGATTTATCGCCCGTGCCTGAGAAAGTCGTGCGGCGTTTGTCATAGCTTCCTGGTGTGTTTTATATCTCGTGAGGTGTAAAAAGAAAAAAAATTATAAAAACGCCGGGAGCATGCAT
Organism: Petrocephalus zakoni; assembly: GCA_026774425.1. Classification (NCBI taxonomy): domain Eukaryota; kingdom Metazoa; phylum Chordata; class Actinopteri; order Osteoglossiformes; family Mormyridae; genus Petrocephalus; species Petrocephalus zakoni. The sequence continues at coordinate 2,759,885 of JAODKN010000037.1, forward strand.
CAGGAATGGATCTGAATCCAAATGTGTACTTTGTGCATTTCCCTGGTTCTTCTAAATGTTAGGCTTTCGCAACATTCACCCTGATATATGGCGCTCCCGCGGCACCAGCGCTGTTTCCATCACAAGACATATATGCTGTATTTATGTTTTGTAGAAGATATTTCTACACTAGTGGGTGTGTGCACCCTGTGATGGACTAGTATCACATCCAGCTTGTGGGATATGTAGATAGGTTCTTGACCCATCATATGGTGGGATATGTGTATAGGTTCTAGTCCCACCATATTATGGTGTATGTGAATAGGTTCTAGACCCATCATATTGTGGGCTATATGGATAGGTTCTAGACCCATCATATTGTGGGCTATATGGATAGGTTCTAGACCCATCATATTATGGGCTATATGGATAGGTTCTAGACCCATCATATTGTCAGATATGCGGATAGGTTCTAGACCCATCATATTGTCAGATATGCGGATAGGTTCTAGACCAGGGGTGGGCAATCTTATCTGCACAGGGCCGCTGTGTATGCAGGTTTTTAGAAGTAGCCTTTAGGTCAGCTGTTCAAACCCAGGTGTGAGGACTTTTCAGCCAAGTCCATCTAATTATGGAGTGGCACTGAAAACCCGCACAACAGCCCTTTAAGGATAAGATTGCTCACCCCTGTTCTAGACTCAACATATTGTCGGATATGTGGATAGGTTCTAGACCCATCATATTTTGGGATATGCAGGTTCTAGACACATGAAGTTGTGGGATATGTGGATAACTTCTAGACCCATCATTATGATGGTATTATTCTACAGTATGATTCTACAGTACGTTTGTGAAGGAAGCCAAAAAGGGAGGTTTGTATAACAGTTGGAAGGGTTGGAAACTAAATCCTAGATTCTTCTCAGGAACATTCCAACTCTTTAGATAGCCAGACTTCATTTATAATTACCATTACAATTAATTTATTGTGGTTGATCACAGAAAATGAAGTGATTATAGGAACTACCCCTCAAGATATTTAGAAAATTAATATAATGGCATCATTTTGTTTTTAGTTTCCTTTTGAAGTTGTTCAGTCTTGGCAAGTTGGAATCTGAAAGGCGGATTAAATTCATATTTCAGTTGCATCACATCTCCATAGCCTTCACTGAGACGCAAACTGAGGTTGTTGGGATTACGAGTCGGCCTGCAGTTAGCTGACGTCACCTGAGAACATGCTCTGTGTGCCACTCTCAAGTGTCATTCTCATTTAGACTCCGGCCTCCGTTCTCTGGTTTTATATTGGCGTCATTTTTAAACACATCTTGATTTATCTGCTAGTCACACACTGGCAGGAAACATAAGTTCCTCCCACGTCCAGAAAGAAATCGACAAGGAGATCAAAACATCCGCGGGTGCACGGTGGCCTCCCGCGGCGCCGAGCCGGAGATGAAACGACCAGGTCACCGGAGATCGAGTTCATACTTGCCGAGTTCTGCTGAAATCCCATCCAGATGGGCCCGCCATGCGGCCCCTTTACAATAGAGCCGTGTTGCATCGCCACGTTTCCTGTTTCATCACCCTGGTCGCGGTTCTTTTACGCCCATCATTAGTAGCACAGCTCTGTACAACAGTCACTTGTGGTTTGTCCCCAAAACCTCATTTGAGACATAACCACATTCACTAATGTGCTACTCGGGGTATCTATATTTTCTATTTATATTTTGAAAGCTCTCTCTTACACTTAATCCTAGAAATAATGCTCATATAAACGTTCATACGCACCATGACAAACATTAGCATACTGCTGGGGTTGTAACATTCCTGGTTTGTGTTGTCCCTCTGCTGCAGGAAAAACGTATTAGCTAAGTGAGTGTATTAAAACTTTAAGATGTGAGAAATTAAACGGAAAAAATAAACACACAAACCATTAAAACGACCAGCCAGTCTCCAAAAACAGAGTCAACGGGGTGTCCCAATCCCGTGACAATGAAATCACTCGAATAACCCTTCCCTGTTATTCCTGTTTTTAGCCCAGACATGCCAAGCTGATCAGTTCTCCTGTCACAACGGCCGCTGCATCCCGGAGACCTGGCGCTGCGATCGCGATGACGATTGCGGGGACCGCTCCGACGAGACGTCCTCATGCAGTGAGTGTTGACAGCAACCACCTGTTTGCAGCCCTAGGGCACCGTGGCGAAGGGATCGTGTGGGCGTGCGATTAAAATGCTGTAATCCCACATTTATACGTGCAGGAATATACAAAGCAGATAAAGTTCGTGGGGGGGGGGGGGGGCAAAAGCAACAGGGTTTTTAAAAAATAAAAAACCCCGAACAGAAAAAAGGGG
>JAODKN010000037.1:2762308-2781848 GCA_026774425.1 Petrocephalus zakoni
CTCTTCCCCCCTACCCCCCTCCTTTCCCCCTCCCCCCCCACCCCCCCCCTTTGTGGGGGGGGGGGGGGGGGGCCCCCAAAAACTACAGGGTTTGTTCTCAATCTAACAGCCCGATCCTCTCCTACGGGTGTAACGGGCAAGAAGGCAATAAAAAAAAAAAAAATAATGGCTTCCAGTGAAAAAATGTCTGGAAAGTGACCACATCCCGCTGACTTCAGCCTTTACAGGAACCCGGTAAAACGGTTGCAGGTGGCGTTTCGTAGGTGATGTTTACGAGGATGTCTGGGTCCATAGCCAGTGACGGCCGCTCTGCCCAGACCTCAAGCGTCACGCATTTTCAGCACTGTCCGGCCCGCGGCACCAGCAGTGTCCGCGGCCAAGCGCCATTATTGAAAGCACTTTCCAGCTGTACATTTCCTTCCTTTGAAATGCAAGCAGTCAATCCAGGAGAAAAAAAAAAGAACGCTTGCATGGAAGCTGTTATTTTTCACTGGGATAAGTGTTCTCCTTCTGCTTCTTGGAGATGGCGATGGGGTGGAGGTCAAAGTAAACAGTGGAAGGAGTGGTCCGTCTCGAGAGCTGCAGAGCAGACTGGTGTGAGCAATAGGCACCATGCTTGCTGGATTGCAAGAAACTCCATATTCAAAGCCCCCCCTTGCACCAATATAAGTATATTTCTCTCTGTAAAGGTTGCTTTCTGGATTTAAAGGGTATACCGGGGCCTTTTCAAGCCAGAAAGCTCCATTTGAGCAAATACACATTTTTAGTGTGCCGGTAAAATATCCTCGTATTCCCCACTGGTGCTTTGGCTTCTGAATCAGGGTTCCCATACTCTGCTTATTATAAGCCAAGGCCGGGTCTGGCGTGGCACGCGAGGGCCTTTGCTCTTCTGACAGCCTGTGATTTTACGCTGCAAGAAGCTAATGCTGAGGGACGGACAGCCAATCCGGCCGCTGCAAACTGACGTCTGTTCGCCTCGCTCGCGCTCCAGCGCGCACCTCCCGAGGGCGCCCCTGAGTGCGGCGAAGCATAACCCCACCTACGCCAGAAATACCCCGGCGGACCCAAGGGGCATGGAGCACAAACATGATCGCACCAGCTGAACTGTGTCAGGAGGTCCCTAATAAGACCTACTATGTTTAGCTAACAACAAAAATATTCCATGCTATAATACTATAATGTAATATAATACATGCTATAATGTGCATGGACATTATATATTATGCATACACATGCATATTTAGCCAAACCAGAATAAGCAGTTGGGGGCAGTGTGTGACTCAGCTGGTTAGGACACTCTGACTATGAACAGAAGGTCGCTGGTTTAAATCCCTGAGTCTGCAGAATGATTTCACCATTGGGTCCATTGGCCTAGTTGGGCCAGGGTCTGTACGCTGTCTTGGATAAAAGAGTCTGCTAAGTCAATGAAATAGATAGGCCTACCTATTTTCACTTAGTAGAAACAAAGCTTTTGCCTTGACCTATCTCACTAAGAGAGAAGAGGATTCTTGTTCCCCAAATACAATATGACCTGTATTGTGACTTTAGAGAAAGATTCCTCATGACCTAATTATTTACTCTGTAATTTCTTTAGAAGAGGAGTCGGGTGGGGGAGCGGGGTTACTCAGTAAGGCTCCCGCTGTCCTGGAGCTGACACATTAAAAAGGCTTAATTTGTGCATCTGGTGGACTTTTGCTTGCTTTCTAAAGCGGAGCGGCCTGCTGGAGCCCTAAGGCGCCGCAGCTTCACTCGACGGCTTTAGAGCCTCCGTGTTTTGGCCTTGAAGCTGTTGGCAGGCCTCCCCTGCATGTCTCCAGGAAGCGGCGGTAGCCGTCCGAGACACTCATTCCTGCTGCCTCCTGGCAGCCGCCAGCCCGGCTGTATAAGCATTCCCCCGTTCCGCGTTTCCCGTAAGCTTACTCACGGCCCGACCAAATATTTTTCCTGGCACATCTCGGCTGAGCGGTCACCGGCCCTAGTGCCTAATATGCTGGTGTTTTATTTGGCTCTACGACTCCCCCCCCCCCACCTTTTCCGATTCAGATGCATTGTTTCGTGGCCTTATTAGCTGGGGAGTGCGCTTGTAGGCTTAAAGAAGGAAGTGTGGAGCAACGGGAAAAGGGGCAGCTGTGACTGCGTGGGTGAATTTCACCACGCTCTGTTTAAGAGAGCCCTGGTACACTGCAAAGGAAACTCTGTACCAGTGAATACGATCGATAGGGCAGGGGGAAGTCCAGAGAAGGTCTCCGTGCCGCTCCGGCGATGCCGTCCGAGCGCCTCGGTGACTGCTGGTACGCACCGCGGACCGCTCCAGCATGCCGGCACAGACAACTACTGTCTCAGTGTCGTTAAACTTCAGCTTCCCTAAAAAATATTCACCCATAAGAAACTTTATTTTCTCCCTCATTTTTTTTTTTACCCCCCCATAACGCGTGCGTCGGGAGCGCCGGCACCGCCTCGGTCCTGGTGCCGGATCCCCGCAGAAGCGTGTCGGGTTCCGCTCACCTCCGACGAACGCGGGGCGCTACGCTTTCCGTACCCGCGTTTTCCCTTATTTTTAACACACTGCAGCGGGACGGCAGGGATGCTGCCTCTGGAAGGCGTCGCAAAGTGCGCCAGCCCAAAACCGGGATATAAATGTACTCGCATCCCATGGCTTGTTTGCGGGTTCATTCCCGGGTGACGGCGGTAAGCAGGCATGCTGTATGTAAAGTTAACGGGCTGGCATGCACTGTGCGCCGGAGTCACTCCGTGTCTCTGCATAACTGCCGCATGAATGATGAGGCCGCTTCCAGGCTGGAAAAATGGGCGGGCCGCACGCTTAGCTTTTATGGGTAGGTTAATTCTCGTATTTTATTGAGCCGGGCTCAGATTTCCGGAGTCACGCTTGTTACGACGATAACCCCTGATCATATAAACTGGGACGCAAATCAATATTCTCAGAAAGTGACAGGAAAGAATGGATATAATTATTACTGGGATGAATGGGCTCGATGCGCTTGTGCCCCCCAACTCCTTTAGTAGGCTGGGCTCTTTGGGATGGGCGTGTGCCGCTCTATAATACGGCACCCAGTCCTCCCGCCTTGCCACAAGAATTAACACACTGATGCCGCTTAATTAGGAACCCTCCTGGCGTTTTGGGTGCGCGTTCATTTTCCGTAATGTTCACTTGTCATCATCTATAACATCCTTTATCCGGTGGACTGCAGCCGTCCAATGTGAGGGGGTCTGCGCTGGCGTCCCCGCGTGGGTGTAACGGTCCCCGGCGGGTCTGCAGAGCCGGAAAGCCTTGGATGTAAAAGCGTGCCACCAGAACTCTACCATGATTAAGTTTTACACCTCAAGTTATTTGCCTGGGCTTTAATTAGATTTGCAGTGGTCCAGCAATGAATTCCAGCAAATTAATATAATTCTATGACTCGCAGGAGGTGTTCATTAACCCAGGGTTTTGGGTCGTTTATCTTTTTTTTTTTTTTTTTTTACTCGTAGGGCTGTATAATTTACCAGAGCTAAAACAGCTTCCGTGTGATGCTGGATAACCTTGTCTTTGTACTTTTCCGGTGATGTGTCTTTCGGTGCCTTTTAGAGGGGGTGCAGATGTGCTCACCCGAATACTGAAAATAACAAGGAGGGCAGCTTCTGCTTTTCGGCCGTCAGTTATATATCGAGCTCCTCCACGACCTTGTTTCAACCAGTAAAAGGTCTGATATCTTAGTCTTTCACCTGGAAATGGGAATGTTTATATGTCATATGTAAGAGTGCTGAATCCGTGCTCGTTGTCGTAAATCCAGAACACATTTCCACATCTTAGTTTTATTATACCCTCTCCTGCCCTTATTACATTCCATGAAACTGGCCTGTTTGGCTTGTTTACCAATTAAAGACACACGTGATTTGATTGTCTTTACAAATGAATGGCAAAGTGTGATTCTGTACCCCCATCTTCCCATTAGCCTTCCCCACCTGCGAGCCCCTCGTCCAGTTCGCCTGTGCCAACGGGAGGTGCATCAGTGCCAAGTGGCACTGTGACTCGGGTGAGTTTCCGCGCCCTGTTCCTTTGTGGATGCTGATTATATACCTCGCTGGAGAAACGCAGCACCGGGGCCCTTCATAGCTGTTTCTGTCCTGTGGGCTGTTCTGTGGGGTTCAGAAATGCTACTTCGTTTAGTCTGTACGAAGCCAAGAATGTGGAAAATTTAATTGATGTAGGAATGGCCAGCAATCCTCTTATTGTGCGCATGCAAACAAGCTGGGCCTCGATTCACTCGCGTTCAAACCGAGGTAGGGCGAGATCCCAGTAATTTACGGTGTGTTAATCGGCGGTGCGCATCTGGGCGGCCTTTCTGTGACGGGGGTGCCAGGAATACATAGCATCCTGGCTTGGCAGGAGAAAAAAAAAAGAAAGAAAACATTGACATATGGTTTTTAAGACTGTGACGTATGCTGAGGAGACATCAAACACGTAGGCTGGGCTGGGGACCTCCATCAGGGTCAGGAACATCTTGCATCAATAAAGAAAATGGTGAGAAAGGAGGTTAATGGTTGGACGCCTTTGCCAGGCTTGTTGTGCGCATGCTGACTGCGCCATGTAATGACTGTGGTGTGTCGAGGCTGCTCCAGGAGGGTGCTGTGGTCTGCCCAGCCTTCCCGCACTGAGCTGCTCCAGGAGGGTGCTGTGGTCTGCCCAGCCTTCCCGCACTGAGCTGCTCCAGGAGGGTGCTGTGGTCTGCCTAGCCGTCCCGCACTGAGCTGCTCCCGGAGGGTGCTGTGGTCTGCCCAGCCGTCCCGCACTGAGCTGCTCCATGGTGGATGGTGACAGCAGAAGGGAGCCTCCCCTGAGTGCCTGATTCCCAGAGTAAAAGCTTCTAGCTGCTCTGTAATGGGCTGGGGCAGATTCTGCCACCATGACCTGGCAGCACTCAGCTGTACTAGAAGGCAGACGTAATGAAATGTGATATGCTGCTCTCCCAGGGGATCATCTGCTTGCCATAATGCAGCTTTTCTTCCCCGCTGGGAGGTTGTGTTCCTGGGCAATGATACAGTCTTCAACAGGCAGTGCGAAGAGCATTATTTGTTGTCCACGGAGCCAGCCCGTTTGCCAGAGTACTGGGCAATTGTTTGAGAAGCACCATCAGCGCCATAGGAACATTGTAAATTCAAAGAGTCCCTTGTAGGAGGCTTTGGCTATATGCAACCTTCGTCAGTCTATCCGTAACCATTTGGACGTACTGTAGATGGCCATCATCTTGGGTGCCATCTTCTGAAGGGGCATCTGGTTCCACTTTATTTTGGAGCAGGGACACTGGCAGTGGAGCTTACCTAGGGAGCTGCATGGGCTCCAACCGGCATTGATTCATATGCTGTACAACAGATTTCGACTGAATTTGTGACATCGACATAAGATCCAGACCCTAACCCTGTGCACACAGAGTGGGGTTCCCCCCTAACTGCCGCCAGACAGTGTAGGCTTCCCACCTAACCCTGTGCACCCAGACTGGGGTTCCCCCATAACCCTGTGCACACAGACTGGGGTTCCCCCATAACCCTGTGCACACAGACTGGGGTTCCCCCCTAACCCTCTACTCCCCCTGACCCTGTCCCTCCTCTTCGCACCCAGATGACGACTGCGGTGACGGCAGCGACGAGTTGGGTTGCATGCACTCCTGCTCCAATGCGCAGTTCCAGTGCGCCAGTGGACGCTGCATCCCGGACCACTGGGCCTGCGATGGCGACAACGACTGCGGAGATTTCAGTGACGAGAATTCCACCTGCGGGGGCGCTGGTGTGTTGCTGATGTGCTGTTTGTGAAGCCATATTGTACCAGCTGTGTATTCGGGGTTCTGCTCTCTCCCTCTCTGCATTTTGCATGTCCTCTCCATGTTCTCTTCTTCTTATAAATGCTGCTAATTGACGGCTCTGGATTGGCCATAGACTATGAGTGTGTGTGTATCTGTGCTCCGTGATGGATCTGTGTGCCCCAGCCTTGTGCCCTCTCTTCCCTGGGATAGTCTTCAGCCCCCCTCCCCTCTCCCCAGCCCATAAAACCATAGACTAGGATAAGCACTTACAAAATATATGGACAGAAATATGCTGGTATTGTTTTTTTAGGGACGTTAATTAGGTTTAGCATGTCCTCACTTCATCCCGAATTAATCTGGTCTATCTGTTTTTAGTAAAGCACCCTCTGGATTTGGATTCTTTAATCTGCTATAATTATCCGGTGGTGCAGATATGGGGGCTCAGAATACTTACAGCCCAGTAGCTTGTCAGGAAAATGAGGAAGCTATTTATCAAATGCCTCCTCAAACCACTTCCCAGACTTCTGTGGTCTCAAGAGGCTGACCCAGTAGAGGTGCGTCGGCGTGGGCCTGGAAATCTCTAGTAGGATGTGTGAAGACGAAGCAGGAAATTGAATCATCGTATGTTTTAGATTGTGATGTGTATGTATTCCAGTCAGATTGGTGGTGTCAGCCCGGGGGATATTAAACGAGCCGATCTCCGAGAGCTGAGAATGTATTATGCTAATTTGGAGCCGACACTAGGTAGCGTCCTTTGTCTTGTTGGTTGCAGGGTGAATGTTTTACTCTCAGGATTGTCAAGCACATAAGGAAATGCTGGCCTGGCTTGTGTGAAACCTCTGTGTTTGCTGTCCTCTGACTAAAGAGCCTGCCGGCCGGGAGTGACGGCGTTTAGATGTCAGCTGCGGGCTTACAGAGAAATGCACTTCTGAGGTTGGTCAGGCAGCAGTGATGGAGCACATGTCGCTGCCTTGTCAGTGTCCTTAACATTAGCATTACTGTCATAGCTATGCAGCAGTACCACAGACTGCCCAAGTCCACCTGATTCTTTATTAAGCTTCATTCAGCTTTCCTCTACAGTGAAACGGCAGTGAGTCCACTGGGATTTCATTATTTGGGTTATTATTCAATTTCTGCACATTTTTTGTTCAAAGTTGCTTGCATAACTAAGTTTCCCAGATACACTTCTGGTTAAGAAGTCTTGGAAAGTGCTGTATAATCATCTAGATGTCATCACATTTTCTGTTGATATTTAACCATTATATAGCCAATCAGTACATTCTGAATAAGTTTAGAAAGTTATTCCGAAGTTTTGTCTGAGTATTGTATACATATATATCCATTAAAAAGTGGGGTTTGCATTACCCTGTTGGATTTGAACCATGAAATACTCAGCTGTTCTAGACTTCACTTCCCTTACTCAAAATTAAGATGCATCAGTTCAGCAATCATTAACTGCAGGTGAAGAGCAGCACTGTCAGTCTCCCCCCAAAACAAAAATATGGCTGTAGATGTTCGATGCTGGAGGTCATCGACATTGGGTGGTCTGTGCTGATGCTGGAGGTCACCGTGTGACCGGCGTTGGGTAGTCTTTGCTAATGCTGGAAGTTACTGTTTGACTGGTGTTAGGTAGTCTTTAATGATGCTGGAGGTCACCGTTTGACTGGTGTTGGGTAGTCTTTGCTAATGCTGGAGGTTACTGTTTGACTGGTGTTAGGTAGTCTTTAATGATGCTGGAGGTCACCGTTTGACCGGTGCTGGGTAGTCTTTGCTGATGCTGGAGGTCACCAAGTGGCTGTAATTGGGGTAGTCTTTGCTGATGCTGGAGGTTACTGTATGACCGGTGTTGGTAGTCTTTGCAGATGCTGGAGGGTGCCTTATGACCAGCATTGGCTGGTCTGTGCTGATGCTGGAGGTCACCGTGTGACCGGTGTTGGGTAGTCTTTGCTGATGCTGGAGGTTGCCGTTTGACCTGTGTTGGGTAGTCTTTGCTGATGCTGGAGGTTGCCGTTTGACCGGCATTGGGGGGTCCATACTAATACTGAAAGACCGTGAGACTGGTGTTAAGTGATCTGAACTAGCACTGGAGGTCTGCATATGACCGGTTTTGGGGGGGTCTGTTTTTCTTCCTAAGCCCCACCTCCTCGCAGTGACTGCAGTAGTGAGGAGTTCCAGTGCGGCACCGACTATACCTGCATCCCTGAGCGTTGGCATTGCGACGGCGACAAGGACTGCGAGGACGGAAGCGACGAGTTTACCTGCGAGGACATCAAGAAGGTGTGCGACCCCAAGGCCAAGTTCACCTGCAAAGCGTCAGGTGTGTAGCAGCGGCTTGCAGTGTCAGCGTGCTTCTGAGAATTCGTGCTTCCTGCCGGGCATTTGCGGCCTCTGCGCTCCTCTGTTGTAGCATTTTGCTCTAATGGCAGCGTGGCGGGAAACACTGGCCTTGCTGTGTGAGGGTCTGCATGTGCATGTATGCCCCCCATCCTCTGCTAGGCCTTCCCCTGTCCTCAGCCACTGTGACGTGCAGCAGGTTTTCCTGTGACCCTCTACTCAATATGCAGTTGGAAGATGGGTTAGGTTTATAATGATTTAGTCCTTAATCAAACCAGATGTTTAAAACTCTGCAAAGGAAACACATCTTATAGGTGGATATAAATATATACAGAACATTATGATCAACCCCATATGAGGTGGATCATTTCGACTGCCTCAAGAAAATGCTGCGTGTCAAGGTCTGGGATGTGTTAGATGGTAAGCTAACATTCAGTACTAGCAGTTGTTGATGCAGAAAGAAACGGGCAGGGATAATTATCTGAGTGATTGATAAGGGCCAAGTCATTATGGCCAGACAGAGCATCTGCCAAAAAGAAAGTCTTGTGGGGTGCTTGTGCTCAGCCATGAGTGCTCTGAGGAGGGAAAAACCATGAACCGCCACCGGGTGCTGGGTGGCCAAGACATGAGCTGTGAATGAAGGCTATCCCATGCAGTACAGACCAACAGAAGGGCTACTGTGGCATAAGTGGCAGATCATTTTGATGATGATCACAGTAGTAATGTGTTGCTACACGCGGGACGTCGAGCTCTCCTGAATATGGGGCTGCATGGCTGTGGTTCAGACAGATGCCCGACACGTGCCCAGCTGTCCGCATGATGCAACAGAAAATAGGATTAATTTGGTTAGGTGACCTTCTTCCTTTGCTCCAAGGTCCAGTTTTGATGGTTGCGTGTCTATTGTAGGTGCTGGTAGACCGATGTCGGCATGGGCACTCTGACTGGCCTGAGGCTATGTGGCCATAATGATTTGGCCCTTATCAGAGTCACATAGATCTTTACCCAAAAGAAAGTTATTTGTGGGCTGAGTTAGTCTGTTTGCATCAGTGGGGACTGGAATGCACCACGTGTGCCCTACATTTGCCCCCCCCCCATAACGTGTTCACACGGGCTACGCCAAGCCCCAGCTCCAGCGGCACCGTGGACCGAGCCCATCGCTGCCTCCCGGCAAACTGTATTTATTATATCAAATTGGATCAATTTACTCCGCTTCACATGCCTCCCGAAATAGCACAGAGTGCGTTTGGCTCACGCTGTAATTGAAACCGGGGTGCGGGTGGGGGGGGGAATTTTCAGATTGCCCGCGTGAGTTCAGGATCAGGTGTCCCGCTGGAGCCCGTATCGATCTGCGCCACCGAACGCGTCTCATAAAAATGGGGCGTTTACCATAAAATAAGCCAAGGGACGCCCCAGCACGCTGCAGTCGGATCGGCACTTTCCCGGGAGCAGATACATCCCTGGCTGCATCCATATCGGAACGCCAGCATTGCTGACGGCCACTGGGCTGTGATTCGCTGTTTACTGTTCTCCGTAATGCACTTTCATTTTTTCCGCTAGTCTGAAACCCTCGTGGTATTCTGTTTGCCAGCTCATCACTAAACGTTTTCATGTTATAGACTTCATATTTATGCATGGAGTCAGTAATGATGCTAAAATGATATTTCACATTACTTTTAATGTATAATAGGTGCCATATACTGATATTTTGAAATATACAGGCAACTCTAGACTTACATAAAAGCAACTTAAGTAAATCTGGACATCCGCCTGTAAGTACTGTATGTTTTTATTTATTTAGTGTATGTTCTTTATGTAATACTATTTTATTTTTAGTGTTTTTTGCTGTGAGAATATTATGGGAAGATAAATCTGACTTATGTCAAATTTGACCAAGTCAAAAGGTTTGTGGAATGGCATCCTTACGTAAGTCATGAGGTGCTTGTAGTGAAAGAGAGACTGGTAAGAGGCTTTCTCGTGGCCACGGGCTGGAAGGTGGCCCCAGCCAGCTGGGAGTGTAGCAGCTAATGATATGGGCTCACGGTCAGAACACAGCTGGCACCAGGCCCAGGCGGAGCCCTGCCATTGTAACCAGAATCACTTCCGTTACAACATGCAGCAGGTGAGTGAGCCTGCGCTGCTGTGCCAAGAGTAATCGGCGTCATCGTCGTCGCTGGGAGGATAAGTCATGCAACAATTCAGCGGCCAAACAAAAACAAACAAACAAGCGAACACATGGCTATGTTTTATATATGACGGAGGCATGTAGACAGTAAGCTTTGAAGGCACTGGTCACGAACATGTTTGCTCATGTGTGCTTATCGTACTGATCACTGATTCAGATTCAGATTAATTTATTTAGCCCAAAAGGGCAATTCAGGTCTACAGTCACCCCATTCCACATAAATAAACACAATACAGTAAAACATTAATATGTCAAAGACAACAGTTCAGCATAAGGGCACAAGGACACAAGCAATGGACTCATTCTGGTACTCAAGGGTCTGAGTTAGAGAAGAATGAATGAATGAATGAATGAATAATGATAAAAAGTCAAATTAAAGGACAGAAGGAATGCATATTGTAATATGTGTTACAGTTTAAAGGGCATAGTCTCCATGTAAAATGACTACTGTCAGCATTAAGCTGCCTGATAATAATCAGCTTGATGGGGGACACACATGCACACATGTGCTCACCAGGGGAAATTTCATCCTCCAAGCACATGCAGATATTCAAATCCAGGACCCTGGTTATGAGGTGAGAGAGGAAGGCTGGATGGCACTTGTAAGTCCTCAGGATTCTTTCCGGAACAACCTAGAATCTTTACAGCGATTTCTGTTTTTTTTTTGAGAGCACTGGAGCAAAAGGATGTTGACCGGTTTGTTTATCAAGTGTCACGCAAAAATTACACCCTTCCCCCTCAATAATGAAGAATAGACGGAGATAAGTGAGCGGAGATAATTGGACAGAAGGGCAGAGGATTGAGTGCCCGTGACCTTATCTCCAGTGATCTTAATGAAAGTCTACTGTACCGATTCCCCGCTGGCATCGAGAAGATGAGAGCTGGAAGGTAATGGGTGTTGACAACATTCGAGCGACTCAGAGTAAAGGGCCCGTCGTTGGCCAGCACTGATGCGGAATGGGAGAGCTTTCATGTGGTTGGGGCCTTTCTCTTTATACGCTGCCTTTTGTTCCACTTTGGACTGCAATCAATGTTTCCGGGCAAATTGGAAAGTCCAGCAGGATTCCCGACTGAAATTTTCATTATATTCTCTTTAAAATAGGGGAAGGGAACGCGAAGGGCAATCTGGGGCTATTTCTGCACACGAGGGTGCTTGTTTTTTGTTTTCTCCCATTTTACGAGTGCGGGAATCTCTGACGGCTACCTTCGAGCCCTGGCCAGGTATTGAGGCAGAATGACCCGTTCAGGACTAATGCAGATGCTTTATTGTGGATCTGAAACACAAATGCGCGGAAGGAATTTCAGGCCTGATTGATCTCAAGCCCATCCATCACTTCTGTTCAGACTGGCGGGGGCTTGGGTTCCAGTCGCACTGACTCACCACCATTATTTTACCTTCCCCCCCTATACAGATGAGGGCATTCATGTTCTGTTACTCTGTTGCACAGAATAACAATCACCAAGAAATGGCCAGAAATTGCGAAACAGCCAAAAGCTGAATGAAGCACGTTCATGTGCGACTCGAAAGAGGTGTAAAGGTGGTTCGTGGCTTTTCCGAATTCACAGGCCGGATCGGCATGTAATGTATACAGCATATCGCGGCTCTGTGCAAAATGTATCACCCCGGCTGGCTGAAAGCGAAAGTCAATCATCGGTAATTCTGCACTTACGATGCCAAAGGTGCTGTCACGGGTATAAAATACCGAGAACACTCTTGCCGACGCTTATTGGCGAATATGTTCCCGGGTATTGTTCTGTCCATTGCTTTTAGTAGTTGTATAAATAATGCACACATTAAAGTGCTGCACACAGTTCTGTGCTGTGAAGTCACCAAGAAGAAAAAGTCTACAAGAGTGACAGCAATCACCTTAAAGGGGAAGTCTGTTTATTTGTACTGCACTGTACAATAATCACTGTGCTGACTTTTACCTTCTCAGTTTCATTTAATAAAGCTCTTAGATACACAGTCTTCTTATTGTTGAAGAGAACGCCAACTGCTGATTAGTCTTCATTTGCCTCATTACCAAAGATCCACAAGTAACCTTTTCAAGCATATTTTCATGAAAGCAGAATAATGCAAACCAGAGTAATATTAAGAAACAAACAGACTGCGTCTGTGAACCGCAGTTAAAGATAGATTGCGCTGGATTGAGTATTACGGTTTAACGTCGGCCGCCAGCACCGCGGTGATAGCGTTGATTTAAAGCCATTTTCCACACGTGATGAGGGGCATTATTGTCCCCCGATGCTAGTTCTTATGACTGGCAGACAATAGCAACGCTGCCTGTAGCACAGAGACACACAGAAAAAGAAAACAAAAAGCGTGAGACGTGGCGGCTGTATTCATGGAAATGTAATCGAGCCGCTGCAGGTGTGCCTCCTTTGATGCGGCACATCGGCACGTCTCCTAATTTGGGACGGTACTGTTTACATTCTGGTCACAGCACGCTTAATTATCCCCTCTATTGTTGCGGGCTGCGCACCGCGCTCCCGCGACGCCGCCGCCGCGATTCTCCTGTGTTCCGTAATTACTCCCATCCCGTGTTAGGCGCGGCTGCGCACCGCTCCCCAGAAATGCCAGCAGTCTTGTGTTCCACCCCCCGCCTTGCTGGACTTTCTAGACTCTTAAAATGACCCCATATATTTGCTCAGTAATTACTGGCACTTCAAGTTGCAGAACACTTTTTAGTCTTTTTGGGAAAGCCAAACTGTGCAGAGCCTCAGCTATGGTAATGTGCAAAATTCCCTCAGTACGGTCCGCCTAAAATGACCCGTGAGTAGTTGGTGGATTGTGCTGCCTAGATTTTTCTGGAATAAATTTCTATTCGCAAACGAAAAATGACCTATTCACATTGAAGCGGCTTCGAAAGGTGAGGTTAAGATGCTCAAGACCTTTTTTTTTCCATTATGCACAAATAAAATGAGCGCATTATCCATGGCTGCAGAGGGAGTGCCCTGGGAATTTTAGGGAATAACTGTCCTGTGCCTTGTTATGCTTGGATAAACCTGTAAGTTTGAAAAGGTATAGATTTGGAAAAATAACTTTTTTTTGTGACCATGCAGTTCCGATAACATTGACATTGCTTGATCAATAGATCAATTGCTCGATATATAGATAGATCGATAAAAAGTATGATACTCATCCATGAAATTTAAATTAAATCTGAAAAATAAATACTGACTGTAAGTGCATTACAATCCTATGGAAAATGTATGGATTTGTAAAGGGTTCCTATATCTAAAGATGTTATCTGCGTTAAGGCAGGTGACGCCATCTTGCTGTAAGTTCAGAGTCAGTTCAAGTGCAGATGGTTGTGTTGAAAGGTCACATGACTAATTTTACGGCATCTGTATTGCCATATGCAATAAAAAATAATTTGACCTTGGCGGCGCGTTTGATTCAGCGCCTGGCTAAGGAGGACACCCCAATTGTCACAGTTTATATTAAACCCAGTAATATGCTTATATTGACAATATCTTAGTACAATGAACTTGCATGTAGGTTTTGCAGAGTTTGTAGTGCATATGCTGCAAGCAGATGCGGATGAGATGAAAATATGGCCTCGACATGATTGGTCTGCACGCGGCAGGCAGCGGTGCGACGTGGCGCATCACCCAGGCAACGGCGAATGGCGAGTGTAGTGGCTCCGGTATCGCTGTGCGTACGCTGGCCCTGGGCTGCGGCAGAGCGGGAAGGCGGGGCTGTCAGGAAGCGATACGGAGGGCATCTGTACGCATGGAGCATTTTAAAGCCAAATCTTACTGTGGAAACCTGCAGCAGTCAGAACACTATCTAAAAATGGACGAAGGTTTCCAAGGTGACTGTAAGCGAGGGTGCTTCAGAAGAGCACTGTAATGCAACATGTATGCAGTTAGTACCTTTTGATGTGTGTATATTCACCTCGCACCTTTATCAGGAACAGCACTCAAACCATGTATTTGCACGGGGTCCCTCATTGGCCAGAAAGTTACACTTCCACTTTGGGAGTCCAACAAAAACATCCTTGTATATAACCACATAAAATTGCATATATGGACATATACTGAAACTTCAAAGTTGAATGCCTTTTTCAAAGACTCAGAATGGAATTGTATATTGTACATGTATAACGAAACTCTGGGTGTCTCCACCAATGCTACATATTATATAAAATAAATAATACAATTATATAGTAGTGAACCGAAGTGTAGCAGAGCAATCATACAAGGGCTTTATAAACACCACCTGCTTCCTTGCACAGGCAAATGCATCAGTAAGAAGTGGGTCTGCGATGGCGACCAGGACTGCGAGGATCGATCAGACGAGAGGGACTGCGGGGCGTCCGTCTGCAAACCCCCCAAGTACCACTGTGCCAACGACACCACTGTCTGCCTCCCGCCAGAGCGCATTTGCGACGGGAGGAACGACTGCGCAGACCAGTCGGACGAGGAGCCTGCCTGCGGTAAGATACATTGTGGGGGGTGCAGGGACCTGGCATGCACAGTATGCTGGGGACACTTCCCATGGTTTGGGATCGGCAGTGTTGAGTAAACGCACAGTCCATTTCCTGTCCTTGTTGATTGGCTAGAAGATATCGTGTTAATAATTAGATGTTGTTTCATCTGCTTATTTCCTGACCTCTGTTTGCAAACAATAAGCCCTTGTGGCTTATCGCTGCTAGTACCCCCCCGGCCATTAACGGGAGTAGCGTTTCCTAGGAAACATAAAACGAGTCGATGTCACGGCTTGTGTGCTGAGGTATGACACGGCTCAGTTTTTCTAGGGGGGACAGGCTCTTATCCGAGTGCGGTCTGGGGAACACTGCGGCCATATCGTCTGAGTGATTATCGGTACTCCTCGTTTGGTGACACCGGAGAAGCGCTCTGTGATAGATTGTGTTTTCATTGGCCAGGAGGACAAATGAGCAATGGCCTGTCTTTGCGAACGAGACGAATCGTAACATTTTAGCGTCAAGTGGGCTTCAGTTTACAGTGTGTGTCAGTAATGCAGTAAGGACACGATAAATGCTTTGTTTTTTTGGAGTTCTTGCGGGCCACTGTGTAATCGCTACCGACTTATGCTGTGTAGTTATTTTTATAAACTCGAGTTCATTGAAAAAGGAGATTAATGCACCCTGCTGATGATATACAACATTTAGCTTTTTTTGTTGCAGTTCAGAATGAAATTCACTTGCAGCTAAGTAAAATCTTAAATAATACAATTACTAACAATTGTGTGAGCTAATGTTTACATTACCTTACAAACATCTGAGTACAAATCGTTTTATTATCTTGCTGTTATTTTTCATACCCATACATTTGAGTGCTCGTATCCTGCAGACTGGAGTGACATATGTTATCATGCCAGTGGGAATTATATCTATGTTTTATCCAGCAAAATTACCCTTCTGGTTGAGTAAGTTTACATGATGGAACAGCGAGAATCCCAGCCGGTCCAAGCCGCCTGGGCGTGTCCCCGGTCCATAAGACGTGTCATTGGTCCCCTGAGGATTCCAACCTAGTGACAACAGCAGCGAGTGTATATGTCTGGTCACAAAAACCATTACTCGTAGTAAACAAATACAAACTAGGGTCAGGAAAATAATGGAACACAAATTCACCCAATTTCCTATTCCTTCAGTCCTCGCTTGAAGGATAATGCCTTGAAAGTAATTATATGCAAATTCACACACGTAGCAGACAGAAACCCTCAGCGTGGAAGTGTTCTGTTTGTGAGATCTCAGGTATGACTGAGGAGGAATATTATTCAGCAGATATGGGGAGTTCAGATCTGGAGATCCTGAGCTATGGCATATACAGTACTACACCTGGTTTGCCCCACAAATATCAATAATCTTGGGGTTTTAGTGTCATATTTATAAGCTGGCTGGCTGTCAGTTCAGATCTCAGCTAGCTGCCTCCAGACAGCGAGACTTTTCTGCTAGTTTGTGATGATAATGTATGTGCTTCATTACCTTTGAGGCTTGGCTGGCAGTCATTCTGCGGTTACGTATGTGTGGGAACCTTTCAGATGAATTCGAAATCCCCTAGCAGGAGAAACAAAGTCTGTAGCAGTCCTACCTATTACCAGCTAACAGAAGAATCTGCTCCTAATGGTCTCTACAAAGAAGTTAAAACCAGAGCTTCAACCCCGAAAAAGGGAGCACATTAACATGGGCTGGGATCCAGTTATACATGTGTGTTTAAGGACAGATTGACCCTCTGGTCAAGCCCAGTTCTCTTCTTCTGCCAAACTCCTTCTAATGATCAGGGTTACATCAGTTAGAGTCTTGCGGCTAAGCAGAATCCTCGTTTCTCTGAAAGATGCATTGTCCCCAAACTCGCTGTTATAGAATAAGTCTGTCTTTCCCTTTTGGAATAATTCCATAACAATGTCAGCAGAAAAGCCACTACTGTTTATGTGTTATAGACCGATAGACCAAATTGGGCACATGCAGACATTTTTGGTAACTTCCCTCTTTCTGTCGTGTCGTATCACAGTTCTCTGTCAAACATTTATAAAATAAAACGAATGAAGCACACAGCAGGGCTGAATGTGCTTAAATACCCCCAATTGTGCTGGTTTTTCACTCAATCTGATCGCCTGGCTAATTATGATTGATTAATCTGCACCATGCAGAGTTTAAAAATAACAAGTGTCATTCACAATGACGCTGAAAACTGTTTCTGAAATGTTTTTGGCTCTTTCATTGGGAAGCAGCGTTCATTCGTTGTGTGATTTTGTACAACGCAATGTATAGCCGTCGTTTATTCGCTTTTAGGTTTCACAAAACAAATTATGGCAATAGGGAATAGCTTTTGTACAATATGTATACATAAAAAAGCATTTTCTTTTCACCATGATTAGCAGTGTAAGACTACTTAAAAATTACACTGCACCTTTAAAACAGTTTAACGTGATATCCATTGTTTGATTTCTTCAATAAACATCTCCTCTGTAAAGTCAGTACTTCCATTGGCACAGAGTTGTGACTGGAATGTTGTGGTGCGTCGCAGGTTGGGGGGGGGTGTAGGGAACACAGAAGTTAATCTCAGTCAGTATCAGGGAGCTCAGACCTCAACAAGCCAGGGACTGTAAGCAAAATCCTCACCTGAAGCTGCCTTATAGCCAATTGGATCATATCCCTGATGCAGTAAATATTCCTCGATGAACCCTAAGCACACATTGCCGGGTAGTAGAGCTGCTGTAGGAGGAAAATTCAATTCTTTCTCTTTACTGTGGTGAGAAATGTCTTAATAATGGGAAACCAAAGGATCTCGGTCCAGTCATTTTAGCACATTTACTTCTCATCTCACAGAGCCCGACTTTAATAAGCACAAGGTGCTATTGGGGGGAGCTTTCTATTAAAGTTAGGGGAGGCAAATGGAGAGGAGCGCACGGTGGGGGGCAGGGGGGTGCTTTCTTTTGTAAAACAGTCCTCTCAGGTTTATTAGACTTGCAGATTGTGTTTGGACGCCCTGACGATAAAAGTGGTGTCATCGCAGTCAAGGCCTGGATTGTCTTTAAATAAAGCCAAGCCACTCTGGGACCCTGCTGTTTGCCGCATAATTGGGGCTGACCTAGAATGTTCTAACTGTTTGGGAGTACCTCTCATTATTATTACTTTTTTATTCCCTTTTTCCGTGCGACATGATAAGTTCAGAGATGGTCCTGGGAGTTTAAAATGATGCACCCCTCCTGAGACCTGCCTGTGCACAGCCGCTGAGCGGTCTCGGCTCATTATTAATAAGTGACTGTAGCGTATGTGATCCGTCTTGGAGCCATGCTCTTTGCGATGCTATTCTTGAACTTGTGGCATAGATCTCATTGCCGGTGTGGTTTCTCCGGGGATTTTGGGGGGAGGAGGAGGGATAGGCGTTATGGTCCATGAGTCACATGATTTTTGTCACATGGAGGGGGTGGGGTAAGGGGCGGAGCTCTTCTGACAATTGAATGCGATTTTCCCAGAAGCTGAGTCATTCTGCATCTTTGCAGAAATCTATTATGCGGTTTTTGTATAAATGATTCATGCTGGGTATCGACGGTTAGCATCAGTGACTTTTTGGAGCAATACGACTGCCGTTTGGCTCCAGATTGGGGGGTCATACCCCGGAGGGGGGCATGTGAGTGTCGCTGGAAGGGTTGGCGTATGTTTAATGAGCAGCCATGCAAGTCACTGCAGTGCTCAATCAGTCGTGCACGTTATTCCAGATCTTCCGCTTCAGGTTTTTAATGCTCCTCGTTATTCTGTTAACGTAAGATGATGCCGCTGCCGTGGAATACCCCGAAGCGATCTCTCCCAGGCCAGCTCTGATAGGTCAGAGTTCATGTGAGCAGATTGGATGTTTCTTACTGCTTCTGGCCTTCTCGATGTAACTTTCCTCCTCTAAATGGTGCTGTAAAATTATGTGTTTTTGAGGCCCATCTCTGCTGTCTTGGTGTCCATATTTTCTTGCCAGTGAAAAGAGATTGTGAATCCCTGAAGTCTTCTCTTCAGGTAAAATCAGCCGCTGAACAGAATGATAAAATAAAAAGTAAGGAGGTGGAGGGCCCACAGTGCCCTGACCTATCCCGCTGTCTCTCCATGGTGTTCAGCCGTGCCTGTCCTGAAATGCCCCTTTTCTTCAGAAACAATTGCCCATCTCCACTGAAGTGATTTGTTCACTCGCCTCCCCCCTCCTCCCCCCCACAGATGAGTGCTCCCTCACTAACGGCGGCTGCAGCCACCAGTGCATCGTGGTCCCCGGGAGTGGGCTGGCCTGCGCCTGCCCACTGGACCTCCACCTCGGCCCGGACAACCGCACCTGCGAGCTGGTGGATTACTGTAGCCGGCACCTGCGCTGCAGCCAGGTGTGCGAGCAGTACAAGACCACCGTCAAGTGCTCGTGCTACCCGGGCTGGCGTCTGGGGCCTGACGGGGAGGACTGCCACAGCACAGGTACCCAGGTCCAGGGGGCGGGTGAACGGGGCCTAATGGGGAGGGCTGCCACAGCACAGGTACCCAGGTCCAGGGGGCGGGTGGACGGGGCCTAATGGGGAGGGCTACCACAGCACAGGTACCCAGATCCAGAGGACAGGTGGGCGGGGCCTAATGGGGAGGACTGCCACAGCACAGATACCCAGGTTCAGGGGGTGGGCTGGGGCGGGGCAAAATGGGGAGGGCTGCCGCAGCACAGGTACCCAGGTCCAGGGGGCGGGTGGACGGGGTCTAATGAGGAGGGCTGCCACAGCACAGGTACCCAGGTC
>JAODKN010000037.1:2788147-2808446 GCA_026774425.1 Petrocephalus zakoni
CTGCCGCATAGCGCAGGACACAGGGCCGTCCTCCTACAGCATGTTTACTTTCTTGCTCCCACCACAGACACATCTGATCAGAAAGCAGAATGAACATTCTACCGTGGTTTGTAGTACTGCATTGGTGCTCCACATGTATGTTTCTCTGCTTGAAAGCAAACCGATCCGGGAGGGAAATGCTACCAACTGATTCAGACCAGAGAAACTCAACTGTACTGTAGGTGTGAAAGCACACTACGTTATTTTTCTGGGGGTTTAATCCAAAGGATGGTGATTTTTTTTGTACATTTCAATTTGCCTATTTACGATTAAATGGCCATTATGACTTAACCTCTGCAAACCATGAAGCTATTGCATTAACTCATACTATCCTTTTGTTTATAGCATCCTGTTCTGGACAGACTGGGATTCCTCTTTCCCTCGTATCGAAGCGGCCTCGATGAGTGGGGAGGGACGCCATGTTGTCTTTAAAGACATGGAGATAGGGGCATGGCCTAATGGACTCACACTGGATCATCTAGAGAAGAGAATCGTGTGGACAGATGCACGGTAAGGTGAAATGCCATCTTTCTGCCAACATTTACCTACCTCTCAATAGCAGGAGGAAATCATACATGAACGTCATTGTTAGAGTAGGACTCGGGATAAATTCAAGTTTACTTTGTTATGGTACACATGGTTTTAAAGGCAATGCTGAATCATGGCACGCATTCTGTCCCAAAGTCATTACCATTACTGTAGCACGATCTGTTTGAATGCATGATTTCATCTGATGAACACTTAATGAATTGAGTTAGTTTGATGAACAGTTAGTGAATTGACTGAGCCAGATGTTGAATTTTGTTCCTTGTATACCATGATCAGCGTGTGCAAGCTAACTTGCCAATCAGTGGCGAAACACAAGAAGTAATTTTAGCTGTGTTTGGGATTCATCTTCCTAGCATGCAAATACTGAGACCCGAATGCTGCGGTTTATCGTTCGAACAGGTCTGATGCCATATACTCTGCCCTCTACGATGGCAGCGGAGTCATTGAGATCCTGAGGGGCCACGAGTACCTCTCACATCCCTTTGCGGTCTCCCTATTCGGGGGCGACGTGTACTGGACCGATTGGAGGACCAACACGTTGGCTAAGGCCAACAAGTGGACGGGCAGCAACGTGACTGTGATCCAGAAGACCAGCGCCCAGCCTTTCGACCTGCAAATCTATCACCCAAGCCGCCAGCCGCAAGGTGAGCACCAGTGTCAGCGTGGAGCAGAGGTTACCGTGGGAACAGGAAGGAGGTCCCAGGGCCTCATAAATGTAAAATACATTATTATCAAAATGAGCACAAACCAAGTATCAGCCCCTTAAGGTTACCGGGGCGCTAAAAATGGAAATAGATTCTGAGCCGAAACTGATATTTTCAGAATAAATAGACTTTGCACAGCAGCTAAATCTCCTTCCTGCACTCGAGTCTCATCTCTCTATCCTCCACAAGTGAATGTTCCTCCAGGGCCAGAAGGCAACACGAGCTGAACATCTGTTCTGGCCCGTGCATCATGTTAGCCTTTCGCAGATATCCTTTTACCCACAGGAAGAGTCCATGTCAGGACTGGCCACCCACATAGCGTATGATGTACTTTGGAAAATCGAGAAATGAAATCATTGAATTAGTTGTTTTCTGGAACTGACTCAAAGCAGCACTGAGGTGTGAATTAGCAACTGAATGTGCTTCATGTAACAGTTTATGGTCCTGTGAATGCAAGTATGGTCCTGCGCCTTGGCTTTGCTTAAAACAGTGACATAAATAACTCCGACGACGGCTCTCTAATACTCGGGGTTGTCAAAAACCTATTAGTAGCACTTAGCGAGATTCTTCAGTGCATAACTGAAAAAAGCGGCCATGCGGGGAACAAGGTGTCCCTGAAGTCTGCTTTGCTTTTCTGTCCCTGTAGGCCGAGTCCAACAGATTATTTCATCTTTATCCCATCAGGCTGTTTTCCTGGCTCCGGCTAACAAAAATTAGCTTACAATCAGGGGCTCTAAAGTGGACATGGTAACAGTTACAGCTTACCAGTGAGCATAGACTGGCAAGCTTTGATCCACCAATCAGCTGTGAGGAAGAGTAGCATGTCCCTACTTATTTGATAGCTCCCTTGGTACCAATGTAAAATAAGAGAAGCTCTTGACTGGCTGATGCATTTTAGTTGACTATGGGTCCACTATGGGTTCAATTTTTAATAAATCAAGCAGGTCTACCGCTAGGCCTCCTGCTTACTAACACAATGGCAGGCAGCAGTTAACGTAAAGAACAGGAGTGCTGGTGTGAAAGTGCTGAGTGGCTTTCTTTGGACACATGTGCCCTGGTTCACAATTTGCCTTGTTTGACAAATTAGTGCAATGCAAAAGTCATTAATGTCTGCAGAGCTGCACAATGCAACACATTTACATTGGCAGACAGCTTTTAATTGCAGTTAAAGGCCTTTTTTCTGTTTATTTAAAGCAGGACTGATTTTTTTTATGTTACTTCTAAAGAGTAACAAACACAAGCTTCTAATTGCCGTTATTGGTACAGTTTACCAGTTATTAATTGCTGTGTTGTATTTGTAATATTTAATGAATAAACACATTATATCGTTCTTTGATCATGATCTAGCTAGGTATTCTCAGGGGATACCAGTTGTCAAAATTACGCAATATTTATTGCTTTGTTGTGTATTACATTATTTAATTATTACCAGCCCTATAAGGTTATATAAAAGTGAGTTACTGCAGGTAAAAGTCCACAGTAAGACTAATTGTCTTGAAGGATTTTGAAGGGCTGCAATTTCTTGCCTTTACAGTACAATATAATGTCAGGAAATATGGCTGTTCGTCTCAGGGTACAATAACAAGGACTAAAAATGAGTGCGTATTGAAATATGGTGCCGCTCGCTGCATCGAGTCTACATTGGCCCGCCGTAATCGATCATGCTTATTTACTTATATTTATTATTTTTTCTTTGCCTTTCAAAACATTTGCTCGGGTTTCCTGAGGTCTCCAGTTTAGGTTAATCAGTATGACTTTGAAACAAAGCCAGAAGGTTCCGTCTTTTTCTCGTTTTCTCGTATCTCATTACATACTTATGAATTGGCAGCAGGGAGCCTGATATATGAAGGTGTGGCGCTCAGCGCTATGCTGACCTCGTCCGGCTCTGCGGAGCCCAGGCTACATGTCTGTGCTAGCGACTCAGCCTCTGTTCTTCACAAATCTCCTTTTAATATGTCCCTGCTATATCCAACCTGTATCCCCCTTTCATTCACGTTTCTGCCCATTCGCACGCATTAGTGAGCTCATTCCTTTTATATCACTTCAGATACCCAGAAGATTGAGGCATGGAGAGCTTCCAATATTATAGCAGTTAATTAACAGCCGCCCCCTCCTTAAAGAGCTTTGAGACCACTGTGCACTGGATAAGTGCAGGGAAATTAAGCTGCCTTACTAAAGGATCCGATAAGTATGTCTAGGGCGGCCGAAAGAGCCTTTTGGGGGGAAAGACTTGCAACCAGCATCCAGAGTACCAACAGCAGCCAGTCAAGGCGAATTAAGACATCTCGGAGCCGTCTGGGTCCATTCCCTGACCTACTGTGGACATTAATTAGGCATAACTGATTGTTTAAACAAAGTTTGTAGTCACTGCGCTCTGAATTACCAATTAATATTGCTTATGCCATAGCACTGTGGAATTGTCAAATCTGAAGGGTGTTGATTAATTTTCTATGACTACACACAATTTTTGCCTAACACCTACAGTAGCTTATGATCTTATGATCTAGCTTATGAACAGACTATTTTCCAATTAAAGACTGTGGCTTGGATTCTATATAACCAAAATGTTTAATAGTGGTTGTCATACTGCCCAGACATCACACTGCGCTATACTATATTTTGACTGTATACTTAAAAAGCAACGCTATTTTGAAATCTCACCAATAAAAATTCGCCGAGCCCCAAGGCACAGTTTCGCTGACTGGAAATATCGGTTGAGCTTAACTTAAATAGTAACTCTATTAATAAATACATTTCAGTTTGTGAACTTGAAAATGTCTTCAAGTACAAACATGTAGGCCAAATGTATGTTAACCATTGTATAAGCGGGCTAATGCACTCCAAGCCCTGCATTATACGTTTTGAAACGCGCTCCACAGAGGCTACCATGGAGGTTCTTCGCTTCTGCGGCCATCCACTTTAAAATGTAGCCTGTAATAATCATTCTCTATACCTCATCATACTACATACTCCGCATTTATATATAAGCAAGTAATCAGTATTAACAGTTACATGGGTAGTTATTGCATGGTATATTCATATAATTGGCTACAGGCAGTCCGCAGGTTACAAACGACATCTGTTCCCTAAATCTACATTTAAGTCCAAAAATAATTCTGTCTGTAAAAATAATAATACAGTACCTTAATAGTAATAATTATTATACAGTAATAAAAGTAACTATTTATGGTACTGTACTTCGAGCCAACAAATCGCTGAAGCCGTGCAAAGTTTTCACACATGTCACAGAGTAGTACGTACGTTCCTTATCACGATTCATTGTATTTAGCCTGAATTTTTAATACAATCAACTTTGTGGCAGTGTGTCCGTAAGTAGAAGTCCATAAGCTGCACGTAATTTATGGGGCACCAAGTGTCAAGTGCTAATTTTTGTCCACAAAATACATTCTGTGCCACAAAAAGCATTATTTAATGACAAAGTCTTGCTTTCTACAAAGACAAAATGCTTTCGTGGATGAAATGTAACTGGAGTCTGTCTTTCTGTGTACAAAATGCAGTAAGACACCATTTGATTTTTGTCATTAAATAATGCTTTTTGAGGCACCAAATTTTTTTTGTAGACTAAAATTAGCACTTGTCACTGCATTTACATTTTTACATTTACAGCATTAGGGAAACGCCCTTAGCCAGAGCGACTTACATAAGTGATTTAAGACTCTATAATGAATTTTTCCCAAAACTGGCTCAATAAAACCCAGGCTATGAATACCATCCATCTAATACTCTTTTGGGAAAATATAGTTTTTTTTTTTTAATTCAGGAAACAAGCTCAGAGTAAAATGACAGAAGTGCTAATCCAGATATTTCTGAAAGAGGTAGGTTTTAAGTCATCGTTTGAAGACATTCAATGACTCAGCAAATTGGACATCTAGGGGGAGTTTGTTCCACCAACTACAGTAGGTGCCAGAACAGAGTGCTTAGATGTGTGTCTTCCTTGTGCCTTGAGGGGTGGTGGGACCAGTCGAGCAGTACTGGAGGATCGGAGAGATTGTGGTGCAGTGCAGGGTCTGATGAGATCTTTTAAGTAGGATGGTGCTGGACCATTTTTGGCTTTGTATGCAAGCATCAGTGTTTTGAATCTGATGCGGGCAGCCACAGGAAACCAGTGGAGGGACCGCAACAAAAGAGTGGTGTGGGAGAACTTGGGAAGGTTGAAAACAAGTCGAACAGCTGCATTCTGAATCAGTTGGAGAGGACAAATGGCACTCAGTGGCAAACCCGCTAGAAGTGATTTGCAGTAGTCAAGGCGGGAGATGACAAGGGACTGAACGAGTGTCTGGGTAGCCTGTGTGGAAATAAATGGACGTATCCTTCTGATATTAAACAGGAGAAACTGACAAAAGTGAGAAAGGTTAGCGATATGTGGGGAAAAGGACAAGCAATTTTCCATGGTAACCCCGAGGTTGTGAGCAGTAACCGAAGGACTGATCAGTTAGTTGTCGAGGGAAATCGCAAGGTCCTGATGAGGGGATGAGTCAGCTGGGATGAAAAGCAGTCCCATTTTACTAGGGTATAGTTTTAGTTGATGAGCGGTCATCCAGGATGAGATGTCAGGAATGCAGTGATCTTAGTGAAGACATGAGTGTCTGAGGGAGGGAAGGAGAGGATGAGTTGATTGTCATCTGCATAGCAGTGGTATGAGAAGCCATAAAAGGATATGATCTCACCAAGAGATTTAGTATAGAGGGAGAACAAGAGAGGGCCAAGAACCAAGCCCTGAGGGACACCGGTGCAGAGACTACATGGGGTAGATGTGGATCCCTTCCATGTCACTTGGTATGATCTGCCTTCTAGGTAGGATGTAAGCCATCGCCACACTAAGCCACCAATGCCAAGACTCCTAAGGATGGACAGGAGAGTCTTGTGGTTGACCGTGTCAAATGCTGCTGAAAGGTCAAGAAGGATGAGGACAGATAACAGTTTGGCTGACCTGGCAGCATGCAGCTTCTCAGTGACTGCTAAGAGGGCAGTCTCTGTGGAATGAGCTGCTTTGAAGCCAGACTGATTAGGATCCTGGAGGTTTTTCTGAGAGAGATAAAGAGAGAGCTGATTGTAGACCGTGCGTTCGAGGATTTTTGAAAGGAAAGAAAGAAGTGATACTGGTCGGTAGTTGTAAATGTCCAAGGGATTTAGAATGGGTTTCTTCAAGATGGGAATGACCCTGGCTTTTTTGAATGCTGTTGGTACATGACCAGAAGTTATGGAGCTATTAATGATAGTGAAGGTGATTAATCATCATTGTTGACGCACCACAGCGCACAATAACGAAATGTGTCCTCTGCATTTAACATCTTGACATAGCAGGGGGCAGCTACATGAGCACCTGGGGAGCAGTGCTTGGGGACGGTACCTTGCTCAGGGTACCTCAGTGGTACTTGCGGGTCGGGGACTCGAACCGGAAATCTTTTGACTACATGGTTGCAAGCCTTAGCCACTACATCACTTGCCTGCCCCGGATAGTGGTGATGAAGGGGAGAAGGTCTTGTGAGATCGTCTGGAGGATTATGGAAGGGATTGGATCCAGTGGGCAGGTGGTAGGATTGGAAGATGAGATGACTTGCATGATCTCATCTGCTGTACGACTGGAAACCTGGGCCAGTGAAGAGGAAGGTAAATCCTTGGTGTGTAGTGTAGTGGATGGGGAGGGAGAGAATGTCTGGCAGATTTCTCAAGTCGTCTCGTCAAAGTTGGAAAAATCTTCAGCAGTCAGGGAGGATGGAGCAGGAAGAGTTGGAGGGTTGAATAGTGATGAAAAGATGTTATGGCGTTTGGGAGGATCTTGTGAAGATATTTCTAGCTTTTTCTTACAAAAGGCAGTTTTAACTGCCTAATAGCTAAACTTGGTGCCTAATAGTAATTAACCTGGGGACTACTTGTACTTGTGATGTAAATACTGCATACAGTGGTCCTTTGCTATAACGCAGTTCACCTTTGGCGGGCTCGCAATTTCGCGGATTTCTTTTGGTGCAATTTTGCATGCTTTTTTTTTACAGTGCATTGTGTTCTGCGTCCTGATTAGCGCATTGTGTTCTGGGTCCTGATCGGCTGTAGACCATTGTCAATCAATCTCCTCTGTGCTGCATCTCCTGTACAGTGCAGAATGCGTTCAGCTTGTCAAATTTGCATAAATCTTCGATCGCTGGCAGTGTGACTCTGAAGTGCCGTACTGTATGTTTGTAAGTTTTCTCCCCAACAACGTCGATGAAACATTTTGCACCATCAAAGGCACCTGCGGTAGCACCCAAAAGGCAGAGGAAGATGCTAAGAAAAGTGTATAAAGTGTGTAGTGAGGGGTTTTACAGCCTTAAAACATCTATAATAATTGTAAAAAATAAAGCTGGCTACTTCGCGGATTTCGCCTATTGCGGGTTATTTTTAGAACATATCTACCGCGATTAACGAGGGACCGCTGTATACATATATATATATATATATATATATATATATATATATATATATAGCCCGTCTGAGCTCCTGTGAGTCTGCAATATACAGGAACATACATTTGCTAAGAACTCTTCATTTGCTTATCTGGTCTCTTTTGTAATTTTTACTCCGACCACTTGGGGGAGCATGTTTTATGTGTGTGTTTATTTAGATACTCAGTATGAAAGAGAGAAAACAAGAGGGAAGTGTAGTAGACTGGTTTGTTTGCACAGAATGCAATTAGATGGGACAAACTGCTTTAAGTCCATTCATCTATGTGTAGCATGAACGGGGTTACAGCTCCTTTGTCTGAAGGAGGGGGAGGTATTGGATTCACCCACTGAGCTTACCAGTGGCATTCTGCTTCCAGCCAATAAGGGAACACTTGTATATGGATCAGGGAACCCGTCCCCCATTCCCCACCTTCCTGTGCCTCCCTGGATTTGTTTGATGGATGTAATGATCCATGCAGTGTTTGTTTTGTTTTGTTTGTAATTTTGGCGACTGGTCTTGAAGTAGGATGTAGGAGCCCACTGCTCTGTACGGACTTACTTGGGTTGATTCTGGCTTGGCTGTGTTATTCCCTTTCTGTAGGGGCTTCATCATTTGACCTTTGTTTTTTATTATTATTATTCCTCTTTTTATGTGTTCAGTTCCGAATGTGCACAGTTAGCATTTCTTAATACATCTTCACCCCTTGAGCGTCAGTGGGGTTTGTCTGTGTGAATCCAGCACTTAGCATACGGTTCGCCAGTGTCCTTTTGTTTTGCTTCTGGCTGTGCTTCGGGCCTTAGATCAGGGTTGGGCATTATGTATTACTTGTACTTTTCCTAGTTTGTCCTTTTATCTTTTATTGATGGTAGCGCTGCAGTTAAAATAAACTTTTGGTGAGGTTGCATGACTCACCCGGGCCTCTTGTGGGTATGTAAAAGGTACCATTATATGAGAAGAAAAGCTTTTCTCGCTGGCAGGAGTCAAGTGTTCCTGTCAAAGACTGCTCGTCTCCTACGCTCGTCCCTAAGATGCAAATAACACGGGCTTTTGTCATCTGAAAGCCCTTAACAAGCCCTAAAATGCATGAGTGCGATCGTACGCTTATCGTGAAGTAAGCATGTCATTATCGTAAACAGATTTATTGTGAAAAAATATATTTTTATTGCAGCCTGTCCTTGTTTTTGTTTGCATTACTTGATCAGCATGCCTGACGTGGTCTCGCGCTCGGAGAGGGCCGCACGTCGTCACGTCGTGCCACGCTCTCACTCTCATAGATTTGTTTTCATTCCTCCAGCTGAGCCCAATGTTCCTTATGGGCCGACTGAGTGGGTAATTAATTCACTGGGATTTTCCCATAATATACCCAAATGAACACAAAAGGAAAAGAAAATTGCTTAGGGCAAATAACCGCTAAGCTGTTTCTCTACCATATAAGGCAATAAAAAAGGATAGAAAAGTACAAAACTGCACATAAAGAGCAGCATCAAACACTCATGCCAGCCATTTTGCTCATTGCCGAAGCATTTTACCATAACGTGGGACCTGCTTCCCTTTAGAGCTTAAAACATTCTTCTCTGAAAATTGTGGCAGGTCCTTTGCTCAGGAGACTTTAGCTCACACAAACTTTCTGAGGGCAGAATGAAAAATGATTGGTTCCAACCAATCAGATGTCTTGGTCCCACCTCCTCTAGTTGCTTGGATTGGCCTCCTCTACACTCTGGTTATCCCTTTGAACCAATCATGTTTTGTTCTGCCCTTAGATCATGTTTGTGTATGTATAACTCCCCGAAGCAGGTTCTGTGGTGTTGGATGGGCTGTGGCTGTACATGTGTTAATGAGCTTGATCCAGGCTCGCTCATTAAGGCTATCTAGAGTGTTGCTTTATAAGTGGCCAAAACGAAAGGTACAGCTGTAAAACGTCAATCCTTTCCCTTACAGTACATTTCCCTTTTATTTCTACTCTCTTGCATAAGGGGAAGGCCAAGATATTTTTTTCTGGTTTTTTTTTGGTGCTGAGCAGAGTCCCTGTGACCTGTTCGACCTTGAGTTTAGCGAGATACCTTTTTTATTTAGTTCAGATATCACAGGAACAGCGGTATGTGATTATGCGTTTGATCTCCTGAAAATCTTGCCCGTTCCTTCCTAATTCTTGGCCAGTCCTCAGGGGATCGGGAGTCCCAGAGGGTGGAACAGAATGTGGGGGTATAAATAAATCGGTAGGCCAGCCGGGGGGAGTGAATTTCGAGATCCTGGAAGCGCCACAGGAGCAGATCTCACTCTGCCAAAACTGACAACCCCTCTCAGGTGTACTAGGGCAATTTAAAACCACATCTCAGAACTGTGGTCGTGTGATTGATCTAATGCAAAGCAAATACACCAAATTAAAAGAAAAGATATAGATATGTGTATAGAAATCAAATCACAAGTGCATTGAAGTATTGATGTATGTATTTCAGGCTGCTCATGTTACTCAAATGTGCTTTTTGCCTGTGGTTACGTTTGTATTACCCCCAAGATAAAGTCGTCTCTGACCTCAAAAAATGTGCTGTGGGGGATTCGAGCTTACATGACTGTAACAACATCCTTCTTCATGGTAGCTGGGTAACTATACGTGGCGAGGACACAACGTCATCAGGTTTGCGAGCCCATGGCTCTCAGTGGCTGATGCTGACTTCTTACCCTGACCCGACTGGCTCTTTTTATCTTTACAAAGCTGAATTTTTCTTGTCTTTCCTCCTTTCCTTTGGAAAATAAAAAAGAAAAGCAGGTTCTTTCGTTCCCTTCCAAGAAGGCCCAAAAGGCTTCATGTCTCATGGGAGGAAGAAGGTTTGCCGGACCCTCGGCGTGCATTTTACTTCTTCCTGTTGCCACATGTGCAGGACCCCCCCCATGCAGTGGAGCCAGTTTTCAGCACTGATTGGCTCACATGCCAAACTCGCGTCAGTTTTCAGCACTGATTGGCTCACATGCCAAACTCACGCCCGTTTTCAGCACTGATTGGCTCACATGCCAAATTCACGCCCGTTTTTCAGCACTGATTGGCTCACATGCCAAATTCACGCCCGTTTTTCAGCACTGATTGGCTCACATGCCAAACTCGCGTCAGTTTTCAGCACTGATTGCTCACATGCCAAACTCGCGTCAGTTTTCAGCACTGATTGGCTCACATGCCAAACTCACGCCCGTTTTCAGCACTTATTGGCTCACATGCCAAACTCACGCCCGTTTTCAGCACTTATTGGCTCACATGCCAAATTCACGCCCGTTTTCAGCACTGATTGGCTCACATGCCAAATTTGTGTCAGTTTTCAGCACTGATTGGCTCACATGCCAAATTTGTGTCAGTTTTCAGCACTGATTGGCTCACATGCCAAACTCACGCCCATTTTCAGCACTGATTAGCTCACATGCCAAACTCGCACCTAACGGCTTCATAGTTGGCGTGTGTTTGGTGTGACATCGCCGGGGCTTGTTTCCTGTCTCCTCTAGTGTCAAATCCGTGCAAGGCCAACAACGGGAGGGGCCCCTGCTCCCACATATGCCTCATTAGCTACGACCGCACGGCGGCCTGCGCCTGCCCCCACCTCATGAAGCTGTCTTCCAACAACCGCTCCTGCTTCGGTGAGTCTGCCCCCAAACCGCCAGCCCTCTTTTCCATCTGCAGCCATGAAACCCATTCTGCCACTCTGTCCAAATCAGGAGGACGTCTGACAGTCAACAGATTGGCAAGTGCCGCGACGGTCAACGTGCAAGCAGGAGTATAACATGGGAAAGCAATCAACGTATATACGAGACCGACATCCAAGCGAAACTGCATGCATTTATATTAATTTGAAAGTGCACAGTTATCTTAATGTTCCATAGTGTGGCCATTTATGTGAACTTTGAAAAGAGTGAGTCAGCATCTCCCCAGTTCTGGGGGAAGTGCATTCTCACAGCCCCTGGAGCGAGCGCTGAAGAGGCTTGATTAAGGCAGGCTGGGGATAATGAGTCGCTACTGACTTACATATGTCTGTCATCTGAAGGCAGAGTGTCAGTCTGTCGGTGAATTTGAAATTGGCAGCAGTAATTATTGAGTTCTGTCTGCAACATGGTCTGAATCCAAGGGGGGCCATAATATGCTGGTGAAAGAATACAGGAAGAAGTTATTTTCGCCATTCTTTTTGTGAGAAGTTTCTCATAGGAAAAATGAGAAGTTTTTTTTTTTTTTTATCAGGTGAGTCCGGCTAGATAATCCAGTGACCAAAGCATTGATACAGTAGACTTAAATAGATTAGCCTTCCATATTTGACCCTGTCTCTCTGTCGGTGGTTCTTTGCATTAAAATCGGCAATTTCCATGTTGACATTGAGTGTCTGACATCATGTCTTCCCCTGACTCTACCTGAACTGCTGGATGCTTACTGTTACCCTTCCCTATACTGTCAGTAATGATGCTGAGGAAAGTGTCTCATATTTAACTTATTAAACATACTTAGTTCTTCATTTTTAGTTAGGGATGTATTTGAAAAAAAGCTTCTGTATGAGCCGAAAGTAGCTATTAGCGCTCTTATGAATCCCAAACTGGCTGAGCCACCAAACTCTCATTTGCCAGTGGTACTTCGCGAAGGTAATCATCACTTCTTTAGTGTGCTCTACCAGCTGCTCCTTCTTAAGGAGTTAGGCGTAATGTGTTAATAAACCCAGCCCTCCTACTGAGCAAACACAAACCCTTTGTTAAGTATTACAGCCCTCAGAAGCAGTGTTTGTGCTTTTATTTGATATGCGATTTGGCGTCCCTTATTCAGGCTTAGTGTAGCTTAGTCGTCGGTGTTTTTGCAGAGTCCCGCTCTTGGTGCCGCGCTCAACTCCTCCGGCCTGCATTTCATGCTGTTTCTTTAGGACTTTCTCTGATGTACTTTAGTTCCGCATCACCTGCAATTCGTTGTCTTTGTTCACACCGGATCTTTTTTTCACTCACTCCTACCTTCTCCACTATCACAATTGGCAGATATCCGTTCCGTCCCTCCTAGAGTAAAGGCATTACTCTCTCTGTTTCTCTCTCTTTTTCTCTCCCCCTCTCTCTCCCTCTCTCCCTCTCCCCTCTCCCTTTCTCCCTCTTCCATTTCCTCTCTCTCCCTCTCCCCCTCACTCTCCTTTCCTCTCTCTTTCTCTCTATCTTCCTCTCTCTCACTCACTCTCCTTCTCTCTCTCTCTTCCTCCCTCCTTACAGCTCTGAAGAGGTTCCTCCTGTACGCCAGAAGGTCAGAAATCCGTGGTGTGGATGTGGACAATCCGTACCTGAACATCATCACCGCCCTGACGGTGCCCGATATCGATGATGTCACGGCGGTGGACTACGACGCGGCGGATGAGCGGATCTACTGGGCTGACGTGAAGACGCAGACGATAAAGCGCGCCTTCGTTAACGGCACCGGATTGGAGACAGTTGTTTCAGGAGGTATTGCACAAACACCCCCCATATGCGCCTCACTTCTGCTTTTCCGAGCCGCGAGATGCCCGATCTCGCCTGCACTCCTCCCGGCCGCCGGCACGCCTGCCGTGCCTGTTTCAAGATCCTTCGGGAAACTGATGGAGTAAATTTGCTCCAAATGGAGTCCCTTTGCAGAGTCGGGAATTAAAGCCAGATCTCTTGGGGTATCCATCTTTAATCGGAAAGTTTCCAGTCAGTCTCCCAGCATCCCTGCGGGCGGGCCGGGAATTTAAACCCCAGGCAACAGGATTCGACTTCTCCTCTAGCGGGGATAACCAAGAAAAGATTTCTGTACATTTCTGAGTCTCTGAACACCTGTTTGGGCTCATAGGTTTAGGCTGCTTTGGAATATTGAAAAATTGCCAAGGTGAATAATACAGAATATTTCCAAAAATAATGTGATATCCTTGTTTCTAACCTGCAGTGAGTAGCCTTATAACCAATCAGGAAAGACACGTATGCCTAGCAAACAACTGTCCTTAGCAGAACGGACAGCTTCTGAGGGCACTACTTGCACACTTGGTTGTGTGTCTTTGATGACTTGGTTAGCCTAGCCTGTGAATGCAATCAAAAAGCTGAAAATGCCCAAAGTCTTGTGTTTTGTTTTGTCACTTGTGGTTTAGGTTTATGCCCATAGGAATGAATGGAGAGTCCCCGTAATGATATATATGCCTGATCTGTGTGTGTGTGTGTGTGTGTGTGTTTCCCCTCCACCTTTGCTGCACCAGATATCGTAAATGTCCGCGGGCTGGCTTTAGACTGGCTGTCGAGGAACATGTACTGGATGAGCTCAGAGAATGACGAATCGCAGATCAACGTGGCCCGCTTCGACGGCTCTCTAAAAACCTCCATCATCCACGGGATCGA
Organism: Petrocephalus zakoni; assembly: GCA_026774425.1. Lineage (NCBI taxonomy): Eukaryota > Metazoa > Chordata > Actinopteri > Osteoglossiformes > Mormyridae > Petrocephalus > Petrocephalus zakoni. The sequence goes on from JAODKN010000037.1 coordinate 2,802,220, forward strand.
CAGGCCGAAGTGTCTTGTCGTTCACCCGTCAAAGGGGTAAGATAGCTGATCAACGCCTTTCAAGAAAATCACATTGAACTGTTGTATTCAAATGTGCAATAGAAATGCATCCTTCGTTTTAGGGCTGGGCGATATCGCATCGCGATTACATCTCGCATACACAATAATCACTGGGGCTTTAGATAACAAGTGAAACATTTGGCTGGACGCCAGCTTTTTGGTAGCATACTACAGCGAAAATTAGTTATTTAACACTTGCTTAAGTCACACAGAGTTTTCATATAGAAATGGGCTTTTCCATGTATATCAACTGGCTTAGATTCCAGTTGTGTAGTTCTAATAAGTAGGGGAGTATGAATTACAGTTTGTATTTCTGTTGGACTGCTGTTTCTCAGCAGAGTAAGAACAATGGAATGGTGATGTTGGCTCATTCTGCTACACCAGCATTTACTGCACTACTGCCCCCCAAGTGACCTGTAGTGTGTGATTTATGTTTCCACTGTGCCATAAAACAGAATGTCAGAGTCTAGATTTTATATATATATTTCTGGGTGTTTCATTACATTTTCCCAGGAAAATCTATTGGACGGATGGCAACACAGTAAACCTGGCGAACATGGATGGCAGCAATAGCAAGATCCTTCAGCAAAACCAGAGGGAGCCCGTTGGTGAGTTCCATCATCCAGTGTTCTTGGAGCTGATCTTACCAGCAGCTTTTAGTAGCCCGGGGTTAAGCCAGCTAAGCCGGCCCGGGTACCTTGTGTCACGCTCAACAATCACATGAACCCATGATTGATAGTAAGGGGTCCAAAGTGAGCCATGAAAACATCCCCCATGCCATCACACTACCAGCCTGAATTGTCGTTACAAGGCAGGATGGATCCATGCTTTCATGCTGTTTATGGCAAATTCTGATCTACCATCTCAATGTCGCAGCAGAAATCAAGACTTATTGGGCCAGGAAATGTGTTTTGTCCAATTTTCCTTTGTCCAGTTTTGCCGAGGCTGTGCAAATTATAGCCTCAGCTTCCTGTGCTTAGCTGACAGGAGTGGCACCCGGTGTGATCCTCTGTGGCTGTAGCCCATCCGCTTCAAGGCCGACATAGTGTGCAATTGGTGATGTTCCTCTGTATTACCTTGGTTGTGGCGAGTGATTGTTTGAGTTACTGTTGTCTTTTCATCTACTTGACCTAGTCTGGCCATTCTTCTCTGACCTCTGCCATCAACAAGGGATAAATAAAGAAAAAAAAATCTATTCTATTTTCACCTAGAGAACTGCCACTCACTGGATATTTCTTCTGCCCATTTTCTTTAAACTCTAGAGATGGTTGTTCATGAAAATCCCCATAGATCAGCGGTTTCTGAAATACTCATACCAGCCCGTTTGGCACCAAAAACCATGTCACGCTCAGAGTCACTAAAATCACCTCTCTTCCCCATTCTGGTGTTTGATGTGAACATTAACTGAATCTCCTGACCTGTGTCTGCATGATTTTATACACTGTGCTGCTGACATATGATTGGCTGGTTAGATATTTGCTTCAATATGTGGTTGAACAGCTGTACTTAACAAAGTATAGGTGAGTGTGAAGCTTGGGGTCTGACCACAGGGTCAGCCACTCATACAGTTCCCTTAGAGATTTTTTCAGGGGTTAAGGGCCTTGCTCAAGGGCTCGGCGGAGATGTGGCTCCTCTGCCGAACACGGGATTCGAACCGGTGCCCTTCCAATCACAGGCACACCTTGCCTTCCTGCATTGGGAGGCAGCATTACAACAACAAACACATGTGACCGTATTTCAAAGGTCAACGAGTTTGTTAGAGTGCAGGACCTTCTTTTAGATAGACGCACTTAAGAATAATCATGAGTGTCTCTTCAAAAGATTTCTGTTCAAATGTTCACGCAGTATTTAATTTATTCAGACTTTCATTTTTGCCCCAAGGTCAAACCTTCTATTTCTCAGGTACACTGACCCTCTTATGTTCCCAGCCCTGTATTTATTCCATAAATCATCTTGACACTCTGTGCAAAACCATAAGAAAAACACAGTTTTTTGAAATACCTTCCATTATTGGAGCAGGTAGCCCTGGGAATCGGTCTACATGAATTGTTTGTTTTGAGGTCCCCACAGTCCATGTTTCCAGCCCTTTTACATTGGGCTGTGGGTGACTGGACACGCTGTCATGATCTGCTGTCTTTCTGGGGTTCATTTGCGACAGACTGTACCCAATTGATTCTCTTTCTTTCAAACTACCCAGTGTAAGGCAGTGCTCACCTCCAGGGTTGAGGGTTTGAGTGTGGCCTCCGGGGGGTCCATGGTGCCCCCGTGCTCTAACCTGATTGGCTTGTTGTTTCCAAGACCCCACATTCCTGTTCCTTCTGCTGGCTTGGGGCCTTCCATGGACTTCTGCTGGGCTAGTGTTTGGATGATGATACATTTAATGTCAGTAATAATATTAAAAGTTAACAAATAATAGTAGAGACCAAGATGCTTATGGAAACACCTAGTCAGATGAGTCAGTTATAACAAGGCTGCTTTATCAGAGTGCAAAAATAGATTTTGAATTAAGCTTTCATTATTATGTCAGTATCTTGATAAGCGTGCAAAGTCAATAATGTAGTGCAATAACAATTATATTTATTAATGAAATTAATAATTAATGCTACAATGTGCTTATTTGTCATTTAATTATCTCATATAACAATAAATAAGTCATGCAATCAATAAAACGAATATAGGTTAAGTATTATATTCCAACTGCCGGAGTTGGACAGACCAGAAAACTTTATACTACATATCTGATTTCTTAACCAGTAAATTACTCATTATAAACTACAAAATAATATTGTTTTGCTTGTGAGATTAATGGTGGTAATCTAGCCAGTGATTTTGGCATTAGGCAGCTGAAATGTAGTAGGGGTTGAACTGAAGGTGAGGTGGACAAGGTGACCATGGGTAGAGATCTGAAGATGTTTCTTTGTGGTTGTTGATAAGATCAGAATAAAGACCATCAGGCAGTCAGGATGGTGCTAATATACTCATTAGTAGCCTGTAGCCATTGATGTGTGAGATATGCTCCCGATAACCATCTAATCGGGCGCTCTGCTTGGCCAGGCTTGTCAATCGACTACGGAGCCAACAAGCTCTACTGGATAAGCTCCGGCAACAGCACCATCAACAGGTGCAACCTGGATGGCAGCGGCTTGGAGGTGCTGGAGCCAGTGAAGAAGCAGCTGGTGAAAGGGACTGCTCTTGCCATCATGGGTGAGTGGCCCATCGGCTAGCATCTCATGTCAGCCATCGATTAAGAGCTTAGGGGGAAGTTTCACTGGAGCTGGGAAGTGGGCTCAAATGAAGACGGCCACATTGACGTTGCGCTCGGCTGAGTATGAAATGGTGGCGTCATGGCATAACACAATTAATATCACTGGCAATCCTTATGGCCCTGTGATTAATATGAAGACCATTTGTTAATTCGAGGATTGTTGTCTTTTAAATGTTGTAGCTAGCATAATGATATGTTTTATGCCGGTGATGATGATAGAACTTCTCCCTCTGGATATGAAACACTGGCTCTTACACTTTTATTGGATTTTCCACATAGGGGGTTTTGGGACGGTCTGTCACCACAGACACTTATTTTGTTGATGCGTTAACTCAAAAAGTATTTGATGAACTTTTCAAACTTTGCAGACATGTTATGTTGGTATACTGAGACTGTAGACTGATTGCATCAAAATTCAATTGTGCTTGTGAATGTGATAATTCAAAAAGTATTTGATGGATTGTATTACCATTTCATAAAAAATAGTAACTGATAAAGCTCTATTCCCGATTTATTGACGAGACTAATTGCAGTAGAACTGAAGCAGCAGCAATATATGGCAGTGTAATGCTTACGATCTGCCAGTGCATGATGAAGCCATTTTTGGTGCTGATGGAACCGTCCACATGGTGCTTCCTGGTACTGCGGTGAGTGTAACACTTATTTGTAATTTTGTACAGTTGTGTACAGTTGTGACCAGTTGATTCAAACAATCATTTAGCTGCAGTGTGGTATCTCTCACCATAGCAGCACTTACAGCTGAACAGAATCTTGCCATCTACAGCATTTTGCCGTCTACCTAGGGTGTTTTTCCACCGCACCAAGTGCGGTACTTTTGGTAAAGTACTTTCACTTTTCCATTGACTTCTGGTTGAGTACAAGTATCAAAGGTCAAGGTACCAAAAGTGCGAAACCAGTTGGGGTACTTCCTTGGTACTTCGGTGCTTTGGGGCGGAACTTGAAATGCTTTTGCTGTTGATTTGTTATGCAAATAGCCCGATTCTGAAACACAATGCGAACGCTGTCTTGGAAAAAAGTTACGATCTCAGAAAAAAACAATGAACAAAGTGAAAAAATAAATAATTGTGAGATACAAAAAGATCTGGATGGCATAATTTTCTCAATTTTATATACTGTATACTAAGGCAGCACGGTTTTGGAGAATTTCCAAATATAGCAATGTGATTTTGTTGTAAATATTGGGGTATTTATAAAGCAGAAATTAGGTAACATAAATTAACATGAATCTCACAAACCTGTTTAGGAATAATTTAAAAAGCAAGAATGAGAATGATTATGATTGTCTCAGAGAACTTATGCAGCGCCCAAGCAGCGGAGGTAAACTTTAGACTGATTTTAAAAACATATATCAGATAATCTATAAAAGGAATAATTATTAAAATTGCAAAGTTAGCAATTTTTTCCCTGTGCTAGAGTAAAAATGTTTTAGCAAAGCTTTAACCCCCTGCGCTATAATGTCCGTACAGAAATGAAAGTATGAAAAAACCTGATCTCAGTCTAACTGACTAGCGATTTAAGAATTGTATGTGTATAACCTGGGGTGACCAGATAATCCATGTCATCCCTGACATTTTGAGCTAGGACAGGATTTGAATTCAAAGGACCTGGATTTTGCTTAAGTGCTGAGTTCTTGCTGAGTGCTGATTGGTCAGCCCCCTATAATCATGCACGTGTCACTAATGTTGATGTGCTATATGAGCTGGGTTTGTCTTTCAATCAAGGAAACAAACCAGTCAAAGCGCGAGAAGAACTGAACTATTTATCCAAGCACACGATCCTTTCAGGTTTAAAGTAGTTTGTAAAACCTGAAGTAGCTCAAGGTGTCCAGGATGACATGGATTATCTGGTCACCCTAGCATAACATGCTATTAAATTTAATATCCAACATCGTTCAGCTGTATACTACAGCCATTTTCCGAATTCAGCACAGAATACCCCGCCTCATGTTGTGCTTTGTTCAGCGCCAGTACCAGTGTTTACGCCGGTGGAACACCAACACAAAAGAAGTACCGTACTTTTGGTACTTTATGGAGGTACCAAACGTGTCATATCTGCTGTGGTGAAAAAGCGCCCTAAGAGTATCACTGCAATCCAGGCAGTACCAGTTACAAAATGAGATCCATTACCTAAGTCTGTCTTTAACTTGAATTTCTAGGTAAGAGGGAAGAAAATGTTACGGTACATAATAATAATAATAATAATAATAATAATAATAAAAGTACCTACATTTGGTACTGTACTGTACCTTGAGCCAATGAACCGCTGAAACCATGCAATATATTCACAAGCGTGACAAAGTAGTGCGTATGTTAGTTGTTACGAACCACTGTACTTAACTCAAATTTTTTATATAATGAGCTTTCTGGCAGTCTGTTCACAAGTACGAGTTTTCCGTAAGTTCTTAACCTGAAGACTGCCTATAGAGGGTACATTTTTGGAGCATTGGGGATCAATGCTTCAGACTTGGTTGAGTATTCTTGTTGGATACAGTACCTTTCCTGGAGACAGAAAAGTTTTCCACACAACAGACAGAAGGAGTTTTCATTAACTCGATTTTAGTCTGCAAGGTCATACTCACTCACTCACACACTCACCTATGGGCAATTTGGTAAGTCCAATTGACCCCAGCATATTTGGACTGCGGGGGGAAACCGGCACACGCAGAGGGCAACAGTGCTAACCACTGCGTCACTGTGCTGCCCCCGACCCTGAATACTTTATTTTTCTGCTTGGCCAAAAAAACATGTATATCAACATGCCCAGAGGCCATTCTGGTATAAATGGGGCAGCTTTTCTAAAAATACAATAAATGTAAGGGGTGGGGGGGGGGGGGGGGGACCCAACGTTGGTGTGAGGGACACAAGCCAAATTCCAGTAAAGT
>JAODKN010000037.1:2855425-2865909 GCA_026774425.1 Petrocephalus zakoni
TAACCTCTCTCTTAACCTTATGGAACGATTCCCGAAGCGTTCGTACACGAAGTATATCTTAGGTAAGTCACACGTTCATAAGAGTCTTCTTAGCGCGCTGTGCGTTATCGGGAAACCGGGCCCCAGCCAGGCTTGGGGGGGTGTGAGTACGGGGCCAGCGAGCTCCAGTGCAGTACGGAGGGGATTGCGGGGGCAGGATGGAGCCGACGGGCTCCAGTGCGGTAAGGACCAGGCCGGGGTTGGGAGGGGGTGCGAGCCAACGAGCTCCAGTGCGGTAAGGACCAGGCCGGGGTTGGGAGGGGGTGCGAGCCAACGAGCTCCAGTGCAGTATGGAGGGGACTGGAGGGAGGGGGGGTGCAGTGCATTTCATTTCCCTCAGAGCTCCTGGAATCGACCGGTATCTTCTAAAGCACTCAATTCCTAATTTCTCTTGTGGGGACAATAATTAGGATGGATGGCCTTGCCTGTCACTATTACAGCCGAGTTTTCTCAACCTGAGAAGGAGATTCTCAGTAAAGAGTGGTATGTGGGATATGTTTCTGAATAAAAGACAACATAACATAATATTAACATAATATTAACATCGATTTTGATGGTCCTGTAGCTGAATCTACAATCTAGCTTTTAAATTAGTTTTCTTATACAAAGTAACCTCCAAACTAGGCCCTCATGGTAAAAACAGGTACAGTATTTAGCTATATGCAGTGTTTTGCCTGTAAACTGTGAGGTGTCGGAGCTCATAAAGAGTATTTATACACACAAATTGGTCTTTAACAACGATAATTCACTATTAATTACTTAAACATGTAACAATGCAATATTTTCTGTTGATGCCTGTTACATGAAACAACTCATTTTTTTTTCTCCTCTCCTTATTGTCTGTGCTTGTTCTCATTAGCATTAGCATCCACAAACGCTGCTCCTCTCCTAGCTGTCTGTGCTTGTTCTCATTAGGATTAGCATCTACAAACGCTGCTCCTCGCTGTCTCTGCTTGCTCTCATTAGCAGTAGCATCTACAAACGCTGCTCCTCTCCTCGCTGTCTCTGCTTCTTCTCATTAGCATTAGCATCTACAAACACTGCTCCTCTCCTCGCTGTCTCTGCTTCTTCTTATTAGCATTAGCATCTACAAACGCTGCTCCTCTCCTCGCTGTCTCTGCTTGTTCTCATTAGCATTAGCATCTACAAACGCTGCTCCTCTCCTTGCTGTCTCTGCTTGTTCTCATTAGCATTAGCATCTACAAATGCTGCTCCTCTCCTCGCTGTCTCTGCTTGTTCTCCTTAGCATTAGCATCCACAAACGCTGCTCCTCCAGTTCATTTCTGCTCTGCTCTGCTGGAGTCCTACTGTTTTGTTGCAATGCCAAAAAAACTTTTGCATAATTCTTTGTCTTTTTAAAGGGCCAAAATGCAGATTTTTCTGCATGCAAGTGCTGCAGTTTTTTCCCTTTCAAATCAGATAAGCAACGCATACTAATTTAGGCAGATGTCATAAAAATCATACAACACAAACGATTTTCATAAATATACATTTGCATTTATTTATTTTTTGCATAAATTCATTTGCATTTATTCTAAAGTTTAGCTTACATTTATTTTAGATCAAATTTTTTTAGTTGCAGCGTTTGAGGTGCCGGAGTGCAGGCTGCTCAGAGCCAGAGATCCTGGTGCTCTGCTCTGGCACAAGTTGCTCACTGGATGTTTGCTGTTCTAGATCCAGCGATATCCAATGCTTTTCTCAGGATGCTACAAGGCCAGGGCTGCGGGCTGCCTCTGTTTTTTGAAGCAACTTGGTTCGAAATTTGGCCGTATTTGCAAGTGGGAATTGTACTGAATCAATTTCACTTTCGATGGTGGCACCACTCTGGACACTACAACTAGTGACCATCAGTCCACATGTAAGCTCTGACTAGAGAGAGACAGAGAGAATCCCACTGCATACCAAAAAGAGTATTTGTTTTATAGCAGGGGATATTCAGTTTATTGTAATATAGCGCCTTTCACAATACAGGTTCCCCAAGGTGTTTGTGTCTGGCAGTCCATTACTGCATTGTTAATGCAGTATGGTGCATGAAACAGTAAAATGAGAAGAGGGGACGAAAGAAGGCCAGAAGACGATGTAGGAGAAGAACTAAAAACTCCTGAGTAAGGAGATAAAAATCGTTTGGAGGTCCAAGGTCGACTGGCTGCCTTACCCCCTGGGCATGCTAACATTATGGAATACAAGCGGAATGAGCCGGCTTTATTAAAAGCAGGGTGTAAGCCGTGGTCATGTGCAGTATTGTGTTACATGTCATAATTATGCTAAAACATTTATGGAAATAGAAACATTCCTCTATATTTCAGACACGTTCCAAAACATAAAAGCACAGGTACGAGAGGAGGCCTGTCTTCCCACTCAGACCATGTGTGTAAGGATGAGAATGTCAGAGTATGATATCAGAGTATCGAAGTATACAATCAGAGTATCAGGGGTGCTATTAGGAGTTTTGTTATGCGTTAACTTTCTGTGAATAGCAGAATGATAGTCATAATCATAGCTGTGATGTAAATGGGGAGACAATAGAGAAGGGAAAGACCTAGAACTGATTTAAGGGGAGTCAGATGTTGAATAATAAAAGCGACACTTGAATATTCATTTCCGTATAGGCTGTGTTATTCATCAGGAGTTAATGACTACATCAGACCCTCCCGTGCTGCCGTTATGCACCAGCAACAATGGGCAGATACAGAGGCTTATGAATGTGACCATTCACAGCCTGAATGGAATACCTTTACCATTTTCAAGTAGGATCATCCAGTTTCATTAGATTTTCGGAACGCATTCTTTCCAAAGGACAAATTTGTATGAGGTCTTCGATACCTCAGAGTTAATTATCATATAAAAAAGTCTCTTGTTATTAGGAAATAACTGGCAATGAATAAAAATGTGAAAAAGATTCCGTGTGGAAATGTCATGCACTCTTCTACACCCGGAAGAAAATGTCAAAAGTGATTGTGCGATATACGATCCCCTATTACGATAGCTGGGCCCCGTAATTCCTCCCTCGATTTGAAATGCATACCGCAGAAGAACAGCATTCCAGGGGAGGTATTGTTAAATCATCTGCGTAGCAAATTAGACTTGGCTGTCAGACGGGTTTGATTTGAATGACTGAGAAAAAACAGCTTTCCTGGGATCATTTACAAAAGAAATTTGACAGAAAATAGCAGTTTGTGTGCCTCAGAAAATAAGCCATTTTCATGCTAATTGGTTCCCTTGCATTATTTAGCTGGTATAAGGTTCCTCTGAGGATGGGCTGAGTGGCACGTGCCTCTTCCCCCTCTTCCTTTGTCTTCCTCCTCCTTCCACCCTCTTCCTCACTCTTGGTCTCTTTCTCTCTCTTCCTCTCACTTATCCCTCTTCCTCATCCTTCCTCCTTCTTCCTCACTCATGGTCTTTTTCTCCCTCTTCCTTCCTCTTCCTCGCCTTTCCTCTTCTTCTTCTTTCTTCCTCACTCTTGGTCTCATTCTGCGTCTTCCACCCTCTTCCCTCTCTTCCTTCCTCATCTTCCTCTCTCTTCTTCACTCTTGGTCTCTTTCTCCCTCTTCCTTTCTCATCCCCCTCTTCCTTCCTCTTCTTCCCTGTCCTCTACATATACTCTTCTTATTCTCTCCTCCTCCTTCCCCCCTCTTCCACTCTTTTTTCTTCATGCTCTCTTCCACCCTCTTCCTTTCAGCTCTTCCTCATCCTCTCCCTCATCACATTCACCTCCCTCTTCCTACTTCTTCTTCTTTTCCTCTCTCCTGCTCCCTCTTCCTCTCTCTTCTACCTTCCTTCTCTTTCTCGCTTTCCTTCTTTTTCCCTCTCTCCTCCTCTCATCATCTTCCTTTCTTCTTTTCTTCCTTTCTTTTCCTTCCTGGTCCCCCCTCTTCCTCCCTGCTGTTTCACGATGTGTCAGAGGTTCCTTCCTTCATATCAGAATCTTTGCAAAAGAGAGAATAGCTTTGCAGATGCTGTCATATGCGATGAGATTTGAAATCAATGGGGATCAGTTTCTGGTCTTGCCGGGGGGGGGTTAACAGATCCCATTTCTGTTTTAACCTGACCCTGGGAGAATCTGCAGATTTCCGTGTGAACCAACAGAGCAGAGGGGGAGGGCTCGGCCTGTCCAAGGTGCTGTGTGGCCCGATTTTAATAACAGTGCTTATAGACTTAGACTTGACACGGTCCAGCAGCAGGTATACAGACGTCAGACCGTTGCCTGTTGGGTTTGTGAAAATGAGGTTAAGAATATGGCAAAGCCGCAAGAGCACTGTAGTGGTATTATGTTTATTCCAAACACAGTGCAAAAATACACAAAACCCCAGGCTCCTCAGTGACAAAGTGACTGATAATAAATGATATTTGCAATGCGTGTACAGTATTATGCATTACAGAGTTCAGCCAGCCCAACCGGCCTCCCAAAAGTGAGCTCCCCCGCTGGACCAACTGCAGCTCTCTGGTTCATACCAGTAAATGGGGTTTTGCTTATAAAACATAGTTATACAATACATTGTGATAGAGGATAAAAAGCAGTTAGGAAACAAAGAAAATGCTCAAAATAATATAAAAATATTAAGAAAAGAATATAAACAGTTTGGAGCAGATATATACGATTGCTCTTAATATTGTACAATGTTATTTGTAGTGCAAAAAAGGCAGTACTATATGACAATAGTTTTATATAGTGGACGTTATGATTATTAGGAAGTGGATTTCTATTCATATTTCCATGTTCGTATAGCAGAAGCGCATCAGAATCTGTGCGAAGGGGCATGGAGTGCGGGCGGTGTGCAATGCAGAGCTCGCTGTGCCATGCTTCCTAAAGCTCTGGCTTGGCTGATCTGTCATTCTGAGACACCCTCTTGGCGTCCTTGGCCATAGGGGCGGTTAACAGGCCCCTGTGGCCGGGTCCGAGAAAAGAGCGATGCATCGTCATCGTGAGTATCGATGGCAAGTCCAAAGAAAAAGCCAGAGGCAGCACTCTCGCCTGTGCTTGGAAGGCTGCTGGCTCCATTCCTGACTTCCACGGAGTAGCCACATCTCCGCTGGGCCCAAGAGCAAGGCCCCTAACCACCTGAAAGATGCTCCTGGGGTGATGGATACACAGCTGTCCCTTTGTGCTGACCCCAGGCTTTGCTGCTACCTATATACACCGATGAGCTAAAACATTATGCCCACCCCTATGTGAGGGCAATAGTGTTAACTATCTCTGAGAAATGGTTCATGTCAAGATCTGGTATATATTTGACAGTATGGTAATGTTCAGTACTCATAGCCAACATGTTGAGTGCAGAAAACGCAGGAATAAATATCTGAATGAGGCTACCCCATCTGGTGCACACCAACAGAAGGACTACTGAGCCCATGCTAATCCTCATGTCCCACGAAAAGTGCCCATAAAAGGCACACGAGCATCAGAACTGGGCAATGTAAGAAGGTGGTCTGGCCCGATGCATTCCACTTTCTGTCACATCATGTGGATGGCTGGGACGTCTGAAGCACCTGTGGGGTGTGTTGGACCAACGCGTCCGCTAAACAGCAGAACTCGATTCGTAGTGTGTCATGATACCTTCCGTAACCATCATTACAACCGTCTGCAGTCTGTTCCACAGTAGTGCCTCTTCTGACGTGTACCACACGGGATAGCCCTCATTCGCATCTCACATTGACGAGTTGGCCACCCAGCGCTGAGTCAGGCCACAGCAGGCTCTTGCCAGCGCTGACCATGAGCAGCTCAGCAGCCTCTGGGCTGGCTTCCTGGCCATAGCGATTGGGCCTTTGTCAGTGTCACGCTGATCGTTACCCTGTCACACTTCTTCCGTATTCATCGTGACAGCTACGAGTATTGAATGATAGCTTGCTGTCTCATACATGCCAGACCTTTACACGCACCACAGAGATGGTTATGAGATGGACAACATTACTGACTTCACTTGGGGGGTGGTCATAATATTTTGGCTCAGCGGTGTGTGTGTGCGTGTGTATGCCTGTGTCTCAGTAACCGACAGCATGATGGAATATGTAAAAATGTACGCGTTCCAGTTTGCCTCTGCGGGTACGAATTGCACATGACACTGCTTTTTATTACATTTATTTCTTCTTGGAACAGTCGAGTGTCAGATGTGGGTAAGGCTTTGCTCATTTGTGTTTGTATTGTTTGTTTCTGTATTTTTTTTAAATAATAAAAGTAGGAATAAATAGATAAAATTCCTTAAAATGGCTAACTTCTTTGGATACATTTCCAGACTGTCAGCCTAGATTTACTTACAGCAGTGGAAGGTTTTTATTATGTTTTATGGCAAATAAAGCTCCATTTTATTTGATTACTTGGTGCTTGGGTTGTCAGCGGTAGTCGGAACGACTCGAGAGGGGTTTATGCTCTCACCTTTCGATAAGGCTCCATTCTTCCACAGACTCCTCCTGCTCATGGAATCAATTCGCCTGCTCCAAAGACAAGTGCATCGCCAGGCAGTGGCTGTGCGACGGCGATGACGACTGCGGCAACGGTCTGGACGAGAGCGTGGACATCTGCGGTGAGGACGCGCGCGGGTCCAGGCGCGGCAGATACGCGCTGGCGCTTCTGCGGATGGCGCCTTGCCGTCGCGCGGCTTTGCCAGCACCACTGTTTATGCCCCTTCCTCGGCCATCAGGATTAAGCACATTAAACGCATCAAAAAGGCAGAATAATGCACTAAGTGGCTTCCCAATGAATGGGGACATGGCGGGGGAAGATTTATGGCTGGTCGTTTGCCGGTGACTAATTGACAGGGATGTTTCCTACATTAAAAGTAGGGCTCCAGTAGATCATTAACAGAGGTATTGCCTGGTCATGTAGGAACAAACACATTAAGGTTTAAGACAGTCCAGCTTTTGCTGAAAATGATATGCAGTAATTTGCCTAATTGCAAGAAGCATTTTTCATGTTGTCTGCTGTGGGTGGAACGTTTCAGCTGCTTGTTTGAATATTGTAAAAATAATAATAATAATAATAATAATAATAATAATGGGAATAAATATATAGAATAAAACTAAACTGACATGTTCACACTAATAGATGGTTTCCAGTGTGTTTTATGGCAACTTAAGAATTGTGCTGATGTATACAGAATGTAGACATTCCCACACAGTCGGGCAGCTTTTGACTTCTCAAGCTGTCATTCGAGGAAGCTCCCACCTCCTGTTTCTGTTTACGCACCAGACTTCTAAAAGAGAAGTTGCGTGTTTACGTTTAGAGGCCCAATTTGCAGATCTGGCTCCAAAGCGAGCCGGCGTCCCTGTAAGCCGCTGTGAATGACTCCCACACGTCCTTGAGACTGCTACCATTATGCTTTTTGTCCTCCTGAGCTACTGTGAATGACTCCCGTGCCTCCCTTGTGCTTTCTGGCCCTCATTAGCCCAAGTCTGTGACTCCCGTTCATCCCTCATTGTGCTTTTTGGCTCTAGTGAGCCACCATGAACGATCCCAGGCGTCCCTCGTTGTGCTTTTTGGTCTCTCAGCATGTCTCTGTGTTTTCCAGGCTCTGCCACCTGTGGCCCTGGCTTGTTCAGCTGTCCCGGGTCCTACGCCTGTGTGCCGCAGCGCTGGCTCTGCGACGGGGAGCGAGATTGCCCGGATGGCAGCGACGAGCTCTCCCCAGCCAGCTGCGGTAATGCTCCCACCACCCTCCACCCCACCAGTCACGCGAGGCTGTGCTGTCAGGCTCCCGTTGTCAGAGTCAAAATGAATTCTGGCTCAGCAAACATTAGTATGCTAAAGGACCCGTTTTTCATACCGAATGCACAAGATGAACTTCTTAGCAAAAACAATCCATCTTCCAACCACTTATTGTGATTTGGCCTATTGGGGCTGGCTGGCTGGAGCTTACCCCCAGCAGTGGGGCAGTTGGCATGGGGTTGGGGCACATACAGGGTGTAAAGTCATACACTATGGGCACTTAGGGGACACTGCCAGTACCTGTGGGACATTCATACAGCACAGGGAGAATGTCAGCACACACAGGTAGGGCTGCGCGATATCACCTTGCGATTATATGATTATACCGGGCCTCGGTTTTCACCAGGGCATTTACTTACACCTACAAGAAGACTAGTATTACACCTCATACATTAAAGAGAGGTGTCATAAAGTCATAAATTAAAAAGTTATCTGTATAAATTCGATGTACCCTTATGTTTATTGTTAGTGGAGCACGCCACATACTACTGCTTTCGTATAACATGGAAGCGATAAGCAGTGAAGTGGCGGTGAGGAGAGGGACAGCTGAGCAGCCACAACATCTTTACCCCCTAAGGTTGTCGGTGGCGTGGCGGTACTTTTTTCATTTGGAAGTCTGACACGTTTATTAAACATAAGTAATTTACATTATTTACTTCCGGGCAAATATATATAAATATATATACCTCTCATTAATATTTCTAGCTAGCTGATTCCTACAGTATATGTGTCTGTGAATTTGTGTCATTTAATTAATTCCTGTAGTATATGTGTGTTGGTCACTGTGCCCTGTAGCTGTTTCCTGCAGTATATGTGTGTGGGTCACTGTGTCCTGTAGTATATGTGTGTGGGTCACTGTGCCCTGTAGCTGTTTCCTGCAGTATATGTGTGTGGGTCACTGTTTCCTGTAGTATATGTGTGTGGGTCACTGTGTCCTGTAGCTGTTTCCTGTAGTATATGTATGTCGGTCACTGTCCTGTAGCCGTTTCCTGTAGCATATGTGTGCGGGTCACTGTTTCCTGTAGCTGTTTCCTGGAGTATATGTGTGTGGGTCACTGATTCCTGTAGCTGATTCCTGCAGTGTATGTGTCTGTCAATTTCTGTTCTGTAGCTGATAGCAGCATGGCCCAAGTGCCGGAGAGGTTATATGCCTAATGGCGGTTCCACACCTTGCCCACAGCTCCCAACAACACATGTGACGAGAACACCTTCCTGTGCCAAAACAAGGCCTGCATCCCAAAACGCTTTGTGTGTGACCATGATGACGACTGCGGCGATGGCTCCGACGAGTCCCCCGAATGTGGCAAGTGGCCGTCTCCTCTGTGTGGCCTCTGTGCTACGCTATTTACTTACCTGCAGTGAAACCGATCATTTGCATGGGGCCTTCAGACAGTCACTACCCTGCATATTAAATAAATGTGTTCCTTATTTAGGAGATGCTGAAGCAGCATGTTTTGCTAACCAGCTAGCTAGCTATGTAGTTTATTTAATCTTCTGACTCTACTCACAAGCTATGTATTTAGAGTTTGAAACATCTAGGGGGGGGGCAGTGTGGGGACGGTGTACGGTGACTATTTTAGTGGGGGCCCCAAAAAGAACGAACCGGCCCAGAAGTTTCCCCCTTCTGGTCCTTTCCGGAGATCAGTACTGTACTGTACCTGAAGCACCACTTTCTTCAAAGAGTCAATGCCCTGTATCACCTTGACCACCTACAGCTGGAGATTGCTCAGATCTAACTTATTAAGTGACATAAGGCATCCCAGAATACGCTTGAACATATGAGTTTTGCTCAGAAACATAATTCATGTTTTATCTTTGCAAGTGGGCCAAAAATTAATTTCATGCTCCAACTGGACGTAAAACTTCAGCAGCATAGCGGAGCGCTAGGTAGCGGCCTGCTAATGCCACACACCCTTTTAAATCCCCATCAGGGGGCCGCCATCTCTTCATACGCACAGCTGAAATGACACATTCTTGCATTAGCAGAGCTTCACAGGGCTCCAGCTGATCCTGCTGCCTTTCCAGCCAGAATCGGAGGCGGTTCGACTCTGCAGGATAGCACTCTGCTTAAGAAACTCAACAAACCAAAGAGTTTACAGATTGCAGCCTGGAGAAGAGGCTGGGTGTATTTGCACATTCCATTGAGGTCGTTAACCTGATATACCTCAGTAAACAGCAAACTTGTAACTGTGGAAAAGGGTCAGGTGTTCGGCGGTAAGCCATAGAATTGTCTGCTCAACAGCACTGCTTGGTGCTTTGTCCCTCTGCAGCCACTGTAATGGAATGTCCTCCCACCCTGTGCCCCATGCAGCATACCGCTCCTGTGGGGAAGACGAGTTTCGATGCGGCGACGGGCGATGCCTCCTCAGCGCGCAGTGGGAATGTGACGGCCAGCCTGACTGTGCGGATGGCTCCGACGAGCTGCCCCGGAACCCCAAGTGCTCTGCGGCAGGTAAGACTCCGCCCACAGCATCGCCACGGCAACTGACAGTGGTCCACCCCCTTACATGCCTGCTGGGAAGTTTAGAGTATGGATGATGATGCAGCAGGTCATTCTTCTGACACTCCTTTCTTGTCTGCTCCCTCTCTATCTCTCTTTCCCTATTTCCTTGCTCTCTCCATCCCCCTCTCTATCTCTCTTTCCCTATTTCTTGCTCTCTCTATCCCCTTCTCTATCTCTCTTTCCCTATTTCCTTGCTCTCTCTATCCCCCTCTCTATCTCTCTTTCCCTATTTCCTTGCTCTCT
>JAODKN010000037.1:2878367-2891551 GCA_026774425.1 Petrocephalus zakoni
CATTTCTACAAATGGTGCAAACTCTGCTAGATTATAGATAAAAGATTCCCATTCCCCTGCCATTCTGTGATCGGCAGCGATCGGGAATTGGCAGATCATGATATTGGTGATCGGTAATCGGTGATCGGCCCCAAAAATGCTGATCGGAGCATCTCTAGTATTTATGGTTAAGGTTAGGGCTGGGTAGGGGTTAAGGGTGTCATTGTTGGGATTAGGGTTTTTTCTCAGAAATGAATGGATGTTCCAGACAAATATGTGAATGCAAATGTGTGTTTGAATGTTTGTGTGTGTGTGTGAGTCTGCGAGTTTGCATAGATCACATTTGGGAAAAGCTTTTTCAGAATGGTGGACATATTTTGCACTTGCAAGGCAGGATATTTGTATAAGTATTTGACAATAAACATCTTTGCAGGACTTGCCGCAATGTACCAAAAATTTCCCCAGCTTTAGTACTGGATCTGGAACTTATGGCACTGGTGTTTGACGGAAATCAATCGAAAAGGGAAAGTACCGAATTTTTAATACCGAAAGTGTGGTACCAGGTGCCTCACATTTTGTGAGTGTGGGATGACTACAACTTAAGGCTGATTTATCCCAATCAGCTACTGATGGCATAGATCCTATGCAGAAGTACAAATCAGCTTTACTGTACATGGCTGGAGCAAATGACAAGGCTGTCCAGGGAATACAGTGCTGTCATTTCCAACAGCACCGACTCTAGTTCATGTGGGAACATCCAAGCTACAGATGCAGATGAAATGTCAAGCAGATACAGGGGCAGAAAGCATGAACCACACATGAAGATGGATCCCGTCGGCCAGCGCCGACAGCAGCTCTTGGCATAAATTGAAGCGATTCACGTCCTTTTCACCCGCCTCGTGATGGCCACGCTCCAAGCTCATGCATGCCATTTGTTTGTCTGTGTATCCAGTGTAAATGCTGGCCAGGATTCCGCCTGAAGGATGATGGGAAAACCTGTGTTGACATTGATGAATGCTCCTCCAGCCTGCCCTGTAGCCAGCTCTGTATCAACATGTATGGATCGTACAAGTGTCTGTGCGCGGACGGCTACGAAGCTCCAGCTGGCAGCCCCAACAGCTGCAAGTCACTCTCAGGTATGGCTCTCCCACTTCCTCCTTTCCTTTGCCACGAAGAGGCGGCGTCCTTCCCTCTTCTCCGCCTGTCCTTGGTGCCTCACGGTTCATCCTGCTGTTGCCTGGAACGCATTGACGCAAGCTGCCATCTGAGGTTTTGGATCGAGGCTCCTGATAGGCTAAGAGTGATTTTCCTAGGCGTCTAGCTGGAAGGCAACTCGCAGAACTGAAAATCTATGTGCCGGTACCAAGCTGGTACGTAGAAGAAGAAAAATTGAGGGGAAAAAAATGAGGTTCTGTCTGTGCATGGCTGCCTCATGCGGCTCCAAAGGTCCCGGTGACAGGAAGCTGATGTGGGATTAGCATCTCATAGGGAAAGAGAGCAAATGAGTCTGGAAAGCAGGGACAAATGTGCATATCCGTGTGTCAGCAGGTGCTGGCTGACTTTGTTTCCATAATGTAATCAGTCAGCTTGCGTTAACCCGGCTTAAAAGCCTGTTTAACTTTGATTCCCAGTCCCTGAAACAGTTGAGAGCGTCGCATCGGTGATCGATGTTTTGTGTAGTGGTGCTTTCCGGGGTGCTAATCGACTTGTGTTTTGTTCCTTCAGCCGAGGAACCCTTTCTGATACTGGCCGACCATCATGAGATCAGGAAAATAAGTATCGACGGCTCCAATTACACCCTTCTGAAGCAGGTAAGGATGAATTCGTGGGCATGCGATCAGGCAGCTTGGCGTCCGGCCGTGTTATGTGGCCATTTGCTTGGCTGTGGGATGAATAGACTGTTCATGGACTCTGCATTGGATGTGGTAGAGGGAACCGCAGAATCAAAGTACAAATGCATTTGGCTGTTTGCTCATTTTTGCTCACTAAGGGACATGCTTACGCCCATAGTGATGAAGATCGTCATGGACACAGTTGGAAAGGAGGCTGATAAAAATAACGCTACTGATTTCAACTTAATTTCCATCAGTTTCAGTTCTCTGAATTAAATCATCTATGGGAGGTTTGAGGGAACTCCAAAGACACTGTAGAAAATGTGCCCCCAGTGCCACTGGTTTGTGAATATTATGCAAATTCTCCAGCATCCCTGGTACTCTGGGATCTGTAAGCAAATGCATTCTCTGTTCAATTAACGCCTTTCTCTCTTGGTGCAATTTGCCATCCATATGACCAGTAACTTGTTTGCATCTTTATTGGTTTATTTCTACTACTAAAATGCTGAATTTTCCTGCTGGTATTAATAGTACTTGCATATGATTTTTGCAAGGAAATACATTATGTTCTTATTTTGCGAATCATGGCACAAAATTCTTTTTGTACAACTCAAAATGCTTAGAAATTTATTTTTACATTGCATTTCTGTAGTTGGTATATAAGCTTTTAAAGTGTTTAGCCCACTGCACATTTTTGCAGTATTTTCGGTTGTTATGATTGAATAAGTCGACATTTTACACACATTTGTAAGAGCCTCCGGTAACAGCTGCAGTAATAGTGGAGTCTATTGGGCTGGCCGTTGTCCAGCTTTGCATGTACGCTTAAAGTCATTTTGGCCTGTTCCATTGGGTCGATTTTCTGCTGCATTTTCAGATTCATTGGATGGCACTTGTGAGCTTCTCCTTTCAGACAGTATCACGGGTCTCCGATGGGACTGCGAGTGACTGGCGACTCGCTCTCGCTCATGTTTCTTCTTCTTATTCTCTCGAAATATGCCTTTTCTACCAAGGTTCATTTTTTTCCTTTTTTAATCAGAGCTGTATAAGTTCTTTTGCTTTTCTCCTTTCATTTCTCCCTTAATTGTGACCATCCCTGGTGACGAAAAGCTCCAGCTATCAGCACTATTAGGTTCATGCCACACATAGTGATTTTAACCATGGCTAGAGATCTCTGTCTTCATCTCATCTGTGCCTTTTATGCAGATCCCAGACACATGTCGAGGTGGTTTCTGGGTAATAACTTTGTCTGTTGCCAGCCTGCCTTACAGCCCAGCTCGCAATAATTGACCTGCGTAGGTTTACCCTGCTGCACACACCGCTTACATCACAAGGTTGCTTCTCAGTTTTTGAGGACATTAGCTTGGGTGGTGCAGTGCAGCATTCGTCTTTTGAGTACTGATACAGTACTCCTTACTAGGACATCCATTCAGGGGAAGCTTCCATGTTTCTGGAGCCCCACTCAAAAAGTCACTTAACTAGAAAATACAATCAGAAGATTGTAGCTAGTGAACTGATTAGCAAAACATGCCACTCCTACATAAGGAACATGTTCACTCACTATCTGTAGTAATGACTGCCTGAGGCCAACAGGGGGCTCCAAACCTCAGGGGCACCATGCAAATGCATGGCACAAGTGGTGGTACACCCTGCTGCTGTGCCCGTTAACTCTTGAACTTATGTTTTACGTTTGGACATTTTTTCCCCCAAGATAGGAATTTCTATAACTTTTCTCCTCTAATATCCTTTACCCCTTATTCTTATAGCATTCCTTTCAGTGCCTGTTCACTGATCCCGAAACAAAGATGGGTTGTGAAAGAAATGTGACTTCCACATCAGCAGTGCGCAGATAGGGCCCAATTTCATCTTTATTAAGATTTTTTTTTTTTAAATTTTGGAAATTTTTATCTACCCGAGCACACAGGCAGAATACTTTTAATGTCAACCTGAATATGCTCCCTGTTTTGTTTTAATGGTCTTGTCAATTTTTGCATTACTATGTATTTAGGTGTATTTATTTCAAATACCAGGTCCTAATTGAAAGAGTGATGGCTGATGGGTAGCCTGCATAATTGGGCTGCCACGTTAAAGCCGGCCTCCTCCGAGTTCACCTCCCCAGACATTTCACCCACTCATTTTTAGCTAATTTGCAATAATTCACTTCGACATGGTTTCCGTGTTGATGGCTTTTATTTAAATGTTTTGTTACTTAGTTAAGTGCACACACTTAGTTGGCATTATGTTTGTGACGGTGTGTTTGTTTCACCTGTGTGTTTTATGTTGGAGTTACTAGTTTCTGTGATCCAACGCCAAATGCAGATGCAATTCCATCACGAAGTTTGGGATGTACCATTACAAGCCAGCTAGGAGGAGGAATCATTGTTATTTTCTGCTATCTTGGAAAGGTGTAAACTTATTCATTTAGTTTTCTTGGTATGAGATATGTCTAAAGATTAAAGATTGATTTAGGCAATGTTTCCCAACTGGGCAAACTCTGGGGCAGTCCAGGTTTTTGCTCCCTCCCAGTTCCCTGCCATACAGTCCATACGTCCATACGGAGGAAAAACGTGGAATGCCTGGCGGTCTCCAGGACTGGATTGGGAGACTCTGTTAGAGGATTGTGTTAATGGCCATTATGTGTGTTTTTGGTGCTGCAGACCACAGTATTCATTCTCCCTGAGTAATTATCTCTCTTTGTCTTCACTGAGAGCAGCCTATGGGCTATGAGTGTGGTGGCACCATTGGAGCTGGCCTGCTTTTTTGTTGTAGAGCAGATAGCAAGATTGTTTGCTTTTACGGTATAGGCACTTCATTATTTTCCGATGCTATTTTTCTGCACTTTGGTTTATCCAGTTAATTAAAACCTGAAAGCAACAAGCTGCGTGTAAGTGTTATTCATGTTTTTCAACCCTTCTGCAATCTTACCCTTTTCAAACACTGCCCTACCTGTTGACCTGCAGGGATGCGTTTTGATTGGTTCTCAGAATGTTTTGTCTTTGAGCTTGGAACCAATCAGCAGTGACAGGTGTTGTGATTCTTGTTAAGATTTCACGAACTTTCGGCTGTAGGCGAGCCACTGAGCAGAGTTCATGTTTTGTGGCTGTGATCCTTCAAAAATATAATAATTGAAGCCTTAGTTGCATTACTTCATTCATAAATCAACAATGCTACAATTAAAGGAGTAACACAATGTTCAGTTAACTGGGATAATGCAGTATGCATTTTAAACATTCCTTAAATGACACAGCTACAATAAGACATTATCTAAACCGAGTTTATTAAATTCAAAATAGAAAGAAATTTCCTGATAAGAACATATAGTCACTAATGTCCCATATTGCTTTCTTAATGGCAAAACATTATCATAGTGACGGTTTAATTGCTGCATGTGGGGACCATGCAGGATGCCTCTGCTGGTGTTTTCAGATGATGGTATAGAGGCTGTTGGCAGAGAAGCTTCTAGAGAGAGCCTCTTGCCAGGGTGGCTGCCACCTGGGATTTGACCTCTGCTTGGCTTATTTGAGGACAGGGGCCTTATATGTTGCCATATATGGTTTATATGGCAACATTGTCCCAGTCCAGGTGGTAAGGGCTGCCAGAACTCTCTGCTGGTCGGCGTGTTCCACTTCCCAGCCATAACATAAATACTGCGCTGATGCTGATCTGCCTTCCGTACATGGTCTGATCAGCCTGGTAACTTGCTCAGCCTTCTGACTTGCCTCCTTTCGTATTTGTGACTTGTACTGGAATTGAGCTAGATCAGGGTCTGTACATGTGACCTTTGTCTTAAAGCCTCACAGATGCCATCAAAGTAGCATAAATGAACCTATGTCTGTGCCTGTACAATAATCACTAACCCATGACAAGGCGACTTTCCCCAGTCTCCGTGCCTGTGCGATAATCACTAACCCATGACAAGGCGACTTTCCCCAGTCTCCGTGCCTGTGCGATAATCACTAACCTATGAGAAGGCGACTTTCCCCAGTCTCCGTGCCTGTGCGATAATCACTAACCCATGAGAAGGCAACTTTCCCCAGTCTCTGTGCCTGTGCGCTAATCACTAACCCATGAGAAGGCGACTTTCCCCAGTCTCCGTGCCTGTGTGATAATCACTAACCAATGAGAATATGATTTACCCCCAGTGTCCATGCCTGTACAATAATCACTAACCAATGAGAAGGAGACTTTCCCCTGTGTCCGCCAGCCCGGCCCAGGCATCAATCCTCTCTATTTCATTCTGTGACCGTCAGCCTGGGAGAGCGAAGAATAAATTGGCCTTTTACCAGACTGCAATGGAGGGATATCGGCTGGGATTCGTCCCTTGGCTTTCTGCGGCTCTCTGCTTCATCTGGCCCGTCTGGCGCTGCTGAGTTAGCAGCTGCCAGTGGTGACGGCCGTGTCACTCCTGTCGACACTTAGACCTCGTGTTATTAGGCCTTCAGTGTGAAAAGGCAGTTCAGTAGGGAGAGCCTATGGTGTAGAGAAACGTTCGTAACCAACATGTGCAGCTAAGCACAGGTACCGGATGCATGTGAGAGACAAGAAAAAAGTGTAAAAATAAAATATTGCAGTACTTTGCTACTGAATGACACAAACATCGTCTTTAATTAAACACTTCAATAATGGGCACTGTCGACCACAGCCACGCCTTACAAATCTGTTCACTGTTACCTGAAACTGAACAACCCACTGAGGGACAGGAAGCCTGCCAAACAGCTGCTTAAATAGACTCCCTCAGTGCCGCCAAAGCCCAGGTTCAGAGTCTTACAGTCCATCCATCAATCATTACACCCCCTAGAGGGAGCCCCAGAAACAGCAAGAACAACAGAGAACCATTTACAACGGACCCACACCCCCTTCCTGAGAGCGGTACCCTACAATATGTGTAATAGCAGCAATGACACTGAAACTAAATTCCATATGTTGGGAATCCGATTCAGCTTTGTGAAATAATTTTATTGCAATTATCCTTGCAGAGTGGCATTCAACCAGCAGTGGCTCACTTTAATCTCCCTGCTAATTAATGGACATGTAATGAGGAACCTGCTTACAGTTACAGTCTAAATGATCCACTTTGATCTGTGCTTTGTAGTGCGTTTACTTGGGATACAGAAATTACACAGGGACACGTTTGAAGTGAATGGCTGGTAATTATGTTAATCAATTAGGCTGGAACAATATCACAGAATTGTGGATTTCCGTGGAGTGTCAGTAGTAGAAGAGGACTGTCACCCAAGAATATTGCCTTCTATATATTGACATCTGTTTGCATCAGTAGTGCATGTAAAATGGATAATGGTGATGTCAGACCATCCAGGGCCACATTCTGTTTGTTCATATTCTTAGTTCTTCATTAGTAGACGGAATTTATTGTTTTCAGTGTTGTAATTGCTTTTACGTTGTATTCTTGGTGTAAATCACTACTCTTTTAAACATGCACCACATTCGTTATAGGTGAGCCCTCTGCGTGTAATTTCCTGCCTTTGTAGCCAGGAGAGGTCCCCTCCTGCAGGAGGGAGACGTGCGCAGACAAGGTGCCACGCATTTGGCCTTTCCAAGAGCAGCAGGCGGCTCCAAAGGGACCTTCTCGATTTGGATTGTCAGACTGATGGAGATGTCAGGCCAAGTTCCTCCTGTCATTTTTTTTCCAGCCTTGTCCGAGGGCCTGTCTGGAATCTGTGTTCCACAGTTGCCTACGTTCAGGCGGCCGGAAGGAGGCCCGATATGTCCGCCTCGCCCTATTCCGCTCTGCCGGAGTGCCTGCTCTGTGTCCATGAGCATTTCCCCCACTCCACCTTCAGCCACGGGCCTTTTTATTGAGTCTGCTGCAGCTGTAGTACTTCTGAGTATTTCTGAGCATCTAAAAATGTCCTCAGTTCACTCTCAGTGAATGAAAAGTTGGCCTTCAGTCTGGGGATGCTCTTAACATGGTAATTTTATTTGTCTTGTGCCTCCTTTCGGCTGGGTGTTTCAAACATGGCCGTGAGTGATTCGTCAGTAACAGTGGCAGCCCTCCTAATGCCCCCATTTCCCCTCCACAGGGCCTCAATAACGTCATCGCTCTCGACTTCGACTACAGGAAGGAGTTCATATACTGGGTGGACTCCAGTCGGCCCAGCGGACGCAGGATAAACAGAATGAGGCTGAACGGGAGTGACCTTAAGGTATGATGCCCGTCACACCGCAGATGGACAAGAGGGAGCAGTGAGATGGCTTGCAGTGGTGTTAACTTGGCGAAGCAGTGCCTTACTGGCCAGCTCTCTGTTTGGAGGTGAAGCCTGCTCCCAGGTCAGGTGTTAACTCAGGACACAGTGAAGCAGTGCCTTACTGGCCAGCTCTCTCTTTTGGGGTGAAGCCTGCTCCCAGGTCAGGTGTTAACTCAGGGCACAGTGAAGCAGTGCCTTACTGGCCAGCTCTCTCTTTGGGGGTGAAGCTTGCTCCCAGGTCAGGTGTTAACTCAGGACACAGTGAAGCATTGCCTTACTGACCAGCTCTCTCTTTGGGGGTGAAGCCTGCTCCCAGGTCAGATGTTAACTCAGGACACAGTGAAGCAGTGCCTTACTGACCAGCTCTCTCTTTGGGGGTGAAGCCTGGTCTCATATCTTACTTATTGTTATAATATTACACTATTGGGAGATACTGCTCTCTCTCGTTGTTCTACATAATACCAATAACAATTCTTGATTTTGATTGATTCTTTGGTGGTAAACCCAGGCCCCGGTCAGGCGTTTACTCGGAACAGGTGAAGCAGCACTTTACTCCCTAGCCCACTCTTCTTCACCACGGGGTGTATCATACCATAAAGCCGAGGGAATGGGCTGCCAGTAATTAAGCACTTACCTGCGCATTGAGTCTGAATGCCCCAGATCCCAGGCTCCTTAAAGGCTGGGGGTTGTGGTCTGTCTTGGGGAATGGTTTTCCTTTGGGAGCATCATAATGGCTTTCTTCATTACCTTCCGCCAATGAGATACCCCCTCATGGCTGGGCCTGGGAGTTCTGTTCTGCTGGGTGTAAATGGGGCGCAAATCACTTAATAAATGGCTCTTTCAGGAAGTGTGCTCTCAGCGTGGGCGCAATATCAGTTTGTGAGCAGAAAGGTTTAGGGGATTGGCGGGTAAGTGCCATACCTAATGGGGCAGAGGGGCTGGGTGGCAGGGCTCCTGTCACACTCCCTTGGGGGGAGGAGTCACAGAGAGCTGGATTAGGAATGGTACCGGCAAGTGAATCCCAGCCAGGCTCGATCACCTAGAGTTCAGAAACTCTATCTGGTACTAACATCATAAGTGGGCATCATTATGCAAGTTGAATGGACCTCAGATTGATATCAGTCCACTTCCCCCCACCTTCGTGTGTCACGAGGAAGATCTCTTCAGTGGGTGCTGATTGAAAGTGCATCAGTCAGCAGACAAGCGTATGTCAAGCTCCATGGATCTTGTCAGGCTGGCCGGCACCAGTGAAACTTCACCAAGCTATTTGCAGGCCGTGTGATTTCAGCGTTCCAAAGCCACGTGAGACCTATGCTCCGGATAGCTGTATATTTTTAAATAATTGGATAATTACGCTTTTATAATATCCTAAATCAAAATGTCCCAAGCTTGGAATCAGACCCTTCTGGTCCACATGCCGTATACAGCAACTGCTTTATTAAACTTCACAGAAGTTAATGTAATATATAAGGTGTTGGCACGGCGATAGACAGTGGTAAATAATTTAAAAGATATGCCTGTTATGCTTTTTGGAACAAGATTAGTGATTAGCGACAGTGACGTTGTGGTTGCCAGCTCCAGCCACCCTGTGGTGACCTGGCTTTCCTTCCTGCCCTCACGCAACCTAACCGGGCCGCCTTGGGGGTGCATAGTCCATCTCGGCCCAACGAACACGAGAAGGTCCGGCTGCTAGTATGTTTAATATGAAGTCTCTCCATTAACGTCAGACTGTAAATGCTTATGATTCCCGTTAAACGGCACCGTGGAAGACCTCAAAGCATATTAGGCCATACTGAAGCAGATTGTACTTGATATTGTTTGGATGAAAATCTGTTTTGAGTAACCAGCTTTATCTCCCAGCTGGTATGTGCTACTGCATGTTTATGCCAATTTAGTTATTTCCTAGTGAAAAGCGTTGGGCACACAATGATTGTCTTTGCTTAGGTTTTATTATTATTATTCCATCATTTCTTGTTTTGTGGGAAAAAAGATGGTATTATCACACCATCTTCATTAAATTCTCACTTGGCTAAAGGCATCGATTTTAATGATATGCAGTTTACAAATGCATTTCAAATTAGCTGCCAATGTTCCGACAATTCGGTTTTATCATTGACCTGGAGCATATTGTTCATATAACATCACGTTTCCTTCTGTCTGAATTCATTTATTATTTTCTTCGCATCTCAGTTCCGGTCGCTTGACTTCCGTCTGTCTCTTGTGCCGATTAGTGTCCATTTGAAGCCTGGTGACCTTTTCTCTGCACATATGGCTGCAGCATTTGGTTTCTTGCGATGCTAGTTGCCCACGGGCATTCACAGCAAGTCACCTGACACCATGTCCGCTGATATGCGCTATGGATGACACGCAGACTTGTGGAGCTGTGGGTGCAGCGTTTAGCTCAGCAGGTTAGACTTCCCTGTCTGTGAGCAGAAGGTCATCGGGTTGAATCCCGTGCTCAGTGGGGTAGCCATGTCTCCACCGATGTGCTTCACGCGTGCTGGATGAATGGCCAGCCCTGCTCTCACATCTGTACGTGTATGTCTTAAAGAGAGGCAAGAGAGAGCAAGAGGCCCTCATACTGCTACAAATGGCAAATCAATTTATTATCTGTTATGCCTTATATGGTAAATAAATGCATCAATGAAGAAATAAGCAGCATGTTTTAAAACTTGTGATGGCCTGGTCCTTTCCTCTGTGACCTCCCTTCCTCTGCAGGTGGTCCACCGGTCCGCGGTGCCGAGTGCCCTGGCCGTGGATTGGATCGGAAAGAACCTGTACTGGTGTGACACACAAAGGCGGACCCTGGAAGTGTCCAAGGCGAATGGCTTGTACCCCACCGTGCTCCTGGGCTCAGGCCTGAGGAAGCCTCGAGATCTCGCTCTGGATGCACAGACAGGGTATGTTCTGGTCTCATCCCTTTGGCGTGTATCAGTGCATGTTTTCCCCTGTGACATCCCGATGCTAAAAGTGAATTCTAGTGCATGTTCTAGGCACACATGTGTTTGGCACATGACCCACTTTGACTAAAAGCTGGCGATTTTAATGCATTTAATGCACTTCTTAATACAGTCCAGGCAGCAGTGAACTTGACTTCTTAATGTATGTTAGCATGAGGAAATGCTGGATATTGTGATCCAACTTAGCGAAGGGCCCTGGCTGTACCTTTGTGGTAATCCCCGGATCCCTGGCAGTGAAATCCTTCCTCCCCGATTAGGTACATGTTCTGGGTAGACTGCTGTGAGGACCCTCACATTGGGCGGATCGGCATGGACGGCAGCGGCCACACCGTGATTATCAACACCGAAGTTTATAATCCTGTGGCTTTAACCATCGACTATACAAACAAGAGGCTCTACTGGGCTGATGGGAACCACATCATGCTTGCCGACATGGACGGCTCGCAGAGACACAAACGTAAGTAATGAGCAGCTCTAACTGCTCATTGCTTAGAGCCCCGCCGATAAGTGCATTTTCCTAGCGTGCTGGTTCGCAGAATCCCTGGATGGGCCCATATCTCAGATTGACAACATTTAAACAAATCAATAAGTGACAGTTAAGGTCAGTCACCTTCACTCACAGCCCGTTTCATAATGGGGTCTACGGAGAGGGTTTGTCTGTATCTTTTATTTATTAAGAATCCATATTCATTGGATGAATTTTCTCTTCAGAGTGTTTCCTGTCATTTCATCATGGTTCTTGATATTTAATGGCCGATGTGGGATGAGCTGAGGCTTCCCTCATGAGGCATACGGGTCTGCAGCAATCCTGTGGGTCCTGTGGAGATTCTTATGGCTGTGCGGGGTACTTGGTGTTTCTAATCTGGTACTTGTAGTTTAAATTTGGGGCCTTTTCAAACTTTACATTTGGAGATTCACTACTCATTATGGGCCGATTTCCTGGACAAGGATTAAGCTTAGTCCTGGACTAAACGGGAATTTTGTATGGAGTTTCTTCATGTTTATTCCAGGACTAGGCTGAATCCTTGTCTGAGAAACTGGCCCTATTTGTTTAAGAAATTTTATGTAAGCCATTAAAGATAAGTAAGATGTCGTATTTGCTTTGTAAAAAACTGCTACTTCAAAATGTGAGACTAAATCTAAACAGGATTTCGCTATTTTTAGTGACTGAGAAGGTCGTCCAGGTACTTGAAGTCAGGTTATGACAATGTGAGAGAAATGTGCCAGAAAATTAACGCTGAAGTTAATTAAAGGTTATGCTAATTAACTTGTTCCCTTGTTACATATTTTTTCTTTGAATTTGTTTGTTCTGAATTACTTTCATCATTTGGTAATATCACTGTCATATCGTTTTAATCCAACAGAAACATAAAACACCCATTCATTTAAATCCAAAGATGGTCTGCAGTTAGTTTTCAATTTAAATTTATTCTAGCGCTAACTATAATGTGTGTTACATTTGTTATTCAATTTATTCTGCATCAATAGTGAGTGGCTTATTAACAATCATTCAGAAAATGTATATTAACAGGTGCCTTGTAATTCTCATTAGAGAAGTGCCTCACGCTTCAGTATTTTCGGTAGCAGCTACCAAATAAAATTCAGCCTATGGGTACAGCAGATTGCAGTGAGGATAGCATGCGGGCATATCAGTCACCCTGTGCTGCGCTGGGTGCTCCATCTGCTTCCCTTATAAGGCCCACCATTAACGTCTCACCGGGTCTGTTCTAGTGCTGAACCCGGACGCCCACAGCGTGATGAGTCTCACGTTGTTTGAGGACCACGTCTACTGGACAGATGGGAAGACCAAGTCCCTCAACCGTGGCCACAAATCCTTGGGGGGCCAGAAAGTGGAATTGCTTGGTTCTTGGCACGTCTTAACAGGCGTAAAAGTCTACCACCCTCTCCGTCAGCCGGACGGTAATTATCATTCCAGACTGATTAATAAAAATAAGAGAAATGGTGTGGGACAATGGGGACTAGAATTAATAAGCCGTATAAGAAAAGCGTGTCTTTGGCTGTCAGCGATTCCTTGGACTGTGCTTGATTTTTTTGCGCGCGGCCCCCCCCCCCCCCCCCGGGGCCCCGGCGGCAACCGCCCCCGCCCCCCCCCCCCCCCCCCCGGGGGCCGGGCGGGCAACGCCCAGGGGGACAACGCCGCAACCACCGGGGGCGGGCGGGGAAAGCACATGGGGAAAATGCAGGAACCA
>JAODKN010000037.1:2906841-2926260 GCA_026774425.1 Petrocephalus zakoni
TAGGTCACGACCCATTGCAGGGCAATTTGGTAACTCAAATTCATCTCAGTATGTTTTTTGTACTGAAAGGTGAACCTGGAATACCCAGAGGATACCCCTTGATAACACAGGGGGAACATGCAAAGTCCACACACATGGAACCTGGGCGGAGACTCGAACCCTGCTCCCAGAGGTGTAAGGCAACAGCACTTACCATCACCACCAGTGTGAATGAATAAGTGTGTGAGAGAGAGATTGATATATAGAGTAACGAGTAACTCAGTTTCTTACTTGTTTGTATGTATTCTTTTTAAAGGTTTGTTTCCTCAATGGGATTAACTGCAAGTGTCCGCTGCAGCAGCTGGTCAGCCTGATCAGCAAATATGATGTCCTCAGTGTATTCACACGTGTTTAGTTCTCTTGCTTCTAAATAATGCTGCTCATGGTGCAAAAATATTTGGAATGTTTTAAGAGACAGTCGGCTGGGCTGTTACAGTATAAATATGGTGCACGTTTTAAGCTGCTCCTTTGTAGTAATTGCTGTATGATTTGGGTCGTTGTCCTGTTGAACCATAAATGATGGAAAAATGCTCCACATAGCTGGACAACTGACCCTGTGCTCTGGTCCCAAACTTCACATTCTGCGTGTGTGTGTGTGTGTGTGTGTGTGTGAGAGAGATAGAGAGAGAGAGATATGCACATGATGGGATATGTGACAATTAACACATCGTACTGTACTTGTGCATATGGCAAATGAAACTTCATTTCCTTTCAAGAAACAACCCCATAGTCTGATGCTACCTCTGTTGTGAGTGAGAATAGCGATTGTGTTGCCAGGGTGATGATCTGTTTGGTTTGTGCTAAACATAGTGCTTAAATTTTGGGCCAAAGGGCTCCACAGCTTTCATCAAACCCCGAAGATCTTTTTTGCAGCGGGCACAGGGCGATTTGCCCGTTGGCTTTTCTCAGACATACAAGTCTGTCCGTGTCTCCATCCATAATTTGGAGCTGTTGCACGATGTCCGTGACTCTGTGCTAGAGGATCGCGCCGCTGATGGCTACCCACCTCTTCAGGTCGCTTACTCCCATGGGATAAAGTCACCTTGGTGACCTGCATCGCGCAGCATTTTTCTATTATGTTTGCAGTCGAGTTAAACAGTATTCCTGGGACGATTTGAAGCTTCGGCAATCTTTTTTAATAACTTTTTCCCCCAACCATTTCATCCCTAACAACTCCATTTCATTGTTCCCCGGGCAGTTTTTCGGGAGCTTTTTGACAGTGCGACGGATCTGATTCGTGCTGTTTCAGTTGTGACACGTTACAAAGTCAGTAAAGATGCCTCCTCCCCTTCACGCCGGTGAACGCAGGTGGATTCCACATCAACACAGGTGGACCTCATTTGTGTTATAATGCAGTTTCTCATGAAAATAGAATACTAATTTAGGTAGTTAATTCAAAGGGGGCTGAATCGTAATCAATCGAGCCACTTTCGGATTGTATAATTCAAAACCATCTACTTAATTTAATTTGAAATTAGAGAAAATGACTTATTTATGAGTAGAAAAACACAATTTACATATATTTAAATTCGACCTTGCAACAGAAAAACAAGGAGTAATTGACAGGGTGAGTCTTTTCTGAATGTCTACCAGTGTTCAGTCTGTCCTGCAGTTGTGTTTTTTAAACCCAAACCATTCTGTCAGTGAAAGCCCTTCAGGAAAGATAGGGAGGGTCCCTTTCAGCAATCCTCAATCATATTTATCCCTCCTAAATTGATCCTGTGATGTCACTGCTCTTTCTGTCTGTCTGCCACCGGTCTTTCAAACACACCAGGTGAATTCTGGCCCACAGCAGACGGGGCTGGTGAGATTAACGTTCCCCTGCAGGCAAATTAGAATTCAGCTATTGCAGCAAGTGTAGGAAGTGGCACTCGAACACGGCTTTGTAATGTGTTGATTAATAATTATGCATCTGCCCGTTCTCGTGACAGCGGGATCACATGGCTTACAGCGTGATGGAACTGCGTCTCGCTGATATCCTGTAACGGGAAGCCAGACCAAACAGAAATCCCCCCCAACAAAAATTATCATGTTGATGAGAGATTACGTCAGTAGGCGTATTTACGTATTTATATACTTTTTGAAGCTCTGGTCCCACACTTATAACAAGTGTGTAAGTGCAAGGACATCAGATGCAGTAGAAACACAGGCGTCGATAAGTGAATCACTTCCGGTTATACGATATCCATTATCTTTGATGACAATTTCCTGCCCGCCAACAAATTCCCCATCAGGTTTTCTCACTAGAGTTTTATATGTGTGCCTCTTCATCTAGCTGGGATCTTTCACCAGCCAAAGGTGCAGCTCGTTAGCGCCCCCTATCTTTCTCTGTGTGACTAGATGAAAAGACGTGTGGTCCTCACGAATTCCGCTGCAAGAACAACAGCTGCATCCCAGAGCACTGGAGGTGCGATGGCCAGAGCGACTGCGAGGACGGTTCCGACGAGGAGGCCTGCAGTAAGATCCCCGGCCGCACCAGAGTTACCCCACATCTCTCTCTCCCTCTCTCTCCCTCTCTGCTATAAGGTCCCCATCTGTGCTGGTATTCCTGCCCCCCGTCTCTTGCTCTCTCCCTTTCTCCCTCTCTGCTGTAAGGTCCCCGTCTGTGCCGGTATCCCTGACCCCGTCTCTCTCTCTCTTTCTCTCTCCTGTAAGGTCCCCATCTGTGCCGGTATCCCTGCCCCCCGTCTCTCGCTCTCTCGCTCTCTCGCTCTCTGCTGTAAGGTCCCCATCTGTGCCGGTATCCCTGACCCCGTCTCTCTCTCTCTCTCTCTCTTTCTCTCTGCTGTAAGGTCCCCATCTGTGCCAATATCCCTGCCCCCCATCTCTCGCTCTCTCCCACTCTCGCTCTCTACTGTAAGGTCCCCATCTGTGCCGGTATTCCTATCCCCCGCCTCTTGCTCTCTCCCTCTCTGCTGTAAGGTCCCCTTCTGTGCCGGTATCCCTGACCCCGTCTCTCTCTCTCTCTCTCTCTCCCTCTCTGCTATAAGGTCCCGGTCTGTGCCGATATCCCTGCCCCTCGTTTCTCTCGCTCTCTCCCTCTCTCCCTCTCTGCTTGCTGTAAGGTCCCGGTCTGTGCCGGTATCCCTGCCCCCCTTCTCTCTCTCTCTCTCTCTCTGTCTCTCTGCTGTAAGGTCCCCATCTGTGGCGGTATCCCTGCCCCCCCCCCCCCCTTCACTTTACATACTTCATTGATTTATATGGTCATCAGACCTTCCATGAGATGGGGGGGATCAGAACAGTGAGACTTTTATGCCAGTTTTTTATTCTTTTCATCAGAATCTGTGATTCCGGCTCCGCGGTGAGCTCCCGTGATGAAAGCTGGGGGGTGCCCTATGTTTGTGTCTGCCTCCATTTCGGGAGCATGTTGCCCGCCCCTGGCCTTGTGTGGGGGGGCATAAAGGCAAAATGAAAACTCCAGGGTCTCCAGCTCTAACCCCCCTCAGCTCAGTGTCTCAGCGCAAACACTTTTTAAATTAAAGCGCAGCTCGCTGTTAAGATATCCCTCTGCGTGGCCGGCCCCGGCATATTGGCCCCGTTGCCAGGGATCGCTGGGTATCACTGGATCATTTACTCCCCTCCTGGGCACCCCTTTATCCACGCCAGACGCTCCACGCTCTGCCTCTACCTCATCACATTTAAATGGACCTTTTTCCTACTTGATGGATTTCATTGTTCTGGACCAGATGTACAATAAGGCTAGAAACTATGGTAATAACTGGAATCTAGGAGTGATATTTTTACCTTTTAGCATTTCTTTTAAGAAGCCCTTAAGAATATTTGAACAGTCAACATGCCAGGAGGACATGAATTTCTGACTGACGGGTCCTTTATAGGGTTTGAGAGAACAGTATGTCTTTATTAAATTGCACAGCAGGCAAAGGCAGCCATGCTTTTCAAGGAAATATATGGCTGTTTGTTACAAAATGACGTGTAGGTGATGGAATGGTGCTGCTTTAATTACAGAAGGGTGAATCTGGACTCCAGAATGGTTTGTTGTGGTGTGTAACCTCATCTTGTATGAGATGAATGTTAGCATTTTATTGTTCTTTGCAGGGCTCCCACAGGATATTACTGATGTAAATATAGACTAGGTAATAAAGTAAAGCTTTTTTAAATTATAGCATTCCAGTTATTCAATGGCTATCATTAGAAGTATTACATAAAAAAACACTTTTGGTTTATTGCAGGGCTTATTGATTTGTTCACATTTTAGTTTATATCAGCTCTAACTAAATGTGAGATTCTGTTTCACTGATTTTAACTTAATTCGATCAGCATCCTCTCCTGTAATCCTCTGTTTTACCCCATTGTTCAAATGTCATTCCCCACATTGGACAGGTATATTTTCAGTGTCCTGGATCTTGAGGCCCATGTTATTCTTTTCTTAATTATGAGACTGGCTTCTCTCCATGGTGCCGCTTCTAATCTTGTGGAGTAATTAAGCGGACTCGTCACCCCGGCACACGCATCCTCTCTGTGCCGAGACTCGCACTCGGATCACGCGGCGAGAGAGCGGAATGCCTGAATTCATGACCAGGTGTTACCCTACCCGGGGAGATATGTCCTGATTTCCTGCGTATGGTCTGCTTACTCTGGCTGCATTCTGGTGCAAATTCTAGCTATGATATGGCCAAGGCAACTGAAAGCCCTGTAACATATGGCTACCTGCCTGTCATCTGTCAGACAGAAGAAGAGGCAGCTGAACTGCACACTATGCTGTTTGTTAGCATGTGCATTTGTGTGCTTATGCGAGACTGATATGCTCTGATAACAGCCATATGGCAAAATTTTTATTGCGATAAATATTTTCATTCCAGTGCATATTGATAATTATCACAATATAATTCAGGTCTTTCATATTTACTTTCTTTCTGCTTAAAAATCATACAAAAAACAGTAGGGGCAGTGTTATTATAGTTTTGATTTTTCAATCCTTGTTTGACATGCAGCGTAGTTTGTTAGTCTTCAGTGTGTTCTTTTTTTAATATATACTTTTATATTCAGTTTTTGTATATTTTAGCCATTTTTTAGTGGTAGGCTGAAAGTTTTACAGCTGTTTTATAAGTCTTATTTTTAGAGAATCCAGCATGAATACACAGTGCACATTATGTTCCAGGTATTCTTAATGGTCATTGAAAGGCAATATACTGGATTTTCTTGCCTAATTTCCACTTAGGTGGAAAAATGAAAAAATCATTACTTCAGCTAAATATTATTTAAAAATGGCAACTGAGAGTATTTGACATACTTTTATTTCATTTTAAAAGCATGTGTTTTTCGGTTGTCTATTTCTTGCAATTGTGGTCATTTTTCTTTTTCATTTGTAACGTGTGTTATCTATGTGTAAATTTTTATGTCAACATATTCTTTATACTGCCCAGCCCTATTTCATGGCCTGCTATGACATGAACAGGGATGGCTTCAACCCTAAATAGTCAGAAGATTGTAGCTGCTACTCCCACACCTGGACTGCCGTGGTGCTGCATGCACAGAGCAGTTAGCTACCAGTGCCAATGCTTGTAATTCAAAGCAAACACCTGAGCTAAGTCACATGAGCTAACTGGTTTGGGGGTCTGTTAGGGCAGACTTTACAGCTGTGGGAGCCAGGGGGTCCTTGGTGGTATGGCGTCCAGGGCCCTTAGTCTTGGTTTGTTAGCCCAGACTGACAATGAGCAGAATCCCCTGCTGGTGTAAAAGCCCCCTTCCAGCAAGCAGACTGTTTTTGGAGGCACTAGTGGAGCGGATAGGGCCTCAAGTGAGGTCCCTGGCCATAGGTATGCCTTCCGTTCTGGGTGACAGGTACCAGTCCTAGTCAAACCATTGGAGGAGATTTTCTAGGTCGAAATTAAGGTCTTCGTGGCTAATTAAGCAGGCTAATTGCGTAGTATGCGATAATTTTTGCTCAAAAATGCTCGTGGCAACTAAAGGCTACAGTCCAGTGCTGGTAATCACGTGAGACTCGTATCTGTTCCCAAACCAGAGCCAGTGACATGCACCTTGAAGGAATTCACCTGTGCCAGCGGGGAGTGCATCTCAGCGCGATATCGCTGCGATGGAGACAACGACTGCAGCGACAAGTCGGACGAGGTTAGCTGCCCTTCCTAGCAAAGTGATACCGACACATTGGGCTGGTTTATATGAGTATTTAACAGTATTTTGTATCATTTTAAATCGTAACGATCAGGGTAGGATTAAATATTAACTGTAATATTTCACGTAGTAAGTATATAAAATGTGTATTAATAATGGCCATTTCTACTGTATTAAGCTAATGGTTTTGCCAAATTGTGAATTTTATAGCTGATAGTGCTTCTTCCTGGGCTATGAAAAGCTGCCACTGTAACACCCACAGCCGGCGTCCCTGGTTTTCAAATAGAAGTTTTAATAGAAATAGAAGTTTGTATGGTACAGGAAGTGGCAACGTGTACCCGAGTCAGGGCTTGGGCTGGAGCCGGCTGGAGAGGAGCTGATCAGGAGAAAGCCTCACACCTGACCTCTGTGATTTCAGTGGGGTCCAGCTGAAAGACCCATCTATGTAATCCGAAAGGGAACCACCTAGCTAGCTAATCAATCAGCCTATGGCATGAAAGACCGATCTGTGTAATGCGAAAGGGAACCACCTAGCTAGCCAATCAATCTGCCTCTGGTTCTCAGCGTGGGGGTTTGATAATCAGCCACGAGAATTACATAGCAGTGCCCTTGTTCTTTGATAAGGTTCCCCAGTTGTTTTCTGTCATTGTGTTCAGGGTCTCGTCTTATAAATGTTGAAGTTATAAAAGTTGCAGTCAAGGCTGTTACCAAAAGCGTGGCCAGCACTCAGGTTTGCCATACAAACGACAGCTACAGTGTT
Source organism: Petrocephalus zakoni (assembly GCA_026774425.1). Taxonomy (NCBI): domain Eukaryota; kingdom Metazoa; phylum Chordata; class Actinopteri; order Osteoglossiformes; family Mormyridae; genus Petrocephalus; species Petrocephalus zakoni. Next base: position 2,913,734 of record JAODKN010000037.1, read on the forward strand.
CACCCCCCCCTCCAAAAAAAGCTTAAAATTACATAAAACTGTAAAAAAGGAAATGTATGAAGCAGAATTATGATTTGGGCAATTTTAGCACTACAGTATGTAGTTCATTGCCTTTGTTTGTCAGTGCCTACTGAAGTTCTATGAAAAGATGTATAATTATTTAAAAAATTATTACCTTTAAGTGGGGACTTAAAACGGTTATAATTAGCAGTGCACATTCAATGAAATACCTGTGAGAAATCACCCATTGACAAACAGTACTTAATATATATAACAACATTTAATTAGGGAATAAAAAAACCCTTAAATATCCAGTTTTTTCCCTAGTGTCATTTGCTGCTGTTGCTATAACAACACACTGCAGGTCTGATTAATCTAATTTAAAGGCTGCCCCCCTTTACATTGTTCGCTATGTAAAGCTCAATTACTGTACAGTTAGCGAGACGACCACCATGACTAATGGGAGATTGTAATAAAAAGCAAAGTGTGAGAAACAGCGGCGTCGAGACCATCTATCACTGCCGCGTTCGCTGCTATGACGGTTCTGTCCTCTGCGTTATCTTCACCATCAATGCCCCCACCTCACTTTTACTCATTGCTATGCAGGTGATTGGAATCAGTCCAGCTGGACATAGGGGATATTGGAGGGAATGTCTGTGGTATCGGTCCGTACGTGGTAAATGTTGACATTTCGTAAATGCCATTAGAATCTTGTTTCTGGCTTATAGCATAGAGCCAGGTCCATTTTCAGAATCTGAATCAAGATCTAGATCTTTATTGGCCAAGTGTATTAAACATGCAGTCTGTCTTGCTGGCTGTGCCCCTGCAGAGCATGTAACATGCAAGATGACTTGCGAGTGTGTACACATGGAAATACATATACCTTTAACGATCTACTCAGAGTCAGAAGCAGCACTGGATGCAATAGAGGGTGAATGAATGAGGAAATAATGAGAGAAGTTTGGGTGACGGGGGTGTGGGGAGCGAATGGGTACCGCGGGACCAACGCTGCTCTCTGGCCACTAACAGAAGGACTGCGAGATGCGCTGCTCCGAGGACCAGTTCCGGTGTCTGAACGGACTGTGCATCTCCCCCAAGTGGGTCTGCGATGGGCAAGAGGATTGCAAGATGGGAGAGGATGAGAGCAGCTGCCGGACCACAGGTACAAGGCCGCTCCACCCCCAGCAGGCTCGCTTAAAGATGGCCTATCCCTGGGCGGCTGATGCATCGACAAAAACATTTTGTTTTCTTCTTGCTGCAAAGAAATGGAATGATTGTCAGTGTAACATACTAAGCTGAATGTGCACAACATGACAGCTCACAGCAATAAAAGGAGAGCAGATTGAAAGAAGCAAGCAATTTGACCCCCAGCCGGCAGTCGTTAGCACTGTGGAGGTTACAGTGGAGCAGATTGCACGAGAAAACCACGAAGGGAAAATCCTCATTGTTGAAGTGATTTATATAAGCTTTAGCCATCCACCATCTGTATGTCTACTTGAGTCCTCATAATTCAGCATAATTGACCTGAATTTTGAGTTTTTGTACTGCACATATATATATATATATTTTTTTTTTATTTCTTTATTTTTTTAATAATGCAGTTGTTCTCATCACTTGTGCAAGGAGGACCAGGCTGGGACACAAGGAGGAATTTTAATGAGTATAACAAACAAAACTAAAAATGTTTGGCTTTATTTTTGCTTAGTGCTTAGATATACATTAACATCTGAACCAAAGCCCACTACCCTACATTACTGCAGTTTTAATCAAAACATTAAATAAACCATGTGATGGGCGATATTTATATTTATGTCTTCTGTTTTATCTGCCATCTGAATATATCTCATATCCAATCATACTGTTGACTTTTTGAAATATTTCTGCAGAAATTACCATTTTTAAGAATGCATCAATGTCATGGCAGGTCGGTAGTACAGGGGAGTGTTTTCTGAAATAGTACCTGATTTGCAGGGGCAAATTATTTTTCATAATTGTGTATTCTGCTACCAACTGGAATGGGATTTGTTAATCAGATCGGATTTAAATACCGGTATAAACTGAAATGCGAAGGACAGGAAAAGGCATTGCCTTCATTTTAGGAATATCTGACTTTCTCTCTGACCTTGCGATTTGTACACTCTTATGCAAGTGGGCATGTTGGACTAACCAGGAGATCATGGTTTGAGTGCTTGTGCGATTTCTGACTTTGTACCCATACCAGCCTACTGATGACTGAGTTCAGACAGCCTTCTGTCTGTAAGAATATTACAGCAAGAGGTTTCTTTTAAAAGCAATTTGGTTCTCAGTGAAGACTCAGTGTTTCTATTCACTGAAAAGTGCACAGAAAGCTGTCCGAAGGCGCTTTCAACAGCCCCATCCTCTAAGGCTGGAATTAGCTGTGAACTTTGTGATGGCTAATTGAAAGGAAAGTGGAAATCAGAGCTGAAAGTCACATACCACATTGTGCTTTCCTTTGAGACACACACAGACATGTGTGTGCGTGTGAACATATATTTTCTGATCACAGGCACAGAGGCCTAACCCGCTGAGCCACACAGCTCTCACTGCCCTCTCCCTATGAGTGCACCAAACATGTAGGACAGTAGTCCTGATAATACCGTCCAATGACAATCGGTGTTTCAGGGACAGGGGGTGTGGCTTACAGAGTTTGGACACACTGTGCCAGTGATCTGAAGGTTATCAGTTGAAATCCCAGTCTCTGATGGGCCCCTGAGCCAGACCCTTAACCCTCCCAGTTGTCCCATGGGCTGTCTGACCCTGCTTTCCCCCTTTCATTGGTTGTTGTTTCATGAACAAAACGTCAAAGATGTTTCCTGCTATAGCTAGCTGTGTTGGCTGTTCCTAGTGGCGCCCCCTTCCTGTTCACTGGATGAGTATGAGTGCACCATTGGAGGCTGCGTCTCTGCCCGCCAGAGGTGTGACGGCCACGACGACTGCCCGGACGCCTCGGACGAGGTGCGTATGTCTGCCCTGCAGCCACAAAGTGCTTTCCTGTGCTGCCTTTACGTGCAGAATCATCAAATGCCTGCATCAGGCAATGTGAAAGGCCTCAGATCGATTCTGCTCTGTAAGGAATGGTAATTAAACTGGTGCCCCAAACAAAACGTGTCTTAATTGTGCAGGTGTGACCATGGTTTGTTTGCTGTTGGTATCTCTCCATCAAGATACATTTAACATTTGGGTTACACAAAACATTTCATTTATATCACAGGTTCCTTACTGTGTGTGGTAGCAATATTGTTAGTTAGAGGGACGCTCGAGACATCCCCTTTGTAAATGACAGGCCGTGTTTAAATTGTTACAAGCTGGCTCCGAGAGTAAACCGACTGAGGAAATTGAAAATCATTTGCGACGTGGTCTGTCCCATCGGCTGAATGGCATTTTGCAATAATTGCCTCAGTGGGTTGGCCCACAGGAAGCTTGATGAAGGACAGGCAGTGTAGCATTGAAAACAAAGGTTTCCCGATGCCATTTCTGGGGAACAGGTACTAATCCAAAAAAATAAAACCTCAGAAGCAGTGCCAATTAGCTGCCAAGCAACTGTCACCATGAGCGGTGATGGCAGTCTCATTATTTCAGCTCAGCCACTCCAAAGAAGACAACCATTTTTTCTTAATGACAAAAAACGACGGGGCTTAAAGTTGCATTCAAGGGCCTGGCATGGTGTTAGATTTCTAAGGAGGCTAGCTGTGGTTTCTCTATTGAATCTCAGAGGGGCTCTGGTATAATTAAAATCATCCTCTTTTTTCAGAATACCTGTGCAGTGTCAATAGTGTACCTATGCTTTAATAACCGACACCAGTCAAAAGTCCTGCGATGTTAAATATAAAGGTTATTCCAAGTGACCAAAAGTCCTCTAATAAAGGTGAGGTAATCCACCTTGGCTTACAGTGATTCATAGGTCTTCCCACTGGGGGTTCCTCTCCCTCTAGCTTGTAACGTAACGTGGGTTCCTTTCTCTCTAGCTTATAAGGTAACATGGGTCCCTTTCTCTCTAGCAACATAATGTGAGTTCCTTTCTGTCTAGCTTGTAACGTAACATGGGATCCTTTCTGTCTAGCTTGTAATGTAACCTGGGTTCCTAACTTGTAACATGGGTTCCTATCTCGCTAACTTTTAACACAACATGGGTTCCTCTCTCGCTACCTTGTAACGTGAAGTGGATTCCTCTCCCGCTAGCTTGTAACGTAACGTGGATTCCTCTCCCGCTAGCTTGTAACGTAACGTGGATTCCTCTCCCGCTAGCTTGTAACGTAACGTGGGTTCCTCTCTCATTAGCTTTTATCACATAGGTTCTTCTCTCACTACTTTGTAACATAATGTGGGTTTGCTGATGGGCGATACACACGGGACAGGCAGTTAGAGTCGGGCAGATGGTGTCCCATTGCCCCCGCAGGTGGACTGCACCCGGGAATGCAAGGAGGACCAGTTCCTGTGCAAGAACCGGGCTCACTGCATCCCGCGCCGGTGGCTGTGCGACGACGTGCACGACTGCAGGGACCACAGCGATGAGTCCGACTGTCACCACGGTACATCGCGACATGCTAACATGCTAATGTTCTTCTGGACTGGCTTTGATATGTTGATGTAAAACATACTGGTCTACAGAAAGGCTCTATTCTGGGTGGCTATCCTGATGAAGGTTTCCTGCTACCAGCTATGTGTGAAAATTCAATAATGACTTTAAGAGGCATGATAATTTCGCATGTTATGGTGGGGTCTCTGTCGATGTCCTGCTTGCTTATCTTTTGCGGGTATCTTAAAAGACTGTTCTTTTCTTTTTAATTATATCATTTACATTAGAAAAGCTGCATCATCTGGCTCACAGTTTAGTAACGCCTTTAATGGATATATAGACTGTTTTGTGCTTTTGGTTTCTCTTGGCTAACTTGAAGATAAAATTGCCTGCAATCCCATAATGTAAGAGTCACCCATGAATTATAGAGCAGTTTTGTTGCCTGTGGTGCTATCGGGCTTGCAGATAAGAATCAGCAGAAAATTGGCACTTTTCTTATTTTCCCCTGTTTTTCTCATAATCCCAGCCATTTTTGCAGTTATTGTGTGCATACAGAGGTATCCAATGCAGCGGCGGTCCTGCGGAAGAATCGGCAGCCTTTGCTTTTAGGCTTGAATCACAGTATTTTGTTTTCCACCACTGAGGATTATATTTATATAAAAAGGATGTCTTTGGGTAGTTTTTTTCCAGGATATACAATTTCACTAGGGCATAACCCCTCTCCCTGAATGGCCTTTATTCAAAAAATGTTTTTTCGAACGAATCCTACCAGTCACGAGGAGTCTATTGTATAGTATCTATTTTTGTAGAAAAGGTTTCAATTCGGCAAGTCGGGGCTGCCCAACCTCAATAGGGATCTGGCCTGAACTCTGAACCTAATACAGAAACCACCAGCCACGAAGAAATGACAATCCAAACAGGATTATAATTACTATCTGCTCGAGTGAAGTTTTGAAAGGTGTGAGCCAATCTCATTTTTTTATACAATGTGGGAAAACTTCAGTGGGCAGCATTGTCCAATTGTTAAAAGGAAAAAGAGAGAGGCACAAAGAACCATCTAATTTCCAATGTGATTATTTCATTCCCTGCATGAGTGGGAGACTGTGATCTGGAGGGGGCCTGGCATGTCACGTGTCACATATGACACCCTCCACTTGCTTTTTTCATGCCGGGGAGAATTTGCTTCGCCTGTGTGGAGAGCAAAGAGGACGATGAGGATGTATTCTTCATTTTTTTTTGTTTATTATAAAGCTATAAAGCTGAGTCCAGAAGGCATGTTGGTTGTGCTGGTATTTGCTAAACGTTGACGTACGTGTCCCAGCGCGGCTGTGGTGTGGTGTGTTTGCGCCGCGTAATTAAGACCCGCTTCAGATGAATGGTGCCTGCCATCCAGAGCTGTGCAGCTGCGGCTGCCTTTTTGTTTTTGTTTTTTTTTTTTTTTTTTTTTTTGCTTTGCATTGTCTGTTTCCATAGCAACAGTGGTGTGTTATAAACAGCTGCTAGTTAGCGACTGTGAAGCTACATCAAACTGTGACAGATACTTTTCAGCTGTCGGACCAATAGGTCAGAGCTGTCCAGAGAAAGTCTGCTGATTTAAGCCGACGAGAGATGTATCTTAGATACATTGGGCCTCATTCACCAACATATTCTTAAGTTTTTTCTTAAATTTGTCCTTACGAAAATTGCTTGGAAAATCTACGTTGGGTTCATGACTGGTTCGTATACAGCAGAATTCTTTGCCCCATGTTCCTAAGAATGATGAATCCCACGTCTTTGTAACTGCAAGTGCGTGCCCGTGTTTCTGAATTAGCATAGGGAAACGCCCCGCAATGTCCCATAAAAGGGCATGAGACTGTAGGGCCATGTGCAAGGAAAGTCGGCCGAGAAGCATGGCGGACCGTACGGCTCTGGACGCGGAGAGAATACAATTTTAATGATTATTCCTTTTATAGATTATCCAATATATGTTTTTAAAATCAATTTCAAGTTTACATCAGCTGCTTTTGCATGAGTGCTGCATGGGTTTTCCAGTACAATCACAATAATTTTCATCTTTGCTGTTTAAAACAGTCCTAGACAGGTTTGTGAGAAGTTTACGTTAACTAATTTTAAATACCCCAATATTTATTACGATGAAATCAAATCGCTATATTTAGAATTTCTCCAATACCGTGCTGCCCTAGTATATTAAATAAAATATTGCGTCTGTTCTTCTGACCAGATCGCAATTATTAACCTAGAATAGTGCAAAGATTAGACCAGATCAGAAAACGTAATGTAAAATGTGGCAGAATTATACAATTTGCAACTTGCTCTCCAGTTTCCAAATCAGAGAAAAGCACGCCACTCGTGTCTGTAAACACTCCTTCTCGGGTTTGTGAAGAAGCTTGCCCCCTGCTATATCAAAATACATCCAGCGTCTTTTCAGAATTCCGATCATTCGCTCGATGGTGGAGCGGGTGCGTGTGTGCCTCTGTTTGTACGACGTCTCCTGGGGAGTCTGGGGGTTCACCAGTGGTGTCATTAACCATGGGCATACCCTCGATCTCCTAATTAATGATACATTCATTTGAAAACAAAAAGAAACCCACTGTAGCTGGATTTCGAAAATGGTTGAGATATGCGTACCAATGAGCCACGTATCTCCAGCAGCTCTTTGTTCTAGGTGCATACCCACCAAACTGTTTTGCAATATATAGGAGTCATGTGCACCTCCTGGGAAGTGGGAGACTACATTCAGGAGATGGTACTGGGGGTCTCAGATGAGTTGCATGTTGGCGCTTGGTATGGTACTGTTTGTGGTTGAGGTAGGGAAATAGGTCTGGTGAGGGTGCCTTGATGCGCACATGAGTGCAGTCTATTGCCCCAATGACACAGGGTAGACCAATAATAGCATAGAACCCTCTCTTGACTGATAGCTGTTGTTGTGCTCTATAAGGGAAGGCGATGTGTAGCCAGCTAATTTATTCCATCGACAACTCGTGGCAGAGCACGGCTGATGGATGGCTGAGATATTCCCACCCGGTCTGCTAACTTCTGCTGAAATGTCCCAGTGGCTAAAAAACCTAAGGTGGAAAGTACCTGCACATGTGGTGGCACTGCTTTCGCCCGTCTGGTATGGCTTCGCAGCGCTGGCTCCAAAGTGTCACACAACTCCATTAAGACTGGTCTTGGTAGCTTAAACCTTCAGATTAGGTACTCCTCAGTCTCTGCAAATAAATCTAACTGATTCTCAAGCATGCGTTCCCTTCTCAGAGCACGACTGGCAATAGAAATGCCATTTTGATAGCAAACCCGATGCATGGAAACTGGTCTATGGGTCCTATAAACGGCGTGATCAAGCACTGAACAAGGCAGGATTTAATCCACATGATTGCTGATTGTACCATGAAAATTAAATTTTAATGTATTGATATTTATAAATAAATTAAATTATTAATAAATAGTATGAACAATTAAACAAGTTATAAATAATAATAGGTAATAATTATAAATATCGACCAACAATTTATAAATTAACATTTAATTAATACCTTATTTCATAATTAATTATTTAATTATTTAAATAATTTATAATTTAGTCATGTTAAAGTTATTTTTAAAAGTATACCAAAACATTACATTAAAATACTATGCATTTTATCAGCTGTACAATTGACAAAACTGCTAAAACCGATTATTTTGAACAAACTATCATCACTGACATGTGCGTAAGAGTAGTCTTGAGTGTGCGTAGATTCTGTTCTTAGCTAAGAACAAATTCCAGATAAGTAAACATTGGTGAATGTCAGAATCTTCGTAAAAAGTGCGGAAGTGGGGTTGAAGAACAAATTTGTTCGTAGGAATGGTTGGTGAATGAGGCCCAATGTCTTTCCATCCTCAGTATAAACTCTATACTATTTTGCGGTCATTGAATTTTCCTGGCTAATAAGTATATAGTAATTACCTTAAAAAGCACAAAACTGATTGTGACAGCGATATTCATAAATTCGTAAATTCGTAATCTCCATAGGAAGAGCACAACACTTAAAGAATTAAAGGTTAACCCCTGAAATGCCAGTGCACGGGCAGAATTGGGGTGGCATGTGGCTCAATGGTTTAACCCAGGAAAAGCCCTTTGATTGGACAGATGGGTGACATATAAGCCCCTTGAGCTCCGTCGGGCACTGGACGCTGGCTGACCCTGGACTGTGGACCCCAAGCTTGCTCTCATCTATATAGAAACTGGATATGTGAAAAGACAATTTTCCCACTATTCTGTTCTATTACTGTTGCTATCCATGCAGTGAACTTTTGCGTTCTTGTTTTCACAGCAGCTTTCCGGAAGTAATTGTTTCCGTTTTCCTTTATGCTCCGCGGGAAACTGCAGGAGAGTATTCTTGCCGAGCTGACGAGTTCATTTGCAACAACACGCTGTGCAAGTTGCACGTGTGGGTGTGCGACGGTCAGGATGACTGTGGGGACAACTCGGATGAGGACCCTGATATGTGTGGTAGGAGCTTTTCTGCTTAAATAACAAAACCTATACATGATGTCACACTTCTCCTAGTACCTGAATATAGTTGCTGTGGGATATTGCTCTTCACTAATTTTGAGTGCTGGGATAGAGGTGAGTCTTTGAAGGAGGACTTCATTTGGTGGTAGGAATAGGCTGAGACTCACAACAGTGCTCCGAAATCCTAAAAGCAAATGAGATTGGAGAGTTTAATGGTAAACGTACATTTATTAAAATATGCGAACAAAGCAGAGTGGAACTTGTATAAAGGGGTAGATAATGAACAAATATCAGATTTTAAATGTGAGGATCCAAGTGTTCAGCACAAGGGGAATTTATGACACGAAATATATAATATATAATATAATTCTCATATATTTCATGGTATCATTTGAAGCATCTTTGATAAATAAAAAATGTGTTGCGTGCACTTGCATGCTCTTCTTCTAAATGTTTCTTTAGATTTAGACAGCTGTCTTGAAAAGCTAATCAGTTCTTCTGTAAACTGAAGTCTGGTTTGCTCCTCTGTAAGCTTTTCTCTGAGCAATTTGTCATCTCCAATCCCTGTCTTCAGCTCTGTGATCAAATGTAGTTAAAAAGAAAACTTTGCTAGTCATGTTCTGTAACAGGAATCAGACTGAATCTAAAAATGGAGAGACCTTCGAAAAGTGAAATAATTTGTGTCTTTAATCTGAAGTTTATGTTCGAAACACTGTCAGACACCTACTAGATGGCATTCTCTCAGCTGACAGGGTTCCTCAGACCCCCCAGAAGTAAACGGGCTCTGTCTCCTTGTCTCTTGGCTTCATTGACGGGGCTTTCACCTGGAGCACTCTTGTTTGAACTTTGGTGACAGACGTATCTCTTTAATCGGCGTTAGATGTATCCCTTTTACTGCACACGGGCTTGGGAGCCCGGCAGCGATTGGCTTAAATTCCCCGTGTCACGGCACCCCTCTTCCCCCAGCGAAACTACCTTGTCCGCCGACGCGACCTCACCGGTGCAAGAACGACAGAGCTTGCCTCCACGCCGAGCAGGTCTGCAACGGTATCAATGACTGCGGGGACAACTCGGATGAAGACGACTGTGGTGAGCGGACCCAGCTGGGGGAGAGACAGTCAGCATTAGCTTGTCTGTGCCATTCTCTGTGAGCCTCTCCCACTGTTCAGTTTTTACTGATTCAGGTGTTTTGGGGAGTAGGGGGTTGTATGGACGGGGGTGGGTTTCTTGATTATGAGGCTTCACTCAAAAAGACACTTTGGCGCCCCCTGCCTTCCCTGTTCGTAATGTGTGCTGCATGTACCCTCATTATTTCATTACATGATTTGTGGGGAAGAAACTGGACAACTTAGGCAAACTTTCTACTTGATACTTTCAGTCTTTGTTTTTTTTTGTTTCTTTTTCGCGTCATGCTTTTATATGGCAGTAACATGTGATCGCTTCATGGTTTTATATGGCAGTAACATGTGATCGCGTCATGGTTTTATATGGCAGTAACATTAGCTAGTGAGTAGAGTCAGAAGATCGTAGCTAGCTAGCTGGTTAGCAATACATGCTGCTTCAGCATCTCCTGAATAAGCGACATGTTTATTTTATGTTTAGTGTCGGGACTGTTTGTGGCCCATGCAAATGTGTGGTTTGTGTGGTGCTAAACAGCGCCACGGTGAGTAGTTGTGGAATATTAAAATAAATCCATTTGAGCATCTTCGTAAAATGTCTGAGCCCATTACAGGCAGCTCAGAAGTGAGAGGAAAAGCATTTGTTTCCCTTTCATCACACCAAGGCTACTTAAAATGCAGGACATCAAAGATACTGCTTGCACATGCCGTCGATGCCCATCAGCAAATTGAAAATCGGATAGCCACGTGTCCACGTCTGTCGCTCTTTACGTCCTTGTTTACCACGATTAGAAAGCCGTGCATTTGTTTCCCCAGCGGAATTTGAGGGCCATTAGAGATGAAAGCGAAGGATATGACATGCCAGAGGTCAGCAGCTGGTCAGGTCACACCATGATGGTGTCAGCTGGTTCCAGCAGACATACACACCAATCCTGTACAATACATGCCCATGAGAAACACTATAGAAATTGCTATTTCATAACAAAAGCATTACTACAAACTACAAAACTGCAAACTTGCTCTAAATGGTTTGAATTCTTCCACATTCCTGGGGAGGGGTTACATCTGTGATCTCTGCAAATCTGGAATGGGGCCAGGGTCTATGGGAGGAATGACCGTTGCATTTCTTCTTTAAAAACATGCTTATTTTTCCTGTCTGGCCAGCAGGCGGCACAGCAGGGCGACCTCGACCCTGCGGAAAGGCGGAGTTCACCTGCGGTAACGGACGCTGCATCGCTGCCGAGCTGCAGTGCAACCTGTTTGACGACTGCGGAGACGGAGGCTCAGATGAGCGTAACTGCAAGGCCTGTGAGTCGGGCCCGGTGCCCATTCAGAACAGCCCACTCAGGAGGGCATGGTCCGGACTGCACACTCAGGACAGCCCATTTGAGAGCTGTTCCTACCCTCCTCTTTTGTGTTGATGCCAAGAGATATGCTTTTCAGTACCATTTCTAGCCTCCATGCTCCCAGCTCAGTTTTTTTACATTCCCCACTAGAATTCACTGCCCAGTATGAGCTGTACCGTTGAAAATGAAATAGCCTTTTTAAGCATTCCAAATTGTCATTATGTCATTTGGAAATTCAGGCCTTTCTTCAAGCTATGTTCTAACCTACAATCCACCTTGTACTGTTTAGGTTACATACGCAGTGTTGGGGTAAATTGTTCTTGGTGGTAACTTTGAACACTGCTTGTCTGTGTGTTCCCCTGAGTTATGCTTTTAAAGCATTTCAAGATATTGCATCATCCCGAAAACACCTGATTCATTATATTCCATTATTATATAAAATGTTCCTGTTTCGTAGAGTCAGTCACAGGGCTTCCCGTGTGTCTCGTAGCTAAGAACTCCTCTTTCAGCTCGCTGATGGGTTTCGTTCAGAATCATTGACCATTGTAATGAGCAGGGTTGGAAGAGGAGGAATATTGATGTTGTTCTCTCACCACTTGGCAGCTCCTGAGGAAGGTGTCTGCATGGGGAAAGTCAATCCATGTGGCAGTGATGCACTCTGCAATCAAAAAGAAACTGATGCAGTGTGTCAGTGCAGACCGGGTTTCCGGAGGAATCCGCGAATTGGGCAGTGTGAAGGTACGACCACGTGCTTGGCCGCAGTGGTCTCGCTTACTGCTGACGGACCAGACAAGCGAAGCCGCTGAGGATTATGGGAAAAAACCGAAGGGTAGTGACCCGTCAAGCGCGAAGGAGGAGTTGAGGCCAAGTGTTATAGGGAGGAATTTAAGATCTTGCTATTTTGACAGTTAAACTCATTTTAGATACTAATTTACAATATTAAATCACACAGATTTGAGGGGCCACAAATCATAGTAGTACCTCATTGACTACTGAAGTACTAATCATGAACATGAATTAGTTAATGATTA
>JAODKN010000037.1:2930716-2942257 GCA_026774425.1 Petrocephalus zakoni
TTGTTTATTGCTGCATTGCTAATGCCTGTTTCTAGGTCTGTAGCTTAGTTGGGGATTATTGGGTTAGATTGCAGACCACTCTGTAACACTCCATGTGTCTCTAAAGCCAATCATGTGCCCTCCGGTGCAATTCATTGCATAAACGAGAGTGTGGAACCTCTAACAGTTAGTAATCATTTCGCCATGAAAGGGGACTTCAGCACAGTTGGGTTCATGTTTGAGCCTGATGGTGTATGAATGCGCACATGTTGCAGTGCATGCTGGGTTGGGGAATTGGAGAAACATCAGGATTGCAGGGGAACTAGCTTAACGGCCTCTGATCTGATTGTCCCCAACAGTGTCCCGATTTCCGGAGGCCAAGGGATATCTCGGCCGACTGGGTAACAGGGAACGTCTACTGGACAGATCACTCCAGGATGCACTGGTTCAGTTATTACACAGCCCATTGGACCAGGCTGAGGTACTCCATTAATGTCGGCCAGCTTGGGGCATCAAAGTGCACCCGTCTTATAACGGACATCGCAGGAGAACCTTATTCAATTGCTGTAAACCCGACTCGAGGGTAAGGGCCACCCTTCAATGACTTTACTTATCGTTGTTGTTTTTTATTGCATTTTTTGCTGGTGAAGCTACATTCACAACAAAGTAGTACTCAATGCACATCCTAGCCTAGGAGGTTGATTCTTCCATTTCTCTGGTTGCTTTGATCTTTTTAAGAACCATTGAGTGTTTGCTGTTTCTGGGAGGTGGGGGGAGGGGGGAGAAGTTAATACTGCTCTCTGGCAATAAACTGAGAAGGCCTCCTCTGGTCAGGCTCCCTCAAAGGCTGGAGCTCATACTCAAGCTGGAGAATGTTTTCCCCTGCTCTGGAATGCTTTCTCAAGCTCTGGAACGCTTTCCAGTCATGCCCATAACAGTTGGTGTGGTGAGCCTTCCAGGGTAGTCAGGCAGAAGGAGATCTCATCCATGCCGCAAAGTGTACGCTCCCCTTCCTCTCAACAGCGGCCATTAAACTTGATTCTGCAGCCGTAAGCCTGAGCAAGGCATTGGCGCCAACTAAACCATCGCCGAAAACGCTCTCCATTCCAAAGCAGCCTCAGTGCATTATCGGTCTGTTCCGCCATGATTGCAGAGCCTAACTAGAAAGGGAAGCTTTAGCAGGTAGCGTTCCAAGGCTAATTGTGCACCGAGGTTTGTCATGAGAGAACTGACAATAAGCAATGCAAGTCTAGCCATTGGACGACATGGATGCCTGCTTAGGGTGCCATCTTCCAAGGGTGCTCTGACTTAGGAAGGGTATTAAATGGGCTCATGGGCCATGGGTTTAACGGGCTCATGGGCTATGGGTTTAACAGGCTCGTGGGCACTGTCAGCAGGGAAACCGCTTTAGCCCATGTCCTCCACAGGATGATGTACTGGACGGTGATTGGCGACCACTCTCACATCGAGGAGGCCGCCATGGATGGCTCCATGCGCCGGGTCCTGCTGGAGAAGAACCTTCGCCGGCCAACAGGTATTTATGACTTTTCATTTTGCATAGTTGGTGGAGGCATTTTCATAGGCTTACGTTTTATGATCAGCTGGAATGTCCTCTCATAATTTGGTAGCACTCAGTCTGTGGACCTCCAGCAGGAGCAGGAGACACTTTTGAGTTTAAAAAGCCTTTCACCATACCCACGCTGACCTTAATAGTACTCGGCTAGTGTAGGGGGTGGAGGATGTTCCTGCAGCCGTGTGAGGTATTTATGAAGCAGGACAGAAAGGCGGGGGAACAAACCCCCAAAGTAATTTAACACCACTGACATAGCCTGTCATTAAGTCTACATGTCCTCAGGGAGACAGAAGAATATGCTCACCCTGCTAGCAACACTATTTAAGATTGTCGTTGTGTCTTTTAAATTGAATTAAGTGCTGCCATGTCATAGATGTGACAGAGTTTTACGTCGAGGGAGATGACTGGATGCATCAAGGAAAGTTTATGGCAAAGAAGTCATTGCTGACTTATTTTACGCTTGTTTTATTTTCACTAAATATCTATAAGAAACACCGCTGTAAAGACCACACATTCCTCATTGTATGTGCTATTTATTTTATTTTTCCCACCAGTCAGTAGCTGCTGCCGTCGCTGTTTTCATGGCTGCGAGTTGTTAGATTGCTGTATTTAAAGCAGCTCCGTCACCATCCCTCAGGACCAAAGAGTAACCGAGAGGGGCTTGTTTATCACTCTCTCTCTAGGCCTGGCCGTCGATTATTTTAACCAGCGCTTGTACTGGGCTGACGCGGAGCTCTCGGCGATCGGGAGCATATGCTTTGATGGGTCTGATTCCCGGGTGGCCATCGGCAGTAAGAGCGGTAAGAATGCCTTCCTCGCTGCTGCGTCTCCTCGGGCCGCACTAGGACACGCCGCTTCAGACAGCTTCCCCACACTGCCAGGCAGGAATGGTAATGAATAGTAATGGACTGGCTCTCTCCGCAAGACTGTAAATAATAGCATTGTGTTTGTAGGACATTCTCACGTCATGCTATACATAGTTTGCACAGATTCCTATGCTGGTAAAGAAAGTAGTAGGTGGTGCTGACTAGAAATCAAAAGGCTAAGCCACGGTCCACCAATCACGGTCCCTGATTGGTGCTGATCTATGTTAGCATGAAATAACTTGAATGAAATTTAAAATATGGAATTAGGAGTTGAATAGCTGTGGGGGAAAACAACTACGACTAGTTAAACTGCTCAAACTGACAACATAACTAACTTTATATGACAAGTCATTGAACGGTATTGATAACTGAATTATTAAGCTATAATTTAAATAATTTTAAAATCCAAAATTCACACTGTATATTGTATCTATTCTCCATATAGGTGAACTTTTTAAAACCTTACATCTTTCTGACTTTTACATCTGAAAACTGTTTATTCCTCCATTTTTGCAGGCATCTATCAGCCTTATAAAATTGATATATTTGAAGATTATATTTATGGAACTAGTCTGAAAAACAAAGTTTTCAGGGTTCATAAATATGGCAAAGGACTCGTCGAGGACCTTGATCTGAGAGTAGAGAAAGCCTCCAGTGTCGTCATATTCCATCGATTTAAGCAGCAGGACGGTAAGTGACCGCTCACTCGTCCCTCCTTCTCGCCTTCTCTTCCTATGTGAAGTCTCTGTGGTGGAGTCTAAGAATATGGAGAGTCAGGAGAAATGGTTGGTCCCAGAGGAAAGAGGAAACTGTAGCGTCCTATTTCTGCTAGCTAAAAATGACATCATGGCAACACGGATATGCTTAAGATCTGCGATGAGTATTTTATCGTAAGAAATATTTTATATATAGTCTCACTGGAGACTCAAATGGATCCAAAAAATAGATTACCTCAGGGTGTAAATTCTCATTTCATGACTATTCCAGGGATCTCAGGAGATTTTGAAGTGATTTCTACAGAGCTCAACTGTTTCTCCGTCTGTCCGCAATTGATCATATAACTGTAGCCTAAAAGCCAAATCAGTAACATTTCCAGTGTCTTACTGATATCTCATTGTCAGTCTCTGGTTTTTGTGTTGTCACTACTTTAGAGACTTTAAAGACAAAGAGGGAAAAATAGAACTTAAAATCTTCTTGAATAATTGAAAGATAAGTCAAATTTACAACACCTGGCTGCAAACCATATGCTCGATTTAGATTAGATATATATTTATTTTTTTACTGTACTTGCACGCAAATGCTGTTCCCCCCCAGACCAAACAGAGCCATTACAGACAATATCACAATGACAAGTATAAACTATATAACTAAATAAATATTGTCAAAGGGGATAGTTGGCAGGTTGTCCATTGTTAATCAGACCAGAGTTACAGTGACCGGTGTTGGGTTAATGGGATGTGGCATGAATGTGTGTGCATGAATGGTGGTACTAGGAGTCTACCAGCCTGGGGGAAGAAGCTCTTTAGCAGCCTGATGGTCCTGGTTTGGATGCACCTTTATATGCAGTTCATAAAGATACAGTATATCTGAATGCAATGATATGTTTGAATAAATCAGCTGCATTCATGCTTTACATAGTGTGCGTAGTAAAGTAAATCAGATGGAAATGTGATTTCCATTTTATTTACCTTCCGGGCTGCATTACCGCACGTCACATTGCTGAGAATCACCAGCCAGGGATAAAGACCCTGAAACCTTTAAATTACGAACAGACCTGTCATGTGGAAATGGATGGATTGTACTTACACGTAGCATGGCTAGAGGCTCTGGGAATCAGGACGGCCTTCTTATGCAGCGGGCAGCCGTAGCTGTCTTCCACCGCACCGCTCCGGGCTGCGCTGACTGAGGCCGCCCGGCCCGGCTTCCGGTGGCTTCCAAAGCCTGTCCGCCGTTTGACTCTCCGATCTCCGGGCCGCTGCTCCTGCAGCGCACTGGCTAATAACTTAGGGTAGCGCGGCTGTTATGCTGACGGTCACCGATTGCCCAGTCAGACCTTCTTACTATTAGCCTGTCGCTGTATTCGCAGCTGCGTTATTAGCCTTAGAGCCAGTAAGCTAACAAAGGCGGGAAGCTGTTGTTGCGATTACTCCTTAGCCAGCGCGGTGGGCCGGGAGGACGAATCCACCCCAATGCCGAGGTCGTGCCGACTCATACGGGCTGTAATCAAATCCAAGGTCCGAGTCGCCACGCCGCGCCAGCACTAATGGCTAAACCGCGGTGCTAAGCAACCTCCGCTAATAATTATGCACGAATTCCAAGCACCTAATAAGCACATAGTAAAAGGTACTAAAGGCACTTAGCAAAGCAATTTGGAAATAACCTGCCAGTGAGGCGGTCGGTCAGCCTTCGGGGCTGGATTCATTATCTCTGCAAAACCTTATGTAAGCCAAGACTTTTATATTATCATATTATCATAAAACTGCTGCCACTGGATTTGGCTTTTTGCATTTCTGGTCTTACTCTGTTTTTCGCTTGTAATAATTCAGCACCTGCCTATGGCCCGCTGGCTCCTCCTGGTGTCACTGTAATCGGCTCCTTGGTGCCTCCCCATTCTCACACACACTAATTAATTAAAACTCTCTCAGTAGACCGCTACCCTTCCTCTATCTAAGGTTACACATGCATGATTGGATCTGCCGGCTTCTGATTGGCTTACAGGCTATTCGGGAGGAAGTGATGTCGCTGGCGATGTTTGGCCTTGAAGTCCTAAAATACTCAGTAACAGATTCCCTAACATGTGTGCCTGGAGATGAATCACTCTGTTTAAAAGACATTCCCTCCCATATTTTATAATCTAAGATTTGTTAAAGCGACTGGGAAAAATTGCCTTCCCTGTGGCTGGCAGAAGGTTAGATCGTCTTGCTGCACGTATCGATGCCCACGAAAGTCGTTCTGCAGGGACTGACACCTTCAGCGCAGGCCGCTGTGATCTGAGGCTGTGTGCTAAGTGTGAGCTCTATGTGAGCTAACAGAGCCCCGTGTGGCCTTCCCCGCCAGTGATGAACCCATGTGCGGCGATGAGCTGTGACTTCCTGTGCCTGCTCAACCCGACGGGTGCCAGCTGCTCATGCCCGGAGGGGAAGGCGCTGATTAACGGATCCTGCACCGACGGCTCAGCTTCAGGTGAGCTCGACTCTCCATCACCGAGTAGCTCCATCACACCGTGGGCCCCCACGGCCCCTGAGAGGCTTGTTTCCTGGGTCCCATCCAGCTCTCACACATCTTGCATTTGCACATCCGGTGATCCTGCCTGCTCCTAGATTGATTTATCCCTTAGGGATTTAGTCACAGGAGCCCTGAAATAAACATGGCTGAATCACATCAGCAGTGAAGCCCACCTCAGTTTATTCAGAGATTCGGTCAGTGCTCCATTGAGCAGCTTATCATTGACTAGGACACAATTCGCTGTTGCTGTTCATTCAGTCCAATGAATTTCAGCCGATGAGTAGCGTGTTTCTAATCTGTCGTTCTTCCCGGGCCTCGTTTCCGCCTTTGACCGTGCGGTGTGTCTCGGCCTTGAAGGAGATCTGTGCCGGCCGGCATGCGAAAACGGGGGGCGCTGTGTTCCCAACGAGAGAGGGGAGTCCCGCTGTCACTGCTGGCCCAACTTCTCCGGGGAGCGCTGTGAAGTGAGCCACTGCAAGGACTACTGCCTGAACGGGGGGACGTGCACCAGCTCCCCACTGGGTAAGGAGCCGCTGGGAGCCTCTGCCTCTGCAGGCCGTCTCTGCAGGCCGCCTCGCTGGGGACGGCTGGCAAGGCACAGGCCAACCTTTCCAGGATAGCCATGCTCATATAGCAAGGGGAGCCGAGTCTGGCCATTAATCACTCACTTTAGCATATGATTATTTAAAGTAATACCATTATATTCATTATCATCTGGAAAACCTTTAAATATAACTTTCATTCTATGAATCATTTGATGCTGTCTTGAAATATTGCAGAATGCTATTTGGATTCATGAATTTGTGGATATTATTATTATTAACAATAATTTTATTAATTTGCATTTGTCTTGCTTTTGGGGGGGCAAAAAGGCATTTATCCTGCAGACTTTTATAGTGCACTCATATTATCAAGCTCAAGGAATAGGTCCGTGCAGCTTATGAGAAACAAAGCTGCGACAGACATCACAGCCAAATAAGCCCCCCAGTGAAGGAGATTGGGCCGCGCGGCTTCACAGACTGCCAGATTTCTCGGAAAAGCAGCCCTTATACCCATATTATTTCACTACTATTTAATTTTGAATTAAAGGCACATAAAATGTCATTGCATTTTGTGCCAGAATATACAGTTTAATAACACCGGCCATTATCACAGGATATTGATTTATACTGAAGATACTGAAGGTAATCCCAAATAGCTTTAGGAACATTAACCACCTGACTGTTATATTACCGGTTAATAATGCTTTTAATACAAAGGTAATTATTTCATTTTATCGCGATTCCTCCGAAGCGTAACTGTGTCAGACATATTCCTACCTGGCCGAGATGAGGTGATGTGCTGCTTTTGCCCCCAGACTGGGCTGTGAGGCGGTAATGGAGCGAGCCGTGCTTGTGGGGGGGGGGGGGGTGACCTGGCTGCTGGACCCCATCCAGCCAGACCACATGCCAATCACAGCAGCTGATGGGCCTCTGAAAGCTGCCCCCACTGCAGGCCTCAGAGGCGTAGCCAGGAGCAGTTCCACCTACAGAAAGCCACCCGGCGGCCGCCTGAGGCTAATGTGCAGATTGGCCAATGTCGGCTAATGAAAGCTAATAAATTCCTTCCTACACAGCTAGTAGCCCACCCGCCCCCTAGATGGACCTAAGGGTACTTATGATGAGTTTATTAGCACAGTCCTGGCTTAAGCCCGGGAAAACTCAGAAAATGTGGTTATTGCAGATAAATATGGTACATGGACAGAGCCATCACATCAGATAACAGGACAGCCCACATCAATAAAAAATATCGGTATCCTCAGGTAGCCTTGGGGAGACTCAAGAAAGATCGGTTAGCCTTAGGGAGAATCAGGAAACCTCAGGTAGCCTTAGAGAGACTCAAGAAACATCTGGTAGCCTTGAGGAGACTCAGGAAACCTCGGGTAGCTTTAGGGAGAATCAGGAAACCTCAAGTAGCCTTGGGAAGACTCAAGAAACCTCAGGTAGCCTTGGGGAGACTCTGGAAACCTCAGGTATCCTTAGAGAGACTCAAGAAACCTCTGGTAGCCTTGAGGAGACTCAGGAAACTTCAGGTAGCCTCAAGAAACCTTGAGTAGCCTTGGGGAAACTCAAGAAATCTCTGGTAGGCTTGGGAAGACTCAGGAAACCTCGAGTAGTCTTGAAGAGACTCAGAAAACCTTGGTTAGTCTTGGGGAGCCTCCGGTAAACCTCCAGTAAGCTTGGGGAGCTTCTGCTACCGTCGGTGAGTCTTAGGAAGCCTCACGAAACCTTGGCAAGCCTTGATAAATCTTTCGTCGACTTGGGAAGCCTCGGGTGGCTTTGGGAAGCCTTTGGTAGCCTTGAGAAGCATCTAGTAACCTTTCTTAGCCTCGGGTAACCGCAGGTAACCTCAGGTAGCCTCCAGTAACCTTGGGTAACTGCATAGCCTGGGGTGCCTTCGGTAACCTTGTGTAATCTCAGGTATCTTCGGGGAGCCCCAGGTAACCTTGGAAAGCCTCAGGGTTTATTCTGAAGTAGTCAACATGAGAACAGTAATTTTGTGCCTGACTTCTTAAACATGTACGAGCTGTGCTTTTTAATTTACATTCAGTTTTTGCCTATTTGGTAGAGTCACTGCCGTGTGGCCTGCTGATTAACTAAGTATTGCATTTCATAATTAAAGTGACAGTTGTGTGCACTCCGGCTGTTGTGTGATGGTTGCATGCTAACCACAAAACTGCTAACATATATAGACTGCATATTTTTTTCACTGGCCCCGTTTATTTCAGTATAATAATGTGTATTACACTGGTGGCTGCTAAAGATCATCACAAGCATCAGTATCCTCCTCGCTTTTGGCCACATTGCTTCTATTATCCTCCTGGAGTTCTGCCTGGTTGGTTTTTTATAAAGGAGGAAGCTTGTCACCCTGAACGCATTTCCAGCAGCTGGGAATACTGCTCTCGATGAAAGAGGGAGACGTCGCTTGTGGAGTGCAATTAGAGAGGTGGGGGGTGCGGGCCAGGAAGTAGGGGGCATAGTCAGAGAGGTGGGGGGTTCAAGTAGGCAAGCAGGGGGCTTGGTTAGAGAGGGGGAAGTGCCCTGTGAAGCAGAGGGTGTGGTTGGAGAGGTGGGGGTGCAGGCAGGGAAGCAGGGGCCGTGGTTAGAGAGGAGGGGGATGTGGGCAGGGAAGCAGGGGGCGTGGTTAGAGAGGAGGGGGATGCGGGCAGGGAAGCAGGGGGCGTGGTTAGATAGATGGGGGTGAGGGCTGGGCGGCAGGGGCGTGATCAGAGAGGGTGGAGGTGTGGCCTGGGAAGCAGGGGTCATGGTTAGAGAGGTAGGGGTGTGGGCAGGGGGCGTGGTTATAGAGGTGGAGGTGTGACCTCTGAAGTAGGGGGCCTGGTTATACAGGTGGGGGCTGGGGGCTGAAGACTAGGCGGCAGGGGGGGCGGTTAGACAGGTGGGGTGTACTGGCAGAGAAGAAGTTGGTGCAGTTGGAGAGGTCGAGGGTTAAGGCCGGGAGGCGGGGGCCATGGGCAGAGATGTGAGGTACCTGTTTGGGGGGATATGGGCTGAGAGGTGGGGGGTGCAGGCTGGGATATGCCATATTTTAATGTTACATGATGAAAATGTGTTTTGTTGTTAATGGCCCATACTTTACATTTTTATCTCGAGAATACATTAAGGATCCAAATTTTAGCCAGTACACAACAGAAAGTCTGACGCAATCAGGAATAACATCCTCCGTCCTCAGTCAGTGGGTGTTGTCTTAGTAGTGGTCTTAGGACAAAGTGAATAGTGTATTATTAATCGGTTACTTCAGAATTTAAAGAGTTATTTCATAGTCATAACTGTGAATTAAAAATGAGTAGCATTAAAATGTAACTTAATAGAATACTTATTGGAGTCTTTGCCTTGGACACCACAATGTGCCTAGATGGGGCATCATCGTACACGACAGGATAATGCGGCATGCGATAGCTGAAATCACATGCTGCAGAGCTCATGATGTATGTTTATACCACGGGATTTCAGAGCAGTCTGTCTAATATCAGACCATAGCTGTGCTCCTTATCAGACATGTGTTATTACATTATTACCCAAATGCAGCTGAATTCATAAACAAAGATCAGGCAAGCAGACAAATGGCAGGACAGCGATAAAGCCACAGAACGTCAAGGGCACTTAAACCCCCCTACGGGGGTGGGACAAACATGGATCAGGGAATGATAGCGGGGTCATGTGACACGGTATAGCGCACATCCAACACACTGGTGATGAGTTCCCCATCAGAGGAAGTGTAATTTACTGTGATCTTACACCCACATATTGATGTCAGCTTACTGTGTTTCATTATCCTCAGATGCTTGTTTTGCTGGCCTCCTTTTCTAAGGTGATGTAATCTGTAGTGAACAGCTGTCACACAGAGGTACTGTAACCCTGCCGGAGCGTCCTGCAGGATGCTGTTGTGCCGTGTAGACGGGTGAATAGCACTGATGGACACATTTCGCCTCGGGCCGTGGCGCTGTTATGCTCTAAAGGGTAAAGCCCCACTTCGGGACACGTCGTGTCACGCTCTGTGGACTTTTATATGCACACTGTGCTGTGTTAGACGCTGGAAGTTACAGATGCTTTCAGACTGAAAGATAACGCTGTTTGTATTTTTATTCCGATCCTTTGCACAAGCGTTTATCCAGAGATATTTATGTTCAGCAGTTTCTTCCAATAGTGCAGTTGGGTATTTATTGGAACAGTGCAGGTTTAGCACCGTGTGATGTAATCTTGGGGCTCTTCTTAAATCTGTGGGCCCTCGATTACAAATGCCCCTCCCCCCCCACAGGTCACATCTTATCTTGATTTACTTTGTTGGCTGTTCCACCAAAAATTGGTGAAGATTGACGATGAAGAAATGATTACATGACCAGGTTATTTGACCAACTAAATCAGTCAATAACAATAGTCACCATTATTTTCAGGTCAGAGCTGTACCCTGCATATTGGGAGATGTATTAAGTATGATGTAAATATATTGATTGCAGGTTTTTATGCTCATCACGCCATCCCACTGAACAAATTACACATTGTTGCATAGTGTATGTGAAAGGAAAAATAATCTAGGCGGCAACTGTTATGGTCGCCACTCGCCGGGGTCACCACTTGCCGGGGTCACCACTCGCCGGGTTCACCACTCGCCGGGGTCACCACTTGCCGGGGTCACCACTCGCCGGGTTCACCACTCGCCGGGGTCACCACTCGCCGGGTTCACCACTCGCCGGGGTCACCACTCGCCCCAATCCACCTCACTCCACCTTGGTCCACAGTTTTATTTATTTATGTATTTATTTATTCATCATCCATCTCACTGTATTGCAGTCGATGTACAATTGACGCTGGTCAAGATGAATGTGTTCATGCAAGACTCTTTGTGCTGATCCCTTTTACTTTTGGGGTAGCCGTTCATTTATGATCCCTAAAATCTGGTAGACATTAAAAAAGAAACTGAAAACAATTGCAAGATTCCCTAAAGAGCAAATATGTTTGGGGTGGGGCTTGTGGTGATGTGTTGGAAAGCTGACAGTGTGTCCTGCAGGTAAGCCCACCTGCCGCTGTGCCCTGGGATTCACGGGACCATACTGCGAGAGGCGGGTCTGTGAAAACTACTGCCTCAACGGCGGCACCTGCGACGTGAGCCAGGGCAACCAGCCTGTGTGCCGATGTCTGGCCGAGTATACCGGCGACCGCTGCCTGCACCGTGAGTCCCGGCACGCACCCGTCCATGCTGTCACCTCAGCAATCACCAGAACCCTGACATTGCTGCCAAGCAGACAGACTGATTGGTCGTTTGCTTGATTGATTTGAATTGATTGGCTGTTTTTTGGTTGGTTGGTTGCACTTTTTTCCCCATAGGTATCTACAGCAG
>JAODKN010000037.1:2950733-2961921 GCA_026774425.1 Petrocephalus zakoni
TAAATACTGCACTATATATATCGTTAAAAACTGCTGCTGATTTACCTTATACACAATGGATCAGTTAAACCGTCATTATTTAGAAAGGTGTAAAATTGTTTTATATTTTGCTTTTGTCTCTTTTTCATCAAGATGGATATACAATTCATTCTTCTTTTCCTTTTTATAGCCAAGGTTAAATTTGTCCGGTTCACTTGATAAAGGCAAACATCATATGTGTAACTTGTGTGTATTCACGATAAAGGTCACTCTCTTTTTCATCTTTGTGCTAGCTTATGTGGACATTTTGTATCACCAGCAGAGGTTAAAATTGTTTTAATTTCTGATGGTAATGAAAGGTTCCATTACAAATTAATCCTGTTAATACTATTTTTTTTTTACAGATTTCCTTTTATACTATATACTTTCAGCCTTTGCTATGGTTTTCTAATTTCCCTTCATTCTTCTACTCGTAGAACTTGTTCATCACATATTTGTTTTTTGGTATATTTTTTGAAACCAGGAATTAATTTGAAAGTGTATTTTTTTTATATATATATATATATAAATATTCATTTTTATTTGCAGACTATGTCTAGCTTCTTGCCCCACATGACACATGTTCTGGTGTTAAAATCATAGGCAAAACTAAGGATTCACACATTTTCTGCAGAAACTGCACATCGACGGATCAAACTCCATTTAAAAAGAACCAGTATCAGCTGTCTCTACCTTCACAAATGCATATAGATTTAACACGTTTTATAATTTTATATTTGATTAAATGTCAACTTTGGCTGCTTGTATTTTGAAAAAATAAAATGTATTAAATGTAAGTAATTTTATACAAAATGTACACCAATATTAAATAAAAAGGTTTTATTGCTGTTGACACTATATGTTACAAATTTTTAAATATAATGTAATCAGCATGTCACTTTTTGAGCTTTTGGCCAGACTGCGGAAGAAAGAGACAGAAGGGATGCAAACTTGGAGCATAATGGAGGTATGGTCAGAGCAAGCAGTGGGAGGTCCCAGAAGGACCCTGCAAACAATGGGAGGTCCCGGAAGGACTGAGCGAGTACTGAGAGGATGCAGCAGTCTAACAAATAGCTAGATGGGATAAACAAAACATGGCTAACAACTGTGCAGCACACCTGCTCTTTGCACTTAAAGCATGAAATTGGCACCCTGTTCTTCAAAGAACATCACAAAAATATTGTTATAGAACTATATCTTTTCTAGTAAATTAAAGGTGCTAAAAGTAATTTACCTGCATTTCCAAATGAGCACTTCAACCCTTCCCTTTATTTTGTGTTTTCAGATCTACATATGCATGTCAAATGTGTTCTAAAATAACCTTTTAATGGTCTTCCTGTTGACCAATCAGCACCTTCTGCAGCCGGTCGGCATGTCTTGTAATACCTCTCCAGTGTGCTAATGTGCCGGGCCCTGGGAGGGAGGTTACAAACACATTGTCATTTGAGTGACAGCCTGGTGCTGTTGGTGAGGGTCTAGAGGATTGCTCTGAGCTGTGATTCCCACCTGGCAACCCCCACGATGACTGACACCTGTAAAGATTTCATATCACACACTCGGAATGTGCTTTTACTTTATCTCCCACCGAAGTGCATAATCTTCACGCTGTGAGTCAGTGAGACGGGAAGGGGTGACGGAAATTAAAAAAAAAATGGCACCATGCCAGTTTCCTAATAAGAAAATCAGGCTGTACTTCCCACTCAGCTCCAAAATGAGCACCTGCAAACAGAACAGATAAATGATTTTGGCCAGAAAAAAAAAAGTATTGAAGGTTTCATTACTTTGCAGTTAATGTTCCGTTACACTTGCTACCATGCTGCCCTTTTCCATTATGGGCCATCTCGAATTCTCCTGGGGTGGGGGTCCATGATTATAGGGACACACGGACAAACAAGCTTTTTTTGGAGGCAACGGGACAAACACCCCCAGAGGTACCAAAATCAAACCCATGAAAGGGAAATGGAGCAAAAGAGGAGCAAGTAGCCAAGTACCATTAAGCATCTCAGGCATGTCGAACGTCGGACTTGCTCTCTCCATTCTATCCAGAGTGTGCTGGAAATCACCTCCTCTCACCACATCTGCTTATCCCAGTCAAGGTCCAGTCAACCTTTCGTGGGTTCAGTAATGGGGTCTTTTGCACGGGACGGCAAGACATGGCTTTGCCCCCATTTCACCCATGAGTTAAATTACCTTTTCTAAAGATAAAATACGAATACTTATGAAGCATGGAGCTACATTATTCAATATGTTGAATTGTTAAGCATTCTTGCATATTTACTTTCAATAACAAAAGAATGCTGGGTAATGACAGGTGGCCCACTTTTAAAATCTTAAAATCTGAGAATAGTATCTTTGTAAATGATAGGTACAGTGCTTGACCTTGGTATCAAGAGAAGAGTGGAATTTATGCCTCACTGAAGCTCTGTTCCAAGCATTGCACCCAGGGCGGCATCTCATCACATCGCGATTGCATCCCGCATGCGCAATAATCACCAAGGCTTGAGATGGCGGGCGAAACATTTGTACGGATGCCAGCTTTTCCGTACTATACGGGTATTTACTTCCGTCTACAATTTGGTAAGCATATTAGTATTACGGCCTATTTTGATGCCCAAAAGTTAGTAATCTATATAAATTCAGTGTATCCCTATGCTTATTAAATGCTTTAAACTGCAAAAAGTACCACGACAGCACCAATGTCATATCTTGATTTTCCGCAGTATCTCCTCTTTTAAAAGATGTTGCTGTCCCTCTCTTCACCACCACTTCTGTGCTTATCGCTTCCATGATTTACCAAAACTGTAGCATGTGGCGTGCTCCGCTATACGGAGAACACAAGGACTCACCAAATTTATACAGATTACTAACTTTTGGGTGTCACAGTATGCCTGTCATTAATATTTTAGATGTACTACCAATCCAGCAAATTGCGGGTGTACATAAACTTCCATATAGTACCGAAAAGCTGGCATCCAGACAAATGTTTACGCCCGTCATCTAAAGCCCTCTGAATTTTTTTCTGTGACAGAGAATATGTAGAATGTCAAAAAGAAGCCGTGCTGTAATAAATATGACCTTGGGGCTTGATGGGGATAATGAAGCACTTAGCTAGGTAGGTAGGTAACAGAATGTGCCATCACAATGCCTCCAGTGTAATGGGCACTTGAGCCTTGTTTAATGGAATCAGCAGGTATGAATCTTGTTCCTGGTTGCTTCGGCTTATGTTTCCAATAAATCATTGTCGGCCAAATAGGCTAGAAAATATTGAGAACTAACAGAGGTCAGCATGACTTGTTTCATCCTGCTCAGAATGGATCTATTCTGCAGTGCATTTTTTGTTTAAGGACAGAAATTGCCATGTTTAACTGTTGTTAATAGACATATCACATAGTCATGTTCATAATTTTGGACATTCCTTACAATTCGAGTTAATACTTCTTGAAGTTGATGTGTTGGAATCAGGAAAAATGGGCAAGTGTAAGGATCTGAGCAATTTTGACAAGGGCCAGATTGTGGTGGCTTGAAGACTGGGTCAGACCATCTCCAAAACGGCTATGATAGAAACACGGTGTAATGGAGCTTGCTGCATAGCCACAAACCAATCAGAGTCCCCCTGTTGACGCCTGTCCACTGCAGAAAGTGCCTACAATGGGAACTTGGGCGTCAGAATTGGACCATGGAGCAAATGCAGGAAGGTAGACTGATCTGGTGAGTCATGTTGTGTTATGTCAAATGGATGGCCGGGTCTGTGTGCATCATTTAGCTGGGGAACAGATGACACCAGCATGCAGTAAGGGATGAAGACAAGCCCGCCAAGGCAGTGTGGTGCTCTGGGTAATGTTCTGCTGGGGAACCTTGGGCCCTGGCATTTATGTGGCTCTTACTTTGACATGTACCAAAATTAAACTGAATTTCTTTATTGTAATTGTATGCAGGATGATAAAAACATCTGTAAATTGTAAAACAGTACAAATAAACAATATGAAAAACATAAGCTCAATGAACATATACCTATAGCGCAAATAAAATGGGTCAGATGTGCGCGGTTATGGTTGTAGTGCTAAGTTTACCATGAGGTAATTATAATTGTAAGTGCAAACAGTTCTACCGGGGGCATTTAATGGACTGATTAAGTGTGTTTATGGCTCCTGGGATGAAACTGTCTCTGAGCCTTGTGGTCCATGCATGAAGTGCTCTGTAGCATCTATCAAATGGGAAAAGTACAAATCGGCTGTGGCATGGGTGAGTAGGATCCATGCAGATGCTGGTGGCTCTCCTGAGGCTGTAAATGTCCTCCAGGGCTGGAAGCTGCACCCCGACGATCCTCAGTGCTATCAGTACAACCCACTGTCGCGCTTTCCGATAGGTTGCTGTGCAGCTGAGATACCACACACCGATAGGTTAAAATACTCTCTGTGGTGCAGGGGTAGTAGGTTAGCAGCACTTGTTGAGGGAGGCCAGCTTTTTCCGGCATTCTTAAGAAGAACAGCCACTGCTTTGCCTTCTTCAGCAGTACTGTGGTTTTAGCTGTCCATGAAAGATCCACCCTGTCCCCACTGATGAAGATGGGAGCATAATCCTCATCAGGTGATCTTCTGAAATCAGTGATGAGCTCCATCTCCACAGGTCTTCCCTGTGTCCCTGTGTTGAGGGACTGGTTGCTCACTGAGCACCATCTCACCAGACGTTGCACCTCCACTCTGTAGGCTGATTTGTTGTTGTTGGAAACCAGTTCAATCACTGTTGCGTCATCTGCAAATTTCATGATGGTATTAGTCATGAATGCAGGTACACAGTCGTGAGTGAAAAGGGGGTACAGGATAGAACTGACTACACACCCTTGTAGTGTGCCCGTCTTCAGGGTTATGGTGGAGGAGAGATGGGGGCCCAGCCTTACCACCTGATGGCACTCTGACAGGAAGCTAAGGATCCTACTACATAGTGGTACACTACGGCCCACCTGGTGCAGATTACAGATGAGCTGGCAGGGGACACCAGTACTGAAAGTGGAGCAATAGTCTACAAATAGCATCCTCACGTATGTGCCCTGTCCTTCCAGATGAGTCAGGGCTATGTGGAGAGCTAGAGAGATGGCATCCTCTGTAGGTATATTAACTCTGTAAACAAATTGATGTGAGTCTAGGGAGGTAGGGATGTTGCCTTAATGTAAGAGAGGACTATTCTTTCAAAGCACTTCATTATCATCGGTGTCTGGGTGACTGGACGATGGTCATTCGTGCTACTAATGTTTGTTTTCTTCAGCACTGGCACAATGATGGCTGATTTCAGGCATGCAGGGACCATTTCCAACATCAAGGAGAAATATTGGTAAATACCTCAGCAAGCTGCTAAGCACAGTTCATGAGCACGCGTCCTGGGATCTCGCCGGTCTAGAAGCTTCTCTGTACATCATATGTGCTCAGTCTGAAAGTAGGAGACTTGGTACCCTCTGGTACACTAATCTTTACCGGTGTAGTAGGGTTGCTGGATTCAAAAACGGGCAAAAATAATTCCAATGTGGCCAATGTGACATGACAGTGAGAGAAGACAGGGCTGCCTTACTGTTCAGTAATAACTGTAATGCCTTTCTACATTCCCCTGTTATCCAAACTGTAAGAAATAATCTTTCTTGTAGGTTTATTTGGCCTTTTTTGTACCTTTTTGCAGACTTGACCTGGCAATACTGTAGGCCATGCGATCCCCAGACTGAAATGCCTGGTTACGTGCTTTTAAACTGTGTTTCAGCTCTTTGTTCATCCATGGTTTCTTATTTGGAATTTTTTTTTTATCTTCTTGTCCATAGTGACATTATCCACCCAGCAACAGATGACTGGTGGATGTATATTCCTCCAGGTGTACTTCAGTTCCCACTCAGAGATGTCCTGGAGTTGTGGCATTGCTTGCTCAGGCCATATTTTCACAATCTTTTTTTCTGTGGATAAGAGTTGTGTCTGCAGGCATGAGAGATAATGAAAAATGGTCAGTGTCCAAGGGGTGGGGTAAGGAGGGCTTTGTAGGAATCTAAACATTGTTGCAGACCAAGTGCACCCCTTCATGGCAATGGAATTCCCCGATGACAGTGGCCTCTTTCAGCAGGATAATGCATCCTGCCACACTGCAAAAATTTTTTAGGAATGGTGTGAGGAACACGCGGAATAGTTTAAGGTATTGACTTGGCCTCCAAATTCTCAAGCTCTCAATCTAATCGCGCTTCTTCTGGACAAGCAAGTGCGAACCTTGGGGGCCCAATTGTGCAACTTATTAGACTTAAAGGATTGGCTGCTAGCACAGGACACATTCAGAATCCATGCCTCGGCGGTTCAGAGCTGTTTGGGTGAGACAAAGGGGACCAATACAATATTACGCAGGGGGTGTTAATGTCTCTGCTGATGGGTGTGTGTGTGTATATATATATATATATATATATATAATCCAACAACCCTACTACACTGGTAAAGATATATATATATATATATATATCAACCATTAATAATAACCATTCTGGCATCATCAAAACATTATGATAAGATGGTGATTCACAATCATTGATTATATCATTCTTTATGAATGGTTTATAAAGGTTGTAACGATTTGTAAATCATTAATAGACTAATTAATTGATGAATTCATTGATTAAATATAAATGAGCTATAGTCAAATATTTTTTTATTATTAATAAATGACTTCCATTTATAAGTGGCAAAAGGGTGGCGTTACCAAAAAATACTTTAAAGGAAAGTCTATGAATTAACTGGTCATTTGTGGCACAGTGCTTAGTTCACTGCAGTTACTGTATGGAGGGGCTGACTCTGTGGGCAGGCGGGCACATTGCGTAAAGCCCCGGGGTCATGGGGAGTTAGACGCTGGTCACCTGGAGGTCATCCACGCGTAGGATTAGCCCATGTCTCACCTGGGTGCTAATGCACCATGGGGGGGAGAGTGTGCACGTGTCGCATGGCCTTGTCCCTGGGTTTGCTCACTCTCTGCCCTCAGCAAGAAAGCCCACATCTGAAGTATCATACTTCACTCATGATGACTAGAGAGGCTCTTTTTGCCTGCTGGAAGTCTGGCCGGCCTTGCCAGGCCACTCAATTGTAGTGAGTCATAACTCACTCCTAACCACCAAGCAGGTACAAACCCTGTTAATCGCTACCCCCCCCAACCCCACAACTCCCCATCTTCTCCATGGCAACTGCAAGACAAGTGGCCCAATAGGGCCAGAGGGTCATTGCTTTCCCTCTCCATTATCCACCTGTACGGGACGTCAATAGGGCCCCTCAAATTGGATTTCTAATGACATTCATTTTCAATCAGCTGCACACCTTCAGAAAGCTGCCTGATAAATCCCTCGTCTGCCAAACAATTAGCGTAGCGTGTCTGAGGAGGAGCACGCTACAGGCCCCAATATCCAGCTTCCTGGCATTTAAAATGTCACCTATTTGCCAGTCAGATGGGGTTTTGTCCGTAATCTTTGTCTCACTGTACAGGGCGCACCTTTATCAGAAATCGGCCTTAAAGCCTGTGCTCAGACTCCCCTTTTTCTGTGAGGTTCCATTGCGTTATATCAGAATGACGTGCAGAAAATCTGCCGAATGACTGCTGGAGAGAAAAGGATTTCTGTGTGGATTTAATAGGATTATCAAATTGGTAGACAGTCGTAAAACAAAGTTGATGCAAAATGTATTAATCGTCAGGTTAGCGGCTATGACTGGCAGGGAGATTTCAGATGATAATCGTCTCTCCAATAACGGCTGGCAGCTGCCAGCTGTCAGAAAGCACTGAATAAAAATGGAACGCCGTGCCTTGCAGGCATCAGAGTCTCATCAGGTCACGATAAGCAGCAAGTTGAAAAGTTTGCAAATTAGGGATTCAGTAAACAATGGTTCCCATGCCAGTTGGAAAGCACCATAGCTAGGAGATAAAACAAATGCTATTAGACAGACATGCTCTATAGAGGGGGTCTCCAACTCTAGTCCTGGAGAGCTACTGTCCAGTAGGTTTCGTATCCTACCTGCCTTCTGATAAGCCACACCTGCTCCTGATATTTACCTGAGAACTGCTGTGGCTCATCAGAAGCCAGGTTGGATAGAAAACCTACTGGACAGTAGCTCTCCAGGACTGGAGTTTGAGACCCCTGCTCTATAGAGAAGCACCAACAACTGAATGATGCAGAGGTTGAGTCTGTCCACCTTGTAACTAGCTGCCATCTAATTCATTTACCTTCAACTTTTCCAAGCGTCAGTCTTTTGTAACGTCATGTGTCTTAATCATATTATGCCCAATTCAAGATTGCAGGTCCTTTGTGTTTCCGGTTTACCCTCTCCCCTCCTCCGCCACACACTTTCCAAGATAAAGTGAAATTAAAAGGAGAACCGTCACGGGGTGGGGGTGGGGTTAGGCGATGGTTTGCTAAGTCGGTATGTCACTTGATTGCGTATGTGCCCTGTGCTGGATTGGCATCCAGTTTACAGTGTCCCTTGTACGGTGTCCCTTGTGGATGATCGGATGGATGAATGAATGAATGGATGGATGGATGGATGGATGGAGTAGATCTTAATTTAGATCTGTCCCGACCACAGTTTTTGACCAGCATACTGTAATTTTTAAGAGAATACAGTGAAATCAAATTATATAACAATACACAACAAATTAAAAATTGGAATGAACAGCATAAGTGTGCAATGTACTGTACTTTTATATAACTGGGTTTAGGTATAGTTTTACCTAAATCTACATTAAGGCTTCATCTTCAGGGAAATGCAGGGGATTAATTAAGCATCTTGGACAACAGGTCCAGGCAGGGAAAAGTGGCTCCCCCCTCAGCACATAAGACAGCCAGTTAGCTGCAGGAAGTGAGACTGCAGGGCTTCACTGCTGGATCTGCCCTGAAGAACAGGCAGCTCTGCCTGACCATGGGTGTGCAATGAGCTTGTAAGGATTAGCTCCTCTACTGCATAGCCTGAGTACCGATAGAAACTGTGCTTCTTGTTTCAGATGGAGTTACATAAAAATGTCATTTTATGTTAGTCTGGTCGAGTTTAGCTAACGATTGGCCCACTTGGTTATGGAAAACAAACCATGAATCAAAACCGATCATGTCTAATTTCTGATTAATAAATGAATTAATTGCTTCCTTAACATTTCTATTTGCATTTCTATGTGGAACACCAATCACTGCCACTGGCAAAAGACAGGAGACATCGATTTGACATTACAGAGAAAAATTAATAGTAAAAACCACATTTGTGTATGAGTGAGCTATCAGTCTCATTGATTATTAGTTACTGTAGGTAGCAAAATATATTTTTGTTATAGGGTTAGCAATACCAGGCACCGAATAACCTAATTATGTTTGTAATGTAATGAATACAGTTAATATCCTGACGATGCAACTGAATATTTCAGTGAGTGCTCAGAAGTTGATAAATGACTTCTAAGCCATTCAATAAAGCCGGCAGTAAAATAAAAGCCTATTCATTATCTTATTTAATGTACAAATTCAGAAATCTAAAGACATAAAAGCCAAACATACTGTTCAGGTTCTTGGTTGCTAGGCAGTTAAGGATGCCAGTCCAAAGCTTTGACTCAACAACACAACAACAACAACATAAAAAAGTCTGCCCATATCCAAAAAATGTGCCTTTTACATTTGAATTTAGTGGTGTTAACAAATTCATAAAATGCATTTTAACTTAATTTTAGCCACCGTGCTGTTATGTTCCAAAAGGAGCTATGGAAATTTGATGTGAGTTTTTTTGTTTGATTTTCCGTTAACCCTCTGGGGTCGAGTGCATCGTCAGCGATGCAGCATACTTTTCGCGTCTATTTCAGTTTATATCTCGCTGAAATCTTCATGTAGAATCATGAAAAAAACGTGGACTAAATCTGTTATCTGTCTTCTTTGCAAAACGTCCGCTGTCTGAAGTATTAATGTTTTGAAAATTTGGTTAAATCGGCAAAAAAGTAAACCATGTCACCTTTCTTTGTTTTACCTGCATCGAGAATATGTAGTGCCGCCCTCACCTTGAAGATCGCTATTCACATTCTAAACAACCACATTACCGTGTATTCAAATTGCACTCACATAATAAATCCATGGTAATTTATTCTAATTACCCTCGTTGTATCGGTGAGTGTGCAATCCAAATACACTTGCATAAGCGGACTGTTTGGCAATTGATGGGAGAAAGTGAAAATGACGATTCATCTGCGTGTGAAGACAGCGACATTGATGAAGAACAGTCATAAGACGTGCCTATAGGTGATGGCTAGACTGCCAATGAAAACAGGACCTTGTGTGACCAAAGTGACTACACACGACGAGCTCAGGAGCCTCAGACTCGCATCTGATTTCCTACAGCGAGCGTCGATGTCCAACATTGTGTCAGACGTCGTGTATCTGTGAAGCATCTTGGTGTCAGCACGTGCCGCGCGGAGCAGAAAAGAGCCATCAGAAGGATTTTCTGGATCACACCCTGATGGGCGTGTTATTGAACTATGTTTGGGGAAACCACCAGAAGACATCTAGCCTTTACAGTAAAGAAAACAATATTATGCATTTATTTTAGGCCAGAACAAAAGCAAACCTGTACAATACGGCGCAATGTTACTCACTGGACCTCAGACCTGTACAACACGGCGCAATGTTACTCACTGGGCCTCAGACCTGTACAACACGGCGCAATGTTACTCACTGGGCCCCAGACCTGTACAATACGGCGCAATGTTACTCATTGGGCCTCAGACCTGTACAACACGGCCCGATGTTACTCACTGGGCCTCAGACCTGTACAATACGGCGTGATGTTAGTCACTGGGCCTCAGACCTGTACAACATGGCGCGATGTTACTCACTGGGCCTCAGACCTGTACAACATGGCGCGATGTTACTCACTGGGCCTCAGACCTGTACAACACGGCGCAATGTTACTCACTGGGCCCCAGACCTGTACAACACGGCGCGATGTTACTCACTGGGCCTCAGACCTGTACAATACGGCGCAATGTTAGTCACTGGGCCTCAGACCTGTACAACACGGCTCAATGTTACTCAATGGACTGCAGACCTGTACAATACGGCGCGATGTTACTCACTGGGCCTGAAACATGTACAACATTTAGGTTTATGGGGCACTGGAGGACCTTCTGGAACAGGTGGGACCTGTTCAAG
>JAODKN010000037.1:2980784-2993679 GCA_026774425.1 Petrocephalus zakoni
AGATGTTTCTGCATGCTGTGGATAGAGGATGCCCCCCTTCAAACCTTGGACTGCGCATTAAACGTGCTGCCAAAGAATGTCAGCGCTCGTAAGTAAACAGCAAAGAGCCACTCGTGCTGTGAGACTGGGGGCTGTATAACTTCCATTTGTCAGGGTGCAGGAGCTGACCTATATGCCTGAGGGAGAATAACACTGCAAACATCTACAGCTTCAAATGGCAGACACAGCGCTTCCTGTGCGCAGAATAAATAGCACATAATCTGCACAGATAAAGCCTCCCTCTCCAGCAAAAGCGTGTGAATAGTGCAGGATATGTAAAAGCCATTTTATATGTGATAAATCTATGGTAACACATATACTTAGTAATAACTGTACTGTACTGTACTTTAGCACAAATAATAAACAAATATAGTAGCTACCAGAGATAAAAGATGTCACGATTCGTTAATGACCAACAAACATGAGATCAGTATAAACTAAGAATGAAGTTAAATGTTACCAAATCTACAGTTTTAGCCATTTAACATTAGAGATTAATTTCACTTTATGTAAGAATGTTACATTTCTTCTACATAAAGTACATGAGCAATATAAGTGGTTTCATGTAAAACGGTTTGCAAACAGCGTTCTGTTTTCTGGTCCACCTGATTATTCATGCAGCCGTAAGGGGCAGGCTTTTCCCCCTTTGCAGGTGGTCTGTTGTCAGACAAGTGCCCTCAATTACCCCACAAGTAAAATCCTATAATTCGTGGAACATTCAAAATCGGCCAAAATTGCTGGATGTTTGTGCTTGTTGTGTACTGTATTTCTTTGCTGTAAACTCCCTGGCACATCTGGGTGAGTATCATTACCTTGACATTTTACCACGTATATGCAAATTAAAGGTAAAATGAGATGCAAATACAGGTTATTCTATGCACAGTGTGGAGAATTATTAGGCAATTGTGTATTTTACTTGTATCTTCTCTTCTGACAAATATTTGTGATCCAGATGAATCTATAATTAACAATTCACCGTTTAAAAATAAAGTATGTTCAGTATTTGGTCTGAGTACTTTCTGTTTGCAAAGGGAAAACATAGATACTTTCTTGTGCAGAATTCTTAAGCAAATTATTATTACTATTAAAATGGGCTATAAAAGGACCTTGCAGAGAGCGGAAGAAAACAACACAGTAATGTGCCAGTAGGAGGGATGCAAAACAATTGAAATTGCCAGACTTTTGAAACGTGATCATTGTACAGTCAAGTGTTTTGTGGCCAACAGCCAGAGAACTAAAGAAGCATGTAGAGAGAAGAAGACACACATTTACTGCCAACGATCTGTGTCAAATTAATGAGGAGACTTACAGAAACCCTGTAGAATCATGTGGCACCATTCTTCAGCACTGCTGTCTGAATGGAATCTCCCGAAGTACTAGGTGCAGTGTGCTACTTGACATTGCTAAGGTCACAGACACTGAAACATGACCTCAACTCAATAAGGCACACAAGCTACAACATTAATAATGGGCATGGATACATCTCAAGACTGACATTACAAAGGTTTTGTGGACAGGTGAGATGAGAGTGACTCGTGATGGAGCAGATGGATGGGCCAGGGGATGTAGCAGATGTAGATGGAGCAGATGGATGGGCCAGGGGATGGACGCCTTCTTCAAGTACCAGAAAGGTGGTGGTGGAGAGATGATGTGAGCTGTAATTATAAATTATAAACTTGTCGGACCTTTCTGACTTGCATATGGTGTAAAAATTAACCACAAGCTCTACTGCCAATTTCTAGAAGATACCTTCTTCAAACACAGGAAGAAGAATAGGTCAGCAGCTTTCAAAAAGGTTATGACATTTATGCAGGACAATGCCCCTTGCAACAAAGTATTCCATATATTGTTGAAGAAAGGCTAGAAAGGTAATTGAATTATGACCTGCCCCCATTCGCCTGACTTAACCCCCATTGAGATCGACTGGGCCTTACTAAAGTATGAGCTTTACCAAGGTAGTAAGCAGCACACTTCTCAGAGCGTGTCTGGGAGGCAGTCCTAGCTGCCTCGGCTAGTATAAGACTTGACTGGTTCAATAGACAACAGGCACATGATGGTCATTGAGAAGAAATGTGGTTATACAGCACACTCAACTTGGTAAAATTTACTGTATAGAACAACTGATGTTCCTTATATGTACAGAATAACAAAAACTCTTTCTTATTTTTTCTGTTGAAGGTGAAGAAAGAAAATCCACTTAGTTTCTGATTGCCTAATAATTGTGCACACTGATAATCGAGTGCTTTTCTTTTAATTTTGTTTGTGAAAGTCTAATGTAGCAATTTCTCACTAAGCTAATTTACTTGGAGTAAAAGAAAACTTCTGAATTCATTTTTATTCCTTACTTTTGCTAAAAATTATCTCTCTGAATACGACTTGGCTAATAACTCGGCACGCAGTGTATATTCATTTCTCAACCTTTGGTTTCAAACACATTTTGGGTAAATAACCGCAATGTATTTGGAGTTACGTAGTGTTTATCTGGAATTGTAAATTCTAGTTGTAAAGTCAGCTAAATTGCATATAACGTGAGTCTTTTGCATGAGTTTGCTGTTTGTAACTTTAATGCTGTTTTTTATAAGACTGATGATTCAAAAGAATGAATTCGATTTTTAAACTTTAAGTTTATATTTTTTTATAATACCCCTCCATGAATCACTACCTTACTGTGTTGGTGGTAGGGGGGGTTCCCTGTGCCTCAGAGATCCTGGGATATATATGTAGCTATGTTGTCAGGGGGAATTGCCCCTAGTTGGGTCTTTCAAGGCAAATTGATCTTAGGTGAGCAGCCAAACTAAGTGCGATTACAATGACTCTCTTGATGACAAAAAAAAACCAACATGGAGCCTTTAATAGGGAAATTGGGGCCCTGCCCTGGAGTCAAGCCTCGGGGGGAGCTTGTTGGTGAACGTCTGGGGTTCAGGCCTCCAACCATGTATCCATGAAAGAGCTACATAGATCCACACTCTTGTAGGCCCACCACCTGTAGGAGGAGCTGTAGTGGTCCATGCATTGGGTGGCAGTCGAAGGCGGGGTCATAGCAGACTGATCCCCTGCTATTGAAACATGGAATGTGACCTCTTTGGTGGGAAAGGATCTAATGTGGAGGCACTGTCTAGATATAGTTGGGCTCACCTCAACACACAGCATGGGCTCTGGAACCAAACTCCTGGAGAGGGGCCAGACTCTATATTCCTTTGAAGTTGGTCTGGGTGACAAGCATTGAGCACAACCTGGAATGATGTGATTCGGAGGAATGCCCTGTCCGATTAGAAACTGGGCAGCACTTCTCTTATATTCCAATGGTCGCTGGAGACATTATGCAATATTCTGTCCTTCTATTGCTGAGGCAACTGTGGCTGCAAGGTCACAACCCTCCAACCCCTTGGTGGACATCAGCAATTAAAGTCAAAATCCTAAAGAAAGAGCCCTTTCAAACTTTTAAGACTAAGGTGGGACTCTGGAAGCACCAGGCAGATACCAGCAGACTAAGTGGACTTTGACTATGGCAGCTGCAAAAACAAAAACTCAAATGTGGGAGGAGGTTGGTGAGCCAATGAAAAATGACTTCCGGTTGGCCTCAATGTGATTCCGACAAACTGTCAGGTGACTCAGGTGGGGGAAACAGGGTATTGTCCATCCGGGTTGCAGCAGGGATGGAGCACAGTTGACCCCAACTGGGAAAATATCAGGCAGTGAAAGGAATACTTCAAGCCATAGCTTAGCTTCCATTGCTGAGAGTAAGTCAGACTCTGGGTTGGCGTTGGACTCTGCCAGGGCTGCCCTTTTTCACTGATTCTTTTTAACTTTTATTCATAGAATTTCTAGGTTCAGCATGAAATGGGCCGGTGGGGAGCAGAGTGTGAAGCAATTGGGGTGAGGATTATTACCTCCAAATCTGAAGCCATGGTTCTCACCTGGAAAAGGATGGGCTGCCTCTTCTGGGTTGGGGACGAGTTACTGCCTCAAGTGGAGGAGTTCAAATACCTCAGGGTCTTATTCACCTATTCATTAAGTTAGGGAAGAATGAAGCGGAAGATTGAAAAGTGGATTGATGCAGTGTCAGCAGTTATGTGACATTGTACTGCTCTGTCGTGGTGAAGAGAAAGCTTAGTATGGTGTTTGATTAGTCTCAAAACCCACACATAAACAAAGCAGGCACGCAGAGCAAGGAAGACTTAGGCCCGGGCCACACTTGATGCACGGAGTGCATTTATTCACACTGCCCATGTTGCTGCTACTACAAGCCCTATCTTTCTCCATTGAGTTTACTTTTGATAATGGCCATCAGTAACAATGTTTGATTTCAATACATTATAAATTTGATTTGTATTTAGTTTTGACAAAGGGAAATATGTAATATTTGTAATAATAATAATAAAGTAATTTCAGTGGACCTGAAAACCTAATGTTCTAACTTATCAATATAACTCTCTAGGCGAGGCGCCGCTGCTGCGTGGCGTTAGCCGTACATCTCATGCAGGCTGTGTGGCTGTCAGTGCAGACGCGAGCGCATTGGGAGGCTGGGTTTTCTGATCGCCAGCGCATACATGCACCTGTTTCTTATGTGCGCAGGTTTTGCAACTAATAAAATGCCTTAGCTGAGTGCAAAAGGCAAAGCTATCGATTTACCAGTCAGTCTACGCTCCTACCCTCACCCATGGTCACAAGCTCTAGATAGTGACCGAAAGAATGAGATTGCAGATATTGTACCGGTGGCGGAATTTAGCTTTCCTCGCAGGGGTCAGCCTTAGAGTAGGGGGAGGAGCTTGGACATCTGAGCTTGGCTCCTCCACCTCAAAAGGAATCAGCTAAGGTAGTTTGGACATCTGTCTAGGATGCGTCCTGGATGCCTCCTTGGGAAGGTGTCCCAAGTATGTGCAACTAGAAGGAAGCCCTTTGGCAAACCCAGGACATGCTGGCAAGACTATATCTCTTGGCTGGCCTGGATCTTCCCTTGGAAGAGCTGGCTGGGGAGAGGGAGGTCAGGGCATCTCTACTACGATTTCTGCTCCCACAGCCTGGACCTGAACAAGCAGAAGACAATGGATGGATGGTTGGATGGATTTTTTTACAATATATATAAAGGGTGAGCGATATCACCAATATTCTTTGCAATTAGATTTTTATCCAGTACCAAGGTTGGTATCGCCAACTGGAGGTCACGGTTGGAATAAATCAACAGAACCACATCATCTGCAAAAAGCACCTAATCCCTAGGTCACCAAACCAGACACCCTCAACGCCCTGGCTGCGCCTAGAAATTATGTCCATAAAAGTTATGAACAGAATTGGTGAGAAAGGGCAGCCCTGGCGGAGTCCAACCCTCCCCGGACGTGCAGGGACCAAACAGCCCTTATAAGGAGGCCCGGCACCCCATACTCCCAGAGCACTCCCCACAGGACTCCCCGAGGGACGCGGTCAAATGCCTTCTCCAAGTCCACAAAGCACAAGTAAACTGGTTGGGCAAACTCCCTGGCACCCTCCAGGACCCTGCTGGTCCACTGTTCCACGGCCAGGGCGAAAATCACACTGCTCCTCCTGAATCCGAGGTTCGACAATCCGACGGACCCTCCTCTCCAGGACCCCCAAATAGACCTTACTAGGGAGGCTGAGGAGTGTGATCCCCCTATAGTTGGAACACACCCTCTGGTCCCCTTTCTTAAAGAGGGGGATCACCACCCCGGTCTGCCAATCCAGAGGTACCGCCCCCGATGTCCATGCGATGCTGCAGATGCATGTCAGCCAGGACAGCCCTACAACATCCAAAGCCTTGAGGAACTCTGGGCGGATCTCATCCACCCCCAGGGCCAGAGCTTTTTAACCACCTCAGCGACCTCTGCCCCAGAGATAGGGGAGTCCACCCCCAAGTCCCCAGATTTAGCTTCCTCATTGGAAGGCATGTCGGTGGGATTGAGGAGGTCTTCGAAGTATTCCCTCCACCGACCCAGAACGTCCCTAGTTGAGGTCAGCAGTGCCCCATTTCCACCACAGTGTTGATGCTGCACTGCTTTCCCGCTCTGAGATGCTGGATGGTGGACCAGAATTTCTTCAAAGCCGTCCGGAAGTAGTTCTCATAGCCTCACCGAACTCCTCTCACACCCATGTTTTTACTTCAGCAAGTGCCCGGCCTGGCCCCATGGGTGCCATGTTTGTGTTAATCCACAATCACAATAAAAAAATACAATATATGAAATTTTTGCTATAAATATTGCAATATTTATAAAACTAAGGAAATGAGAAATGTATCCAAAATAAGCTATAGCCAAAAAGAATTTAACTGTCAAGTAAAAATTCCAGTGGAAGACGGATGTCTTTTCGTGGCCAGTTCTCTTTCTCCTCCTCACTCACTTCCATGAAACTTCTGACAAACGTGCCACACCGTTTGTGAGTTTGCGCAACAGTAAGGATGAAAATTATGATTAATGTATTGGAGTACACACAGAACTAATGCAAAAACAGCCATAGTAAGCTTTAGGCTACTTTTTTATCTGTAAAATTACAAAACTTGCTAAATTTTGTTTCGTAAGACAAAAGAAAAAATCTAAATTAGCTAGCCTCCACCCAGCTGACTATTGCATTTCTTGGTTATATATAGGACATGAAAATTGGTACATCAGTTTATTTTATATAGTCGCATGTAGTCCAACACTGTAGTGTGCAGTCCTTATTTATGCTTACACACATTATTAGGTAGACCACCTCATTATGCTAACAGCCAAAACAAATGAGTCATGCAACTTTATACACTAATAAATGGTAATCACTGCAGTGAGCCGACATAATAGTACAGTAGTGTAGGGTAGAAAGCTTTTGCATGGTAGCTTAAAGAACCATTGAGAAAGAAAAAGGGTGTAAGTAATATGAATTACATTATAGATATGCTTTAGATTTGGGGCCTGCAGGGGAATGTAGAAAGCAGTAATACCAGGGATATCCTCAGTGATGCATGGGAACACAATGCACACACACGTGTGGACATGTGTATATGTATGTATGCATGGGCTGTACATGCACACATGCACACACACACACAAAACTTATAAGCCCTAAATAACGAAACCTCATAGCAAATAAGTAGTCATGAATAACTGAAGGGAAGCATTTTGTAAACAATGGAAATCTGCTGAGTGAAACCTTCCTGTCTGTAGTAGCCAGAAAGAAGTTGGTAAAGCGAGTCGCACATCAGCCACTGCAGTACGGCACCAAACTGCAATCCCAGTTATTAGCATTATTATTATTGTTATTGTTGGTGGTGATGCTGGTGGTGGGAGTAGTACTGGCGGCATAGAAATTATAAACTGTGAGATTACAGATAAACGTGATTTATGGGGTTTGGTTAATATATGAAGAGATGTCTAGTTGGATAGATAGTAGGCTATACATGTATCACAGACTGTGGGGTATTCATCTGGGTGATTCATTGTGTACAGTGCCTCACTACAAAGTATGAAATTGGAAATGGACAATATTTATTATGGTGATTGCTTAGCAAAAATGAAATTTCGATAGCAGGTATTTCAGTGAGTGCTAAAATGGAATGGGCCAAAACGCTACAAAGTGTTGCCATCTTAGCCTCTCAGTGAGACATCAGAGGACTGATTGAGCTCTGAGGCTCTGCAGATGTCTATGGCGCATGCAGCTTGTTAACATGGCCTTTTCTCTTTTTTTATTTTTTAAACTGCCATTATTTGATTGCTATTATTTGAGCACGTAGTGCAACACTGTAGGAGGAGCACTTATTAAATTGTTCAGAAATTATTCAACTACTGTGAGATATAAACACCAGCATTTTTCATCTCATGTCTAAAGTCTTAATCAGTTCATATCGAAAGTCTTCTCCTCCTTCTTCCTCGGATTCTTGTGCGTGTTGTGTGATCCCCTCATACCATATGTTATCCTTTCACCTTGCATGAAAATGGTTCTGGCCCTAGTTGTAATGTTTAACTTATTGTCATAAGACGTCTTTCACTATGACTTGTTAATTTATACAGTCCTATTTGTATTCCTATTTTATAAATATAGTGTTCTGTGACATGTTCCTCCTGTATGTCTTATAATTTTGTCCTGTACTTCACGTGTAACACTGGACCACAAACAATTCAGGTATGGTCAGACATACAGGCAATATAGTCAGTTCTAATTCTGTTATATGTATAATTTATAGGCTGGAATATAGGGTGCTGCACTGGACACCAAAGTTCTCACAAACCACCAATTCAGCAAAAATGAACATGGTCTGTGGGGGGAACCAGAGCACCTAGGGAAAATCCAGGCAGGTACACAAAGGACTACTGTAGGTCCACCCCAAATCCACATCAACACAAGCAGCTAACAATAGTGGAGATCTTGAAAGCAGCGTGTACAACTGCCTGGGCCAAGGACAAGTTGAAAATGTTAGCGAAGACCATGGCTCGCTGTCCCGTGCAGGCTCTGAATGTGCGGCCCCGGATTCCATCAAGCCCGGCTGCCTTCTGTATATTCACCTTGGTCAGGGTGGAGTAGATGTCGCTGCATGATAGCATGAGAGGCCGGTCGTTGAGTGGGAGCTCAGCTCTGTCCCTCTCAAAGCGAGCATATAAGCGTTAGAGTTTGTCAGGTAGGGAAGTCGGGCTGGTTAAGGGGGCAGCATTTGGTGGCTTGAAG
This sequence comes from Petrocephalus zakoni, assembly GCA_026774425.1. NCBI lineage: Eukaryota > Metazoa > Chordata > Actinopteri > Osteoglossiformes > Mormyridae > Petrocephalus > Petrocephalus zakoni. The sequence goes on from JAODKN010000037.1 coordinate 2,989,470, forward strand.
TTGGTAATGGCCTAGATTCCACACCACATGTGGTGGAGATCAGCGTTGAAGTACTTTTCAATCCATTGCTTAAACATATCCTTCCCCTCTTCATGGTTGCCTTAACTGGGCTGTAGCCTCCTGGTATCTTCTGTTTTGTCACCAATGGGATGGAATGAACTCCCCCTAGATGTCCAAACAGCTCACTGCATCCAAAGGCGCTTTTCCACCGCACAAAGTTTGATACTTTTGGTACTTTCACTTTTACATTGACTTCCAGTCGAATGCCAGTACCAAAAAGTCAAGTACCAAAAGTGCCAAATCAGTTGGTGTACATCTTTGGTATTTTCAGTACTTTGGGGTGTAACTTGAAACGCTTTCGCTGTCGATTGGTTATGCAAATTTGCCATCTTGGCAAAACGTTACGAACTCAGAAAACAGCAATAAACAAAGTAAAAAATTGTAATTGCGATCTTGTCGGAAGAACACATACAACAAAATCAGGACGGCATAACAAATTTAAAAAGTATTTTATTTAATATACTACTGCAGCACGGTATTGAAGAGTCTCCAGATATAGCGATGTAATTTTGTTGTAATGGATATTGGGGTATTTATAAGTTAGTTAACATAAAATTAAAAAATTAGTTAACATTTCTCACAAACCTGTCTAGGAGTGATTTAAATATCAAGGGTGAGAATGATTATGATCGTCTCGGAGAACACTTTAAACAGATTTTAAAAACATATGTTGGATATAAATATAATATATGCAAGTAATAATCATTAAAGTGGCAAAGTTAGTTAGGCTTATTCCCTACGCCAAAGTAAAAATGTTTTAGCAAAAAATTAACACCCTGTGCCATCTGTATAAAAACGAAAGTAAGAAAAACTATGATCTTAATATCCAACATCGTCCAGTTGTACACTACAGATATTTTTCAAATTTAGTACAAAATGCCCCGTCTCACGCTGTGCTTTTTTTCACTGCCAGTAGCAGTTTTTATGATAGTGGAAAACCAACACAAAGGAAGTACCGAAAGTACCAAACTTTGTGCAGTGGAAAAAGCTCCAACATTCATGTCTTCAAACGATGTCTAAGGACCTACCTCTTTCGGAAGTATCTGTTCTGGCATTAGTTTTTTTAGTCTTAAAAAGAAAAGAAAACCCTCTATTTCCCTAACAGATTCTTAGACAGATAGTATTCTCAGCCTGGGTTTACATTTACATTTACATTTACAGCATTTGGCAGATGCCCTTAGCCAGAGCGACTTACATAAGTGCTTAAAGACTCTACAATGAACTTTTCCCGATACTAGCTCAATAAAACCCAGGCTATGAATACCATCGGTCTGTTGTTTTTCATTATTATTTTTTTTTAAATATGGAAAAGTGTTCAGAGTAAGATACCAGAAGTGCTACTTCAGATATTTCTGAAAAAGGTATGTTTTAAGTCGTTCACATTCAATGACTCTGTTCGGACATCTAGGGGGGGTTCATTCCACCAACTAGGTGCCAGAACAGAGAAGAGAAGAACCTGGATGTGTGTCTTCCTTGTGCCTTGAGGGGTGGTGGGACCAGTCGAGCAGTGCTGGAGGATCAGAGAGATCATGGTGCAGTGTGGGGGGTGATGAGATATTTTAGGTAAGATGGTGCCCGATCATTTTTGGCTTCATATGCGAGCATCAGTGTTTTGAATCTGATGCGAGCAGCCACAGGAAGCCAGTGGAGAGAGTGCAGCAAAGGAGTGGTGTGGGAGAACTTGGGAAGGTTGAAAATAAGTGGAGCAGCTGCATTCTGAATCAGTTGGAGAGGACGAATGGCACTCAGTGGTAAACCTGCTAGAAGAGAGTTGTCAAGGCGGGAGATGACGAGGGACTGAATGAGTATCTGGGTAGCCTGTGGAAAGGAATGGACGTATCCTTCTGATATTAAACAGGAGAAACCGACAGGAGCAGGAAAGGTTAGCGATATGTGAGGAAAGGGACAGACGATTGTCCATGGTAACCCCAAGGTTGCGAGCAGTATCCGAAGGACGGATCAGGCAGTTGTCGAGGGAGATCGCAAGCTCCTGGAGGGGGGATGAGTCAGCCAGAATGTAAAGCAGTTCCGTTTTACTAGGGTTGAGTTTTAGTTGGTGAGCGGTCATCCAAGATGAAATGTCTGCCAAACGTGCAGAGACCTTAGTGGGGACTAAGAGGGAAGGGAAGGAGAGGATGAGTTGAGTATCATCCACATAGCAGTGGTAAGAGATATTCACTAGTGGTATTCACTAATGGAGTCTATAAGCAGTCATGTAAATCACTCTAGCTAAGTGCTATAAATGCTCTAAATGTAAATGTAAACAGTCTCCAAACCTGAAGGCTGCATATTTGGCAAAAGGCAGACATTACTGTTCATCCTGGGCTTCCGGTTTGGAAGTGTTCTTATTTTATTGTGGGGTCCAGGTCCAGACAGTACAAATCCAGACCAAGGTTTTGTTTCAGCCAACTAGTTGTAGACTGTGATTCCATATACTCAACTGGTTGGTATTTATCTATAGTATAGTATAGTATAGTATAGTATAGTATAGTATAGTATAATATACTTTTGTCAGTAACTTCCCCAACACTGGTGGTGACTCTGTCCACACACTTGCCGTCAACACACTTGTGTCCTGGAACAATTGCTGGAGAACAGGGTCTGTCCCCTCCTGTTCTCAGTGTGGGTTTTTCACATTTAAAGATCCGGAACTGTTTGGAGAATAAAAATAACGAGAGGCGATCAGATTGTCCAAGGAGGGGGGGAGGAGTGCCTTTGTATGCATCAGCCATATTGCATATACATGGCCCATGGTTTTCTGTTCCCTCGTGGCACAGGAAGCATTTTGATGGAATTTCCTGAGTACAGGTCAGTACACTCAGATATGAATGAGTAAAATCCCCAGGTAGAATGTAGGCCCGCTGCGGGTGTGCTTTCTGCAGCCCATTAATGACAGCGCTCAGTTCCTCCATGGCTGCCTTATCCTTAGCATATGGAGGAATGTAAACAGCTGCAGCAGCAGTGCCGGAAAAGCCGTGCAGGAGATGGAATGGTCTGCACTTAATAAAATAATCAACAGCTCAACATAAGCAGAGCACTCGGTAGTCACAACGGGAGCGCCCGGCCATCATGTTTTGTTAACATAAATGCATAGCCCACCACCTCTACTTCCTCTGTTATTATTGTTACATTTTTGTATTAAGTTATAATATATAATTACCAGATATAATATATAAGCACTCTGAAACACCATGGAACAGGTTCAGGTGTATGTGTGTGAACATCTGGCTGTAGCCCAGCGTCATTCTGTTTTAATAAAGAGTTGTCACAGAGTTACATCACAAAAACGATGGCCGCACACGTGTCTCAATTATCACATTGAGCGTAGCATTAAAATTTGGCAAGCATCAAGCCAGAAAATATCTCTGCTGCCAGCGGAAGGGCGCATGGAGGTGGCAAGCAGAGGGAACAATCTGGAATACTGCAAGCTAACTGGGCACTGGCGGGAGAAGCTCTGAGTAGCTACTCTGCCCCTTTTGCGGGACTTTGTTTGTTTCATTTGTTTGCCTAGTCTTTCTAGCTGGAGGTGAACGGCACCTGAGCACCGTGTGTGTGCAGAACCTGTCTGACTTTAAGGTTTAAAACAGGTACATGGATGGTCCAAGCCAAGATCATGAATAGTCCTTTACAACAAGTTATTCTGCAACTGTGTCATTTTCTTACCTTGGGGTCTATTCTCCCCTGTATGCGGCTGCATACTTTTTTCATGTAAGCATCCTCTCCCATCGGGTTTAAGTGCACTTAGGCAGGATACGCACTTTGGGTGGAGAAACACCAAAATATAGGTGTGTCAGATGTAAATGACCCCTACGTGCATTCTGCTACTGACTTAAGTGCACTTAAGTGCATTTTTCACTACGTGGTCTGGAGTGCTGTATTACTGTAGGTCACAAGGTTCTACATGGTCAAATGCAAGGTTGCCGTTTTTAGAAAACCGATCATGTAACAAAACGAAACTTTTTACATTTAGTATGTAATCTTGCAATCTAAAATACATGTGAATCATTCATATAACTATATAAGAATTATATAACCGATAACATATACACTCACCTAAAGAATTATTAGGAACAGCTGTTCAATTTCTCATTAATGCAATTATCTAATCAACCAATCACATGGCAGTTGCTTCAATGCATTTAGGGGTGTG
>JAODKN010000037.1:3002625-3027356 GCA_026774425.1 Petrocephalus zakoni
CATGAGTCTGTGTGTGCTTGTGCGTGTGTCTGCATGTGCCTGTCCATGAGTCTATGTGTGCCTAGGCATGTGCCTGTCCATGTGCCTGTCCATGAGTCTGTGTATGCCTGTGCGTGTGTCTGCATGTACCTGTCCATGAGTCTGCGTGTGCCTGTGTGTGTGTCTGCATTTGCCTCTGTGCGTGTGTCTGTATGTGTTTGTGTGTGTCTGAATGTGCCTGTCCATGAGTCTGTGTGTGCCTGTGCGTGTGTCTGCATGTGCCTCTGTGTGTGTGTGTGTCTGTGTGTTACTGTGCTTGAGTCTGCGAGTGCCTGTGTGGGTGTCTGTGTGTTACTGTGCATGTGTCTGCATTTGCCTGTGTGTGCCTCTGTGTGTGTCTGCGTGTTACTGTGCATGAGTCTGCAAGTGCCTGTGCGGGTGTCTGTGTGTTACTGTGCATGTGTCTGCATTTGCGTGTGTGTGTGTGTGTGTGTGTGTGCCTCTGTGTGTATCTGCGTGTTACTGTGCATGAGTCTGCGAGTGCCTGTGTGGGTGTCTGTGTGTTACTGTACATGTGTCTGCATTTGCCTGTGTGTGTGTCTGTGTGTGCCTCTGTGTGTGTCTGCGTGTTACTGTGCATGAGCCTGCGAGTGCCTGTGTGGGTGTCTGTGTGTTACTGTGCATGTGTCTGCGTGTGCCTGTGGCTGTGTTTGTGTGTGCCTGTGTGTGTGCTGCCCTCATCACTCACTGACATTTTATTTTTGGGCTCAATCTGCACTGCATCAAACCCCCAATATGGACCATATAGCTGAAACTTAATCATAAAATGCACTTTTTGTTTATCTGAACACCCAACACAATGTCTGAAAAGTTAGTTCATAAGTGGTTTGAAGATTGATCGATGGATTGTCCTTACAAGACAGCAAATTCTCCAGAGCATTTCATGTTTAATATTATAATTAATAAAAAAGCAGGATATTTCAATTTACATGTTGTGTATTTGCTAAGAAACTGAGCTTTATATCTACAGATCCAGGCTTGAGTAAATCGGATCTGCCATTTGGGGACCCCTAATCTAATCTTTGGTAGTTAATTATGTCTGTTCCCTGTGTTTGCAATGATGTGATGCAGATGCTTGTTTGATTGCTGCTTTACATGTACATGTAAATGTACATGTACATGTACATGTAAACAGGGCCTGCCATTTGGGGACCCCTAATCAATACTTTGGTAGTAATTATGTCCGTTCCCTGTGTTTGCAATGATGTGATGCAGATGCTTGTTTGATTGCTGCTGTACATCACATTCAGTATAATCATACATTGTCTCTGAATTGCCACCGTAAATTTTTCCCTCCATGCCTCCAGCCTCAGAATGCCATCCGGCCAGCCAGCGAATGCTCGGACATCTACTTCGACTCCGCTCAGATCCAGCACACAGCCACCCGAGACCTGATCCCCGGCCACTCTCCGTCCGTGGGCTGGAACTGATTTATGGCCGAGAGGAGGCGCTCAGAGACGCCCACCAGTCATGTGGAAGGAAGCCAAAGCCCGGCCATGCTCGTACGCCCATGCTCTCTGGCTCATCTGGCGATGGTTACCATGGTTACTGCAGGGTTACTTCACCCTGGCGTTCTCTCAAACTTTAAAGGTTTACAAAAAAAAAGTATTCATAAAGGACAATTTCCAGTAATTTAAAGTCAGTGACCCTGAATCCAGATTTTAGAGTAGAATGGACAAAAAGACAGAAAACAAGTAAACAAAAAAGAAAACGTTAGCTTATATGTGACAGTAATATATCGTCATCTTCAATAAGTACTTAAAACAACGGCGCTCACTGATTGATGTTATGTAACGGGAATAGCTTTGCCTTAATTCAGGTTTCACAGACATTGGCCTTTCAATGTACAGCATGAGTTTATTTCATCATGTTCATCGATTGAAATGATGTTGACTCCAACAATATACTCCAGTGTCATTTTCAAAATTCATTTCCATGGCACAAACAGATACAAAAACAATGCAATTCTTCAGAGAAGTATTAAAGAAATATTGAAGCTGCGTTATAAATAATTCATTTTGTGTATGTTTTGCAAGTTCCGGAAACGGCTTAAATTACTGATAAACATTGTAGGTTACACGTGCATATTCCGGGAGGGGAGACCTTGGTGTAGACATTTTGGTTTTAAAGCTGCTTTAGCAGATTTGAAGCTGTAAGTGAATGTACTGCAACCACTAACGCAGCAATGGAATCATGGAGATTAGCAATGATTTGTTGCTGTTGAATTCAAAGCCAAAACAAGCTGGCAAAATGCTTTCTAAGTTAAAGAGAATATGACAAAAAATAAGAAGGGAGGTGTGTCTGTGTCTTTGGTTTGTGTACCGGTCTGGTAAGTGATTTGAAAAAACCCTTCAATTGATGATGCTGTCAGTAAGTTGACAGGCTGAACCAATCGGTGTGTTCCAGTTGACGAGTCCAGTTCATTCCGGCTGAAACGAGGCAGTGGCTGTCCACAGGAGGCCTGTGTTTACGCAGCCTTGTCGCTCCCCTGACCTGTGACGGCCCTGTCTTCCCAACGAACAGGTGTGGGATCCAAGCTCCCCGGTGGCTGCCACAGGGGAATGGGCCGGGGCCCGGACCCAGGGACGCGGGCCGACTGTCTGCTTGCGCCACCTGGTGCTTTTTTCCGGAGGACCACGGCTTGTCCCCCATCTCTGTGCAGAACTGCAGCGAAGGGGTGTGTGGCCTAGTGGGTCTAAGTCATTCAGCTAAATATCTACTATGCATGCTCAGAATTCCATTCAAAACCTTCTAAATAATTATGACTTGTGTATGTATGTTTTTCATTTATTCCGTACCGTCAGCCCCTGTCATTTTATCACAGGATTTGTAAACTCAAACTGTGAGTTATAAATACATTTACTTGACCTTGAGAAATTTATTCTAATCGAAGGACACACCGGAGCCTCTCTCTGCTCATGGGTTAATTACAGAATAAAAAAAAATCTGGAGGTATTATTGCTGGGTTGCGCACTGTGAGAGAAGAGAGATGCAATCAGACTGTTTTGTTGTTAGTAATAAGACACAATAATAACGTCTCCTTATCACAGAACTGAATCAGCAGTGTATCCTAGACAGGAACATTCTGTATTTTCACTATACTTTTCAAATAGACGGACAGCAATAGGGTTGTGCACAATCCCGAGAAGCACCAGCAGATTGCCAGTCCGTCACAGGGCAATTACTCTGGCAGCTGTACAGTCAGAAATACCCCAGAATGGCGTGTCTTTGGATTACTGGGGGGGGGGGGGCTGTGGCGTCTGAAGCAGATACACACAAGCCTGGGGCCAGCCAGCACCTTCAAAGCGTGAATTTGTGCCGGAGGTCCAAGGAAACAGGACGCTACCTCCTGATTGTTTATTTTAGCTGAGTTGTAAGCTGAGTCCAGTGACGACCCCCCACACCTGCGAACGGGAACTCAGAATCAAACACTAATAAAATGCATGAAAGTCAAACCTGGGCTGGGCTCAAGCTAATCGAAGACAATTAAAAAAAATAGATTGGAAGATATTTTACATTCAGCATGGCAATGTTGTGCCATGTCCATGCAATCATACAAAGGGAAAATTGATCGCTAATTCAATAAAGCAGGCACTGTTTGAAATATGTGCTCTGCACCATAGCTTAATTGATATTACGGGATGGGCTGTGCTTCTGATGTGAAGTTCTCTTCACCTCGGTTTCTGCCCCAAGGAAGCATGTTTTCATAGTAGACGTTTGTGATCATTGATTAAGGGTCAGTTCGGGAAAAATGTCTTTGTTTGAGATGGTTGTTATTTTTAATGTTTCCCAGCTGAAGAATGTGTTCAATCATGGAAGGAAAAGGGCCAAAATAGCACTCCTGTTCTGTTTCACCTCTAAGGCACAGAGGCACGGGAGACTAGAAAATTATTGTACAAATAACTAGATCAGAAAAAGACAAGATATTCTTTAGTGACATGACATGTTTGCATGAAAATGTTTTAGTATGAAAAAAAAATTGCAGTTTGCCGATAATTAAAGGGATTTCTATCTCAAATACTCTGCCCAAGGCTGTATTTCTTAACATAAAGTGTTCGCTAGGCAATTTTATTCCAGAGTGAAATGGAAAATCTATTCCAATGAAATATTGTTTAAATTTCCAAATGTATGTGCTTATTTTTTAAGAGATTCCAGAAATAAAACCAAGCTACGTCCACCAGGTGAGGAAAAAGTCAAGGACACGTGTCAAGGTCAAATTAATATTTTAAACAATTATTTAAGAGCCCTTTTTATTTGGTAAGTGTTCAGAGTTATTAAACAGATTGCCAATGCCTTGCAGTTAGCTAAAGTTACAGAATTTTGGATGAGTGAAAAGTGAGTAAGCAGTGGTAGGCGATAAGGCCAGAATAACAATCCACGACACAGATCACAAATTTTGTAAAATATGTAAAATACTGTACACATAAAAGAAACTGACTCATTATAGCAGAAGTTGTTTTTATTTTTTAATACTAAATTCAAATGTTTTGAGCACAAATGGATATTTATCACTTCCACTAATTCTTCCCCATCAGCCCTGCTGCACACTTTGACAACACAGTCAACTCATCTGCGGACCGTGAATTCTTTACCACATGACATGAGTGTAATATTTGAGCTAAGCTGAAATCCACTGAGACAGATAATTAACATGTGCAGGGAGATGTTATGCAGGCTTCCGTAAAATTTGATGTGCATAATGGTAGGTGGAACATTATTCAAGAACGTCCTGCTTTTCATAGGAAGCCATTTCCTTTAATGTCAGTGACCCTGAATCCAGATTTTAGAGTAGAATGGACAAAAAGACAGAAAACAACTACATTATATGGCAGTTGGTTTATGCTCTCTACAGTCAGACCTCCCTCCATAGCCTCCAAGTCGGGAGTAACCTGAAAGGCTGGTGACACCTTTGGTGTAGCTGTGAGGTTATGGTGCCTGCCCTGCCATTAGGTATGAGCACCACCTGGCTTTTGGCACCAAGAAGGAGCTCCTCCTGCAGCCATTTGCCCTGCAGGAGACAGAGTTCACTTTTAAATGGGGGACAAGGTCATGCCTTTAAGATCTGCCCTAGCCCTGTGAGTGTGTGTATGTGTGTGAGTACGGTCATGTCTATGTTACGTTGTGGGGACATTTGGTGACAGAAACCTGTGATTTTGACATTGTGGGGACCATTTTTAGGTCCCCACAAAGAGGAACTCAATTTTCTAAAAATCTGTGAATGCAATCACAAAACTAAAAATGCCCAGTCTAGTATTTAGTTTGGTTACTTATGTTTGGGGTTAGGACTGAGTACGGGTTAAGGTTGTCATTGTTGGGATTTTTGGGAAATCAGCCTACCAAGATAGGAATACAGAAGTGTGTGTGTGTGTGTGTGTGTGTGTGTGTGTGCTCAACCATTCGTACATTAGAATCTTTATTGTCACAGAGCCAAGATCAGGGAAATTTTGTTGGCACAGCTTGCTACTGTTGGAGACACCATGACAACAGACAGCTAACAGCTAGGACATAACGTATACAGGATAAATGCAAGATATAGGATGCACAACAGCTCTCCAGAGTTAGTACCAGGGTGTGTGATGAATACAGCACAATGCAGAAAGATGACACTGGCATAGTACAAATATCATCCATTTATACATATAGTACATGAGATACATCACATGCAATGTGCAAATATAATGCATGACTGAATGCAGATGCGCAGATGAGCATCACTGTTCTATGGGCTGGAGGTCTAAGTGAAGCTTCTTGTGGCAATGAAGTCATGCTGCACCTCTGTGCCCTGCCCTTTGGGTATGGTGTTTAGACTAGGACCAGATGTGGAAAGAAGGTTGAAGTGACATGATCCCATTGCTCCTGGTGGAGTCGGGAGGGGTTTCTGAGTCAAGCCACAGAAAGTTGCATTAAATGTGGGGGCTCTTCTATACATGTATCGGTGTTACAGACGTTCACATCCAGATACCATCAGGCCATATGTTACATGGTTAGATAAAGTAATCACTGCCATCTTTAAGGGAATCCTTCATTCTGTTCTAATAGTCTTCTGAATACATTTTATTTGTCTAAACTATACATGAATTACATTTTACATTTGTTTGGGATTATTTTTGTCTGGGGGGTATATATTGCTTTTACATGGTGACTATGGTCTTTGTCTGCTATGAAATATCTCTGTAGCATCATTTCAGCAGCTGTTCTATTGCTGGCCCTGCTCTACAGATGTGTATCCAGCTTTCTTAAGAACACAACCAACATGTGGTCTTTTGCCAGAGAAATTTTATACTGGTATTAAGGTATTGCTATTCTTACTCGATGCCTTGTGCAAGTTACAGACACGCTGGCACCAGCCCAAAGTGTAATCCGGCTCGTCACCAAATTAGAGGCTTTTGCGGCTTTGTAAATATAGGTGCCCCCCCCAAATAAAGAGCTGGCACAAAGGTGCTTTGTTGTGACAGGAGTGTACTTGTGTTGAAATGTGTTCTTTCTGCAGTTTATTCATGGTGTTTTGCACTTCACAGAGGAATGCATGGAGCACTCGCTCGGTGACTGTGCACAGCAATTGTAGCTGTCCCCCGCCGTGGCAACCAGCCAAGCAACAATCATAGCTTCATCCTTCACCTCGGCGTCGACGACTCATCCTCACTTCCATTTGCACCCGCATCTACGGTTTTCATGACATAATGCACAAAGGTAAACACATACTGGGTATTACACAACACAGACGAAGAAGGCTTGTTCTAACCTTCCAAGAATATCACTTTTCAGCTTAATCGAATCAACAATTGGAGTGCATAGTTCCCTCCTGGATATTGTCATAGAAGCGACTCAGATTGAATATCCCTCTCAAAGGTATGGCTGTGGTCACTTTTTGGTTTCAATCTCAGGTCCATACATGTATAATGCCACCGGCAAATTATATCTACATTACTCAGCGTCCAACTTATTTTAGATTGATTCCGTGTAATAAGTGGGAGCTATTACTGGCCCCAGCCAGCCGTAACCAAGTTTTGCCTGTTGTTTCACCTTTCTAAATGTCTGGAAATTCTAGTGCTTTAATCTTCTGAGAATTTTATGGCATAATAACTCTTCCTGGGTCTTTAATAGAGTTCGAATGTAAAAATGTGTCCTATTCTCCTGTCACCAGGACGAATGTCCCTTAGCGACGGAGAGTTGCCTCTGTGCCAGGCTCATATCTTCTGACTTAGTGACGCCTTTCGGCCAGCTGCAGCTGCAGATGCTTCCGGCTTTGGCGCCCTAAACCTGTCTGCATGCTGGTTGAATCTGCAGCTATTACTGTGTGTCACCAGGACCAGGGGTGCCATTACAGGAGTAAAAATTAAGATTATTCTAAGGGCCCCTAATTTGGATTATAATTAGATTGTCTGGCATGGGGGCCTAATATGATATGCTTTCATGGGGTCCAAAATCTCTAATGGCACCCCTGGCCAGGATCTGCTCATGGGTGTTTTACTTACACAAACATGTCCTGGGCGCAGAACCAAAAATGATTGGTTCAGAGAGATAACCAGTCTGATTTTGTGTCACATGTCAGACCAACCAATCAGATGTCTTGGTCCGACCTCCCCTAGTTGCTTGGACCCACCTCTTTTACAATCTGGTTATTTCTCTGAACCAATCATTTTTCGGTCTGCCCTCAGAACATGTTTGTGTAAGTAAAACTGCCACGAGCCCAGGGTCAGTGCCAGACAGACCTCTGACTGGCAGCAGCGACTCACTAGACTTGTGACGACACCCATGTCAGCCTCTTGGGCGTCCAGCCTGCTGGGAACTCGCCCCCGCTGCCCTGAAAGGCCGCTTTGGGGGTCTCTGCTTGCCTGCTTCACTTGCCGAACAGGTTGGAGCGCTTCTTCGTCTCTCACACGTTTACTTGTAATACAGATGGTGTCGTTACCAAACATTTTGCATATGATGTGTTAATTTGAGGGATTTATTGGGGAGTGACCCGATAAACACAATCTTCATGTTATTTTCATTAGAACGATGTACAAACTATAAGCTGGAAATACATTTATTATTAAGGTGTTAAAAAAAGATGGCTATAAACTGTTATAAATTATAACATTTTATGTACTCATGGAAGTCTGTGTTTCAAGCTTAATACTTCTAATAATGTCAACAATAAAGAGCCTTCCAAACGGAGGGTAAAAACAATCTAAAAAAATCCCCCTAATACAAATGACTAAGAAAGGCTACGAAACACTCTTTATTGTTCATTAGCTTGATCTTACTCTTATAGCATGAATCTAATATTTCACTGCACCAGATTTATTTGAAGAAAAGGCATCAAGTAACATCAATTTCTCAAAACCCTTGTCACAATTATTGGCACCCCTAACAACTGTCATGAACAGAACTCTTCAGTGGTGATCCATGACTTCCTGTTGCACTGGGGTGTAAATATGTGGTAACACAGAGGACAGAGTGCTATAGTCATTCATCAACATGGGTCCGACCAGAGAATACACAGATGAAATGAGACAGCAGGTTGTTGACCTACATAAATCAGGCAATGGCTATAATAAATAGCTGCATGCTTGAAAATCCCCTTCTCCACTTTGAGAGCAAAAATTAAGATGTGGTAAACAAATGGGACTGAGGTGACTTTACCTAGAAGAGGACATAAACCTGTTTTACCTTGAAACACAGTGAATCAGGATTATTCGGGAAGCAGCATCTTCTCTAAGGATCGCAGTTGGAGAATTGACTGGTATTGGAGGAAGGTCTGTGGTCGGATGAAGCAAAAATAGGACTTTTTTTGCAACAAACACCAGAGGCGGGTTTGGTGTAAAATAAGTCAAGGTCGTGAAGAAAAGAACTTAATTCCCACTGTGAAGCATGCTGGTGGATCTGTGATGCTGTGAGGCTGTTTTTCTCTCAAGGCCCTGGGAAACTTGTTATGCAGGATATCTGGTATTATTGAGACAATCAAATAACAGGAGATTTTAGAGCAAAATCTTGCTGCCTCTGCCAGGAGGCTAAGACCGGGTCACAGCTGGATCTTCTAGTAGGACAATGATCCAAAGGATACTTCCAAATCCACACTAAAATCGTTCACAGACTGCACAATGCTGCCTTTGTGATCGCCCTTCCAGTCCCCAGACCTAAACCCCAATGAGAACTTGTGGGGTAAGCTGAAGAGGAGAGTCTACAAAATAAGGCCTAAGGACTGTGGAAGATCTGGAGGGATTTCACACAAAGGAGTGGTCTCTTACCCCTTTAAATGTGCTCTCCAATCTCCTACAGCTTGCTCAAAGTCACAATAAGGGTGATACGTGTGGTTTGAAGAAAAAATTTGACAATTTATTTTCTTTGAATAAATTTACCTCAGTGAAAGGTTCTATTTCTCCCGTCATGGGAGGGAGTGTTAGATCAAGTGGACAAACGATGAAGATATTTTTCCATAGTCTTTTCATTCATATTTTACTATAGCTGCCAGTCAGTCTGGAGGGTACTGCATTTGGCAGTTGACAGTTCATAGAATGTCTGAAAACACAATGATCTGCTCCCATTACCCATAATGCACATTTGTAAATCAGATTGAGTTGGATTAAATTGTTTGGGCGGTCCCCTCATATTCTCAGTGGAACGATCTAATAATGAAGTCGTGTCAAACTGTAAGCGATGAAGACAGACGATAGCGTAACCGACCTATAGTGCCAGTGTAAAGGCCCCGCATGATTTTAAATTACTCCATTACTCTGCTCCCAGGTTGTGGCTCAGGATATTACCACCATGAGCTGTTACTCACTGACAGATCTTCACATCAAACTATCTGAGCGCAAGTGACTGTTCAGAGTGACTCATACCTTTGGTATCCATTCAAAATATTATATTTATTATAGCTTAATTTATTATATTTATTAAGCATATATTTGTTATTTTATTCATTCTACAATTTATTGAATTTCATAATTATATTAATCATTTTCCTTCTGTAATATTCTGAGAAAATAATTCCATAAAATGAACATGTTCTTAGAAAAAGTAAATTAATAATTTCTCTCTGCAGTTTTTTTGGAGCCATATGTGTTGTTGTTGTTATACTTGTTTTTTTTTTGACGATTAATTGAATTTACATTTTAGTAGAAATATGGTTAGCTAGTTACAAGACATCAAAAAGCAATCTGAACTCAGTCACCCCGCATGCAGTCTGAGTAATGAAAAGCCGATTTCTAATTTTAAATAAGCACCTGTCTCTTGGTTTTAAGATTCCCAAAACCAATTTGCATTTTCATCTCGTCAACTTTGTTCATTAACATCTCTCCGGCGGCTGGGAAGTTCAAGTGCCTTCCTCAAGAGGGCTGCTTCCGCTAGCCCATAACGTTTCCTTATTTACCACTTTCTCGGGGGGTTGACGTGCCCACCCTATCCTGGCTAGCTCTCCCCTACAGCTCCCTTTCATTTTAGCAGCTTTTAATCACATTGGAACACAGACGCGTCTATAATTAATGCATTTCGGGCCGCCAAGGCCAAGCGCCGACCGCTCTCCACCTCTGCTACGAATCGCGGGATTTTAATTGATCGAAATAACAGATTCTACCTCCAAATTTGAGGCTGTTCTTTCATGTTGCCTGCGGCGAATCACATCTCCTGACCTCAGAGAGGTTACTGTGGTGGAAAATAGCCTTAGTAATAACAGGTCCAATTAATCTCTATATAAGGCAATATTTTTGTTAACAAATATAAGCACCGTAACCTATAGTCAAGCTCTTCAGCAGATTCAGATACCAAGTTTTACAAAAACTTGGCATCTACATATTCCACCAAAGTCTTCCCAATGTTATTATGATAATTTTTCTTGGTATCAAAGACTGGCCTAAGGCTATAACATATTAAAGTATATTGCTACAAATGAAAGAGGTGGAAACCTTGTGTCTTTGGGGGTTCTAGATTTGGGACTGGCTCTCGCTCTGTGCTGTCTTTTGCCTCATATGCTGATATTCAGTTCTGCCTCAGATCAGTGAATCATGAGTTAGCATGAGTCGAGTGGCCTGCATTGGACGGGGTCTTTCTTCAGGGTATAAGCGACCCTCATCCTCTTCTTCCTGGGACCATGGTTGGGAAAGTTGTATAGGAATGGATGCTTTATAGTACTGTTTTCTGCCTATCTGTGAGTATGCTAATGAAACTTTGGAAGGTATCATCCCATAACTGAATTAAGTGTTTGTTTAAAGCCATACACTGTAGTATTTTAATGCCACTGACTTAGTTTAATAAGGGACATTTCTCATTCTGCTCTTAACTCACCAGTAAAGAATAAATAAAAAATATGTGTCATTCAATCTGAATTAAAGTGTGGCATTCTTCTGAAATATCTGTTTGACTGGTATTGAATGCCAAATTGTTTGTTTAAATCACTTGGCCCCACCCAGTCCTGTGTGGTCCCCAGTAGGCGACATTTGATGATAATATCAGCAATCAAGGCTAACAGACGAGTTGCCTGGTGTCAGTTATCTGAGTGACTGAATGGAGATTCCCCCCTTTGTCAGTGAAGTAGGCTTAGGCTACACACAAAACAAGATAACAGGATGGTCTTGGATCTGGCCTTCAGTTCAGCCATGTAGCGTACGTTTTGAGTGCAGTTCTTTTACTTGGCTATTATTTAACTCCTTATAAACTTCTAACAGAATCTTTAAAGTTTGTACCAAATTTATTAATTTACTTTATCTAGTTTTATCCGGCAGCAACATGCCTTTAAATCATAATTAACCCCGGGGGCACCCACAGGGTCATACTGTATGTGACCCTACCTTTTATTGCCTTACATTCAACCCACTCATCAAAGTAAAGATTTAACTACTACTTTTTCTTATTTTGGTCATATATGATACATTGGACTGTAAAGCAAAAAAAAAAATGACTTTGCTTTGATAACTAGGCTTAATGTAAGGAAGAAATAAAAGGCAGGATCAAATATGACCCTGTGGGTTTCCCAGGGTTAAATCTGGCCTGCCAATAGATGGTTCTGCGCACAGAACCTGGCCTGGTATTTTGAGGTCTGGGTCCACCTTTGGGACTGCGGCATCCAGCATTACACCAAGGCTGCAACTGTGGAGCGCTGGCCCGCCAGGGCTACGACGTGGTCACTGTGGAGCGCTGGCCCGCCAAGGCTACGACGTGGTCATTCTGGAACCTGGCTCGCCAGGGCTACGATGTGGTCACTGTGGAGCGCTGGCCCGCCAAAGCTACAATGTGGTCATTGTGGAACCTGGCTCGCCAAGGCTACGACGTGGTCACTGTGGAGCGCTGGCCCGCCAAGGCTACGACGTGGTCACTGTGGAGCGCTGGCCCGCCAGGGCTACGACGTGGTCACTGTGGAGCGCTGGCCCGCCTAGGCTACGACGTGGTCACTGTGGAGCGCTGGCCCGCCTATGCTACGACGTGGTCACTGTGGAGCGCTGGCCCGCTGGCACTCTGGGTATGTGCGATGGGCCACTGCAGGAAGCCCGCCCCTGCTGGTTGTCAGGAGTGTGGGACCCACAGTGGCCAAAAAACTCCATATTCTTTAGACTCACCAGGGAAAAAAGGTCAGTGTCATAGCATCAGTGCTCAGTGAAATAGCTACACTTCATGCATCATATGCTTTAAAATTCATCATGTTTCAGACAACAAATAACTGGAAATTACTTCCTGTCTTAGGTAACAGTTCTTGGTAACACTTTACTAAAAGCAATCATTATACTGCACTACACATACTTTCATAATGCATTATAATGCATTCGTAAAATATTATAAACCTGGCTATAACTATTTATAAAAAGGCATAACACATTATAGTCATGTGTATTATACATTAGGAATGCTCTATGATGATAAACACCTTCATAGTGCAACACCAAGCATCCTTAATTCTTATACTGGCCATTGTAATGCATTATGATGATGTTTATAGTACATTATAGATGAGACCTTCATTGAGCATTCAAAATGCGTGAGAAACATGGCATTAATGTGTTATACATTTTTACATCATAGCATTGTTTATACTACATGATGAATGTGTTACAATGAATTATAAGAAGAGTTATTAGGCTTTATGAATATGGGCTTCATAGAAAGCGTTACCCAGTTCTTTACCTTTTTTGTTGACTTATTAATGTATGCTGGAAGACAGAATATCTGCATTTCTGGGTTTAATTTAAAGGCCTGAGAGTCCCCCCCTGCCCCCACTAGAATGCCCCAAAGGTCAACCTTCTGCTAATCTTTATAGAAAAATATATATTGCTCCCTGGGATTTTAACATGTGTTATTGCAACCTCTGCATGTAGGGAATATTTTCAATTAAAGCAAAGAATGTGCTCTTCTAAGTCAAATAGGAGTTACATTATTAATGCTGTATTTTTATCTGACATTGATGTAGCTATACATACTTGTATTATAGGTTCCTCTCAAACACAGACATGTCAGCTCGGGGTGTTATAAATGTTAAAATAGAGTTTTGTAGCTTTTTACTTTATTTTGTTAATGTTGGGACCCCTGTACTGCAGCTCTCCCTCTCCCAGGTAGTCATTTCGTCTAGGCAGATGTCAGCGACTGGGGACAAGCGTGTCGGTCAAAGCGCCCGGCCGGCACTGAATCTGCACCCAAGGTCTGTGTGGCGCCTTCCACCACAATAGCGGCCGTCGTTTCCATGGCCGCGACGGCTCCATCGATCGGGCCATGAGACGCGACTGCTCCATGCGGTATGGGTGAGCTAGAACAGGATCGGGTGCCTGAGCTCAGTGCTCCGACATTTGTCACTCTCCGCCCCATCTGTCCTTTGCGTTCAAGCCCTCCGTTTCCAAATTGCCTACAGCCACAGATGCTCAGTGGTGGTCAAAGCCCATGTTGCCCTCTTGGCAAGCTTCCCTTGGCAGACTGACGGCAAAAGTTGCAGACTAAGTCGGCGGCCTCTCAGAAGATGATGCCCTGAGCGACTGTCCCGCCCTGCCCAGGACCTGCCACTGCAGATGTCAGCTCTAATGTAACTGTTTTACGATGTTTGTATGATAGTGGATTGTATGGCGTTAGCTCTCTCTGCGCATTTAGGGCACCCAAATGAATGCCGTGTTTTGCCCCATTTCACTAACTTATTTGTCTTTTTTATTTTCTGTTATATGTTGCTTTCGTTTTGTCAGAACTTCTCGTCGTTACTAATCGGGTGGCACTAAATACAGAAATTTCTGGTCTGATTCCATATACTTCCAGTACTTTAAGGAGCATGTTTTTTTTTTGGGAGGTTTGTCTTCCAAATTTATCTGAGATGCCTGGGGGAACAGAGCAATAGATGAGCTAGCCTTTATCAAGACCTAATCATCCACACACACTGTCCTGAGGTCATATTTAAGAGTGAATCCCATGCTTTTTAGGTATAATTCTCCTATGCTTGTTTGTGTCAGAATGGTGCCTGAGGAGAGCTTACTTGACGCCTTGTCAAGAGAAGAGATAAAGGGGAATTTCTGTTCTGGCGGGGGCAGGTACAGCCGTGCCCACGCTGTGCACCACCCAGACGCAGACCACTGCCTGTCTTATGATGAAGCAGACTAAACCTACCTCTTCGCTCCAAAGATGTCATCTCCAAGCATGTTAAGAGTCGTGGGCCGGACCACTGCCTCCACACTGGAGGTGTTCCGGGAACCCGGAGCCCTGGAGGATCACACAGCATTGTTAAACATGATTGGCTCGCAAGGTTGTGCAGTCCAGGAGGAGGGCACTCTCCTCAGCAAGATGGTGACCCAGCATCGTTGGTGCTTGGTGCTGGCTTTCCCATAGGGGAGCCATCTGCAGCTGACAACAGAACGGACTTTTCAGGGATCCAGCATAGAGCCAGAGAGTATGGAGGTCATGGGGGGGGAGGCAGCTCCGAGGCCCAGTCCGTCTTCACCTTCCAGAACCTGAGCCCGGCTGACCTAGAAGGCTTGGCCTACTTCTTCCCGGATGACCACCTGCCAGCTGGCCGCGGGGCTCCCAGCCCATCTGGCCCACCCCCAGTGGGCTGACCTCAGCCCGGGCCCTGGAGACACGCCAGCTGGCTCTCACTGGTGCCGCAGTAGGAGCTATGTGCCGGGAGCTTCTGGGCCAGCCACTGGACGAGGCAGTACACCTATGTCTCTTGGACGTTCAGCTGAAGGATGACCTTGCCTGGACAGAGGCCCTGGTGCCCCTCCTGCAGAACTAGAGCTGGAGAGTCAGACCGAGAGGAGACAGGATGAGGAGGTGTCCCCAGAGGAAGCGTCACCGCTCTGGAATGCCCTAACTACTGCAGCGGACAGGGTCCCCCAGGGTATGGTTACCATGACTGCAGACTGGCCACCAGTCTGCGTTCCTGTAGCCGTCAGGCTTCTGAGGGTGTCTGTGACGGCGCACCTATGGCTTGCGGGAAACATATCTGTAGATAGTTTCATTACCGAGAAGCCAGACCTGTAAGGATAATTTTTAGAATTCAGCTAATAAGATAAGATGAACTTTATTGATCCCAGGGGGGAAATTCTTGTGCGTACAGCAGGAAAATTTGCAAAGGGCAGACAAACAAACAGAAGACAGAATTCAAAAATAGTACACATAGTGGAAACAAATTTTAAAAAGTACACAACACACAACCAGAAGACACTATAGGAAAATTAGGCAAACAATTAAATATAAACAAAAAATGTATTAATGGATGGTATATTCAATAATTTATTATTAATTTTGCAATTAGATGGGATGCTCAGAGATAGGATGCCCATCGATGGGATGCTTAGAGATGCCCAGAGATAGGATTCCCAGAGATGGGATGTGCAGAGATAGGATTCCCAGAGATGGGATGCTCAGAGATAGGATGCCCAGAGATAGGATGCCCAGCGATGGGATGCTCAGAGATAGAATGCCCAGAGATGGGATGTGCAGAGATAGGATTCCTAGAGATGAGATGCTCAGAGATAAGATGCCCGGAGATAGGATGCCCAGAGATAGGATTCCCAGAGGTGGGATGCTCAGAGATAGGATGCCCATAGATGGGATGCTCAGAGATAGGATGCCCAGAGATAGGATGCCCATAGATAGGATGCCCAGAGATAGAATGCCCAGAGATGGGATGCCCAGCGATGGGATGCTCAGAGATAGGATGCCCAGAGATGGGATGCTTAGAGATGCCCAGAGATAGGATGCCCAGCGATGGGATGCCCAGAGATAAGATGCCCAGAGATGGGATGCCCATAGATGGGATGCTTAGAGATGCCCAGAGATAGGATGCCCATAGATGGGATGCTTAGAGATGCCCAGAGATAGGATTCCCAGCGATGGGATGCTCAGAGATGGGATGCCCAGAGATGGGATGCCCAGAGATGGGATGCCCAGAGATGAGAGATGCCCAGAGATGGGATGCCCAGAGATGAGATGCCCAGAGATGGGATGCCCAGAGATAGGATGCTCAGAGATGGGATGGGGAAGGGGACTGTTTCTAGGTCAAACAGCTGAACATTTACAGCTGTTTTGGTAAAATATAATCTGAATATAAAATACAAACTGATCAAGAAATTTTAAAAAGTCAAAATTATCTTCAGCAAAATTCTTATCTTCAGCTATATGATGCATGGGTTATACACTAAGATTTCGGGGTTGTTGGTTGTAATGCAAAGAATGTAAAATGTAAAAAGTGAAATATAAATGTATAAGACATTTAAACACGACATTGAGGCATGGACAGAAGACAGAATAGTTAAAAAAAAACATAAGAAAAATAGTTGTTGTAATTGAAATTGAATGATTAGATTTGATTGAATGATTAGATTTGTGGGCACCAATTACACTACCCTCATGAAGGGTTTGTGAATCTGGTTATTAATTTAGCTGTAACACTTTGCTAATCATTAATAGACAAACATAAACAGATGATCCCTTTTTTATGAATGTGTTGTAATGTGCTTAATGACAGTGAAATATACCGTACATTCAGAGAGTATTCTGACCTCTTCCTTTTCTTATGTTGAAGCCTAATGCTAAAAACATTTAAATGTGTTTTTTTTCCTCATAAATGCAGATATCGCATTTAAAAAGCATTCAGGTGACTTTGAACAGGACATACCTAGTTTCAAGGTCCGTTTCAGCAAAATGGGATCATTTGTAGTCCATTAATTTTTGTAGCATATCCAATATTCACTCTTTTTTGGACTAGACAGCATGTTTTTTGGATGGGCCTCCATCTTCTGCCTTGTCATTTTTTGTATTTTAGCACTGTCTGTTTTTTTTGTGTGTCATTCGTTGGATTTATTGCTGTTAATCCCTCGAGGCTGAGAAAAGAGAGAAAAAATTAGGTACAATTATAGTGGCAGTGGATTGCTACACTGTAGCAGGGTGTGTCTGTATTTTGGTAAGTATAGCACTGCGTTTCTAGCTCCACTGCATCACTGGATTTTAAAGGTATAAGGATATCTATACTAGCTGTGTGAAATAGTTGGTATCATTCTGGCATCAGGATCTCTAGAGACAATGCAGATGGTTTGAGTTAGTGGAAGGGGATAAGGCGAAGTTAATGTCATTTATGTTACGGTGCACTTTAAACACTCATCCTTCTTCCTGTGACGTATCCGTTTCTAAACACGGACTGCAGCCTGCATTTATGAAGGAAAAACCACAAACTCTGTTCCATTAGGTTTCTTGCTTTGTGCGCCCCCTACAGGCAGAGGCGATAGTCGGACTGTCGAACTGGGGTTGCCGTGGAGCCAGCACCCCATCCCGGAGGCAGCCTCATAACACGTGGCAGTTCGTCGCAAATCACGGATCAGGTTAACACTTGCACTGCTTATCAGTGACCTCTCACAAGTATGACCCCCATGCCGCCTGTGATTTATGCAGGCCATCCAGCAATCACTACTGAGGGACTCGCCAAAGGGTGGATTCATAAATTCACGTAATTGCTCAACAGATCATAAGCTAGCTGCTAGCTTCACTCTCCCTACCAGGGAATCTTTTTTTTTTTTTTTCCTGGAAGGAATTCTGTCTCTTCTTCCCTCACATATTATGCTCCAGAAACATCATGCGTTTAATAGCGCACTGTTTAATTTCCATTAATTTCCATTGTCTCTCATTTCTGTCCCTAGAGTACCCTTAATCTGTTTGTGAGTAATGACTTTCTGCATGCAGGCAACTTGGGTTTCCTTTTTTGACCTTTGTTTCTGTTTTTTTCCGTGGTGCTAGAGGGGTGAGCCCTCATTACCCTTGTCGATCACAGACAAACGATCTGACCCCCGGCAGCGTGGAGTTTTCCGTGCAAACAGCCCAGGTTTCTGTAAACCCCTACAAGCCCTGTGTCTCGGCCGTACGCCGCTGCAGGGGCTGTTTGAAGCCAGCTTACGCTCCGCTTGTGTCAGAATGACAGAGCTGCTGCTCTGTTTTATATGCTTATTACTGGAAGAATCTTTGGTGGCTCATCTCTAGCTTGTTGGGATTAGGACTCCCTTCGGGGGCCATATTAGCATAGGGGCATAAAAGCCACAGACTGAGGTGGTATGATTATCCTGTGCTAGAACTGGAAAATAAGAGTAAGTTGTGACACTTTATATGAATGCCATGTCTATAAGAATCTTTGAACACATTATGATACATTCATAAAGCATTATTAATATGGCTACATATTTATAAAAGGCATAACACATTATAGCCATTTTATTATGCATTACTAATACTTTAAAGCTCTCATCTACAATGCACTATACATACCTTCATAATTCAGCACAAAGCATCCTTAATTCTTATACCAACCATTATAATGCATTATGAAGATACCTATAATGCATTATAGATGTCAGATTCAAGTAAAGTGTTACCGAGCAAGATAACCTCAGCAGTGAAGATCACTGCTTAATGCCATTGATAGGGTAACGATATTTGGGTTCTTTGTGCTCTTATATTTTCACATAGTCTCCCACATCTTCACTGCATACTGATAATATTGTACCAAGCACTTTTCACTGCCGATGTGCATTAGACTGTATAGCTGTGTTTGTTTGCCCTGGTTTAAACAGACAATATCCTGCATCTAAATATGGAAGCCTATACTGATGCCTGTCTCCGTTTTCCCTAAGATGTTTGCTCATCACAACCAAATGGTGAAATACGTCAGCATTGCAGTAAGGCAGTGCCGTGGTAAAATGTAATGACAGATATAACTGAGAATGTCTTTAAAGAGGCAGATGTTGCCATTTTATTTAATGTCATCAAACAGGCTGGTCTGCTGCGAGTGGTTTGTGTTAGACTGACTGCAATCTAACATTCATGCATTTTTACTGTGTATTATTATCAATTATGAAATAGCATTATATACAATCCCCTGTGCACTGTGCTGCCTGGGATTGGCTCCAGGCCCCTCTACGACCTGATACATTTATAGTTCCTCTCCTACGATCTAACACTTCTCCTGGTTTGGTATCTATGTCTCTTCCCTGCTGACACCGAAATGGCTGTTTCCATCCCACCCTGCTGTCGCCCCCCCCCCCATTTCCACAAATAAAGCCCCCTGCTCTTTCCTCCTGTCACCACCTCACTGTCCCGGTTCTGGGTCCCGCCTGGACCGGGACTGTTTTTCCTTAAAAAAAGATAGCAAGGTGCCACTCTCCATTGCCTTTGAAGAGGTCCATTGCCTTGACTTCATCCGCCCTCGTGCCTTTGTGGGTCGGAAAAACTGGGGAGTGTTTCGCTAAGCAGTCACAAGCAGCGTCTTTGCCGTTCTCCAACAGGCTAACCGCGCCGAACACGTTCAGGGTTCCAGGTCACGTTGCCTGACTGTGCTCTGTGTGCCTGCAGGTTGATGGCTAGCGGGATGTAGCGTGTGGCTAAATTAACACCCCAGGATTCAGTCTGCTGGCCCTGGATTGGTGTTCCATGCCCCACACTAATGCCCTCCGCATTCATTGCCTGTCTGTAGAATGTTTTGATTGCAGGCCCGAGTAAATGACTTGCATATCCAGGGATGGCCATCTGCATTGTGGCTTTGTGGTGATTTGTGGTGATTGTGAGCCTGAGCTGATAATCCTGTATCACTGATACTCCACTGGGGGTTTAATTATAAACTGGCCTGCCGGTGTGTTTATTTTGTATGTTGTGTTCACTGTCGCGTAAATGCGTTTCACTTAAATACAGAGATGCGTCCCGCTGCCCTTATTTTCAGAGAAACCTTCGATAGGCCACCCGCTGGCCATTGTTTAGACAAAATTTATGTGCAAATCTTTAATCTTTCCTGACAATGTTCATGAAAAGCCATCTGGCATGGTTTTGTTGACTTCAAACCAGACTCCTTTTCAGACATATTTTTGATAAACTTTCACGAGGACACCAAAATATATCTAGCATACTAACCTTTTTTCTTCATATGATTTTTTTGATTAAACACGAACTGAACGCAATGTGGATGAACGGGAATACAACATCTTTCGTTTGCTTCAGAAGAAAGATGTGAAATTAGCTTGTACGAGAACAGCTTTTTTTTAGACTGATTTCCGATGAGCCAAAATTCCTGCGGTCACTTAGGATATTAATAATTCCAAACCCCAGGAGCCTGCAACTGTTTGTGAGTCTCTAAATGTCCTTTTTTCCTCAGCTTTATTGCCTTGCCCATTTACGCTCTGTATGATGCGAAAATCCCGCATGGAAGATATATGCCACTTCCCTGGCTAGTCACTAATCACTAACCGCCCCTCTGTTTTTTAGCGGAAGCGCTGCAGATGTACGCAAGGTCAAACCGCGGCTTTGCGAATGTTGAGCGATTTATGTCCCTTTAATAAACCATGCTTGCTGCACTCGATATGCCCGAAAATGATTTTTATGCACTTTAACTTTGCGTGCGCCCATAATAATTTTATTTACATACTTTTACAGCCAAGGGCAGCATTAGCGTTAGCCGGCTCCTGCATTAGCGTTAGCTGACTTCTGCATTATGCAGCGATGCCCTCTGAAACTTGCATGAGTGAAACTTGTGAATTTTTGCATCTTTCTCTTTCGGTCTGATTAATACCGAGCCACTTAATGATGCCAGCAATGTCTGAGTACAGAATCTCCGGTTTGGCACAGTGGTACCAGGACCCTGGGATGGGGGGTGCTCGGAGTCTTTCTGCCACCCGCATGGCATTCCATTAGTGATTAACGGCCCACCTGTTGTTTTGAACATTAAACAGCCTTTGCCATTTAGGTCCTCCAGAAACACATTAAAGGTTAAAGACGGGACAGTGGGACTTTCCATATTACAGAATGAAAAATCCCACAGAGAGCAATCGTCATATTATATTTGATCGAAATTGTTCTCACAAAGTAAAATGAAGAAGAATTGGCTGAAGAGCGGTGATGGAATCTATGAACACATACAACGTGGAATTTTAGTAATTGGGTCAATAGGACACAAAACCGAGTCTCATCCCAGATCACTAATGGAAGAATGAATGTCTGTCGGGGTCGTGCGCTAATGCACTAATAAAATCTCTCTCTCTCTCTTTTGCGCTCTCTCTCTCTCTCTCTCTCTTGCGCTCTCTCTCTCTCACTCCCTCATGTGGCAGACCGGGGTTTCAGGCTCACAGAACTGCAGAACCGTGGCCTGCATGTCGTCCTGGCAGCCAGCTGCTGTTGTGTCCAGCTCTGTGGCCTTGGTCGACTTGATCGACTCCCCCAGGCTCGCACGGCACGTCATCTGCCCGTTAGTAAGATGACACTTCTGAACCCCCTAGAGGTCGTTTTGAGGGAGTGCCACATTATCCCTCACAGACTTATAGGTGTGCAAAGGAGATTGTAGGATTTTTTTAAGTGATGGGAATCAGAGGGGCCATAATTCGTACAGAGGGGCCAATCATATGTTGAGAATCGCTGAGTGACAGGGGAGGGGGCAGTCTAGGAGCCAGTCAGCTTTCATATGGGGCCTCCGTGTCTCCGCCCCTGTGTATGCTTCTGTGTGCATGTAGGTAGCGATGTGTTGACACAACCAAACATCATCTCTCCTCCCTGCACACGTGAAGCAGTCTGGAACTCCTGTAGGGAGACTGTGCATGTCATAAAAGCGCTTTTTGGCATAAAAGCCCTCAAGCTATGAAAAAAGCCCTGCTATTATCCACCTTTCTTTCCATCTGCTAAGATGAATAATTAAAAGGGATTGTGGATTTAACATTCAGAGATAGTAATGTGGCGTGCTACAGTCCATGGATCATAAGCTTCAGGATGACCTGTCATGTGCTGTAAATCCGAAACTCTGACCCGTCTGCTTGTCACTAATTGCTGATTACTAATTACGTAACACTGGCAGGGACCCCGAGAGGCATTGGCTCATTAATCATTAATCATAAATGACATCGGCATTGTGTTGTTTAATGCTTGTGGAAAAATATCAGTCTAAACGTGCACATGCTCTGTCCTGCAAAATTCCAATATATTACCTATTTCTTTGGAACATGTATTTATGTTTTTACAAAGAAGGGTTCTTCCTGTGGGAATCTGGGTCAGTTACTTTTGTCCTGGGGGGCAGTTATAGTGACCTTTTTGGGCATTTGATACCATGTCCCTTTCATAAATCCATCTTTTCTGCCTCATTCTTCTCATCAGTCCCATTTAAATAATCATTTTGGCTCCTTGGCGGGTTTTTCCCAATACGTTCAAACATCACATGTAAATAAATCTTATGGGTGCCATGTTGAATATTATACTGTACGGGAAGCCCCGCGATACGAACCAGAAAAGTCTCAATTACAAGTCTTTAATCGCTGTGGCACCTACTGTCCAGTGTGACAAATGACAGCTGTATTTACCGTTCCCTAGTCCAGCGGAGAAGCAGGACTAACAGAGGCATATTTAATGCCACCGCCGTTCATCCATCTTGCATAATGGCTTACCCAGCACAAGGTCGAGGGGAGCCTGGGGCCTATCCTAGCAGACGGGGGGGTGGTGGGGGGGGGGTCTTGCATGCTAGTGCTTTCATACTCTCCTCACTGTAATTTCGTTTACATTGGAAGGGCCATCATAAATAGCTTCCCAAGCAGTACTGCTCACACAGACTGTCAGCCGACTGCGACACATTTGGATTATCATGTAAACTAGTAGCCCCTGAATACTGAGTACTTCCAGATTAAAGGTGCAGCTGTCTGTCCATGGTGATAGATTAGTAGCATTTCTCGACAGGCTTCCTATGCTCTTTAATTGCCTATGGCAAGACCTGCCTAAATGTTTGCAGGTTATCCTTGGAAATTGATTATATACATCCTTTAAAATTGGAAATGGACCAATACTACAGTGTTAATATATCTTGAAAGATGGTGGTGTGCCTTGGGAAGGGATTATCCTCTGGCCTTATCATGTTAGCGTACCATGTGCTTTGGGGAGAGTGAGTCTAGGGGCAGGTCAGTGGTGTAACGACATATTCAAAACATATATGTCACCTTGTAGGTGCCCAGGGAACCAGCAAGCATTTTACATCAGCAAGATGATGTCATATCAATATGCTGCTGCTCTAAACCAGTGAGTTGGTGATGCTTAGCCCTTGAGGACTTCCGCAATTGTTTGGTAGAATATGCAGCTTCTAGATCGGGGGTTCTGGTTCATTTCCAAAACAATCTTTCCTTTGCACATTCTGATCCTAAAACATTGATTAATCTACCACCACCAGCTCATGACCTCCAAACAACACACTTTCGAGAGACGTGAGATTTTTCATCAAAAGGTTGGAAAGCCCTACTGTAGTTATCTTTATGTCAAGTTGTCTCACAACAGTGTGTTATGCACAAAAAATGGATTAACAAAGCCACTGAGTGAAAGATGTCTGCCGCCTGTGAATGACTGTGGATCACCAGAGAACAGCAGGGGTCCAGGGTGATGTCCAGGAGCCCTCAGACCATGAACTGTGAGGGTCCACAGCCCTGGGCTCTGGCCTCTGATGGCTTGGAGCTGGTCTCCCAGTTGGTGGTTAAGGTGCATCATTTAGCAGATGCTTTCATCCAAAGCGACATACAGTTTGAGAATGCAGGGTTGGCCAGTCCCTGGAGAAGCTGGGATAAAGGTTGTTGCTCAAGGGCCCATAGCAAATCACTCTGCCAACCATGGGATTTGAACCCATGAGCTGCAGATTGCAGGCTCAGTGGAGCCACACACCTTCAGGCCGCTACCGGTGTTAAATATGCACGTACACAGTGAAACAAAATAGTATTTATGTGTGACTTTGTGCAAAACGTGACCCGTTAGACACACAAGACAGTAATGAAAGAACAGATAAATGTTATACATAGAGCAGTTTTTGACTAGTAGCCCGACTTCTAACAGACTTTATATTTGTTCTGGAGTGTGTTCATTCCCCTGAAGGAGTGATCAGTGTGAGTAATTTGATCACAGGCACACGGGTATGCGTGAGGCTACAGTGCTGGCTCCCGCTTGTAACGAGCTCTTCCTGTTCCTGACCTTGTTCGCTCACCATATACATCACTAGAAGCACAGACCCGTGAGCTTCCTCGATGCCTGCGTGCTCACTGGACCGCAAAAAAATATCGAACAAGTACCAAGGACCTTTGGAGATGGAGAAGTGCATTAGCATAAATCTCAATGTTAAGGAAGGCTGCTTGGGGTGGGCAGGTGGGGGTGGGGGGGGAGTGTGCTCAAGGTTATAACAAAGTCCCATCTTCGGGGGGGCCCGCCCCCCCCCCCCGGGGGGGGGGGAGGGGGCGGGCGGCCGCAGGGCGCACCCACGAGGCCCG
>JAODKN010000037.1:3033364-3062637 GCA_026774425.1 Petrocephalus zakoni
AAATGCAAATCAGTTTCTATCTTTTATTTAAAGTTATTTTTTCAATTTTCCTTTTGATGTGCTATCTGTCACTGTTACAATAAACCTACCATTAAAATGATACTGTTCTGAGACTTTTCATTTCTTTGTCAATGGACAAACTTACAAAATTAGCGAGGGGTTAAATAATTATTTCCTCCACTGTACATGGTGTTCCTTTGTTTAAATCTGCCCCACTAACAGGGTAAGTCGTAACAGTTAGCCAAAAGAAATAAAACACCACGTAATATGCTTCAGAAAGAGGTTCACTGAAATAAAGGAACAACCCAAAATGTCTCTCTCTGTGACAAGCCATAACTCAAATTTGCTTTCTGTTAGACTCAGTAGTGTGTACGTATGTGTATATTCTTAATTAGATACACAGTGGTGACAAATAACTGTTGGTAATCCTGGAATTCAGGCTTGGTGGGCCCAGAGTCTGCATAGGGCACATTTTATGCACGCTTCCTTTGCTTCAAGTTGCCAGTTGGCTCCATACAGACAATACACAAGTTTTCTTCATGCGAGATCTCAGAAACATCACTGTTCGCTTTTAACACTTTCTTTGTGGTCTTTCTCTCCTTTTGCTTGTATTTATTACCTTATATGATACTCTTTCGTGCATTTTTCGTTCCTCTTCTCTGTTCTTGTTCCTTAAGTGCTTGCTTCACTGGTGTATGTGAGTATGTCAGACTGTCTTCGTCTTGGCCCTGCTTTTGGAAATGGCCGTGTAGCTGAAAGACTGAACGCCTGACCTGGACACAACCCTGAGATGCCTGCTTGCTCATATGAGGAACTGTACTTAGTAAGGGAATGGTTGTGACACTTTTTAAAGTTGTGTTACAACCCACCCACCCCACAGCCATTGCATTGATGTATTAAGATGGTGGTTTGATATTCGCAGAGAAAAAAATGCATCACATTTTTACCTGAGAAACTACAATTTAATCTAAGTCATGTGATTATATCTGCAATAGTATAACTAAACAAAACAGCCGTGGTCAAATAATGTACTTCCTTACCTGAAAATCAGTATCTTCTGTATAGATTGCATGCACCGCTGTCCAGCCTTGAGAAGCACCAGGGGGGATCGGGGAGACAGTGGGTAAACACTGAAATGGTCATATGACTAATAACTTATCCCTATTTGGAGGAATCGGTGGCATTACTGCTCTCAGCATGTTACAACTATACCTGGTCTCCCCTAGATATGCTGTGTTTTTTTCAGTAAATGGCAAACTTCATCTTTGATTGAGACTAGCAGGGAGTGTTCAATTTTAAAAGTTTAGGTGTCAATGGCTATTGAGCCCACAATGTTGAGGGCACGGTATTGAGGGCACAACGATGAGGGCACGGCATTGACGGCACAATGATGAGGACACGGCATTGACGGCACAACGATGAGGACACGGCATTGACGGCACAACGATGAGGACACGGCATTGAGGCCACAGTGTTGAGGGCACGGCATTGACGGCACAACGATGAGGACACGGCATTGAGACCACAGTGTTGAGGGCACGGCATTGACGGCACAACGATGAGGACACGGCATTGAGACCACAGTGTTGAGGGCTCGGCATTGACGGCACAGTGTTGAGGGCACAGCGTTGAGGCCAAGGTTGATGGCACAGTGTTGAGGGCACGACATTTAATTCACAGTCTTGCCTCTGGCTTCCAGCATCTGCTACATCTCTTTTATCCTTTACAGTGGGAAGCACTGAATGTCTTCATTTAATACGTTAATACGCAAATAACCACTGATATCACCGCCCCTGTTGCCTAGACAGATCCACCTTGTTATGGGAGTGATTATGTCAGCTGTCCTCGTAATGGCATCATGACAGAGTCCATTCTGTTTTATTTCTCGCAGATTAGCTGATCACTGTTTATTATATCCTGAGGTCAGTGTGATGCGATTTACTTCTATGTGCTTTTGCTAGGGACATTCAAGCTGTCAAGTTCAAACACGTACACAACCTTCCGATCCCTTATACTCAAATGCTTACATTTGTTCCACATCTGCTGTCTTTGGCCTCACACATATACGCGCATACATACATACTATTATGATGGAAAAGGAGTTTGCTAGGGTCTTCCAGAAGTCGTTTGTTGACTTTGTTGGAACATTTGCAGACTGATTTGCATTCGACACTTTGAGAAGGTCGGCAGCAGGGGGCGTAATTCAAAAACATTCAGAACGGTGCATTTATTATTAAGCATGATTCACTGAATGGCATGTGACGCCTATCGGTCTCAGTTTTGGTGAACGGCACGTACAGGAGTTCTGTTATTCCTAATTGGTTGTCATTGGTAACCCAGATTTATTCTAGAACAGAGAACACCTGAAGGAAGTGGCTTTGGTTCCGAGTTACATAAACTAAAAATTGAAGTTAATATTAAGTTTGAATGTAGGTGGTTGATTTTGGTTCAGATCTCGCGCTTTATGCATGTGCCGAGAGAGTCACGCAGAGCTGCGAGTGACGTGACCAATTAGGCATAAGCATGCGGCAAGAATCATTCAGATTTTTAGATCTTTATTTGGGGATGAAATTAAGGGTAACATAGTAAATGCAATCCTTTTGGCTCTTGCAGGGCAAGTCTGCAAGAATAGTGCAGGAGAAATTAAGACTTAAATGCCGCTACCAGCTAACCCATGAATCTACCTCATTTATTTCTCTTGGGTTTGAGTTGTGAGCAGGCGGCATTCACCGCTATTTTTTTGTGGTGAGATTTGCCCATGAGGGACCCTAGATAATGCACCTTCCTTCACCTTACTGCACATTTAGTGGGATTTGCTGTATGGGCCCCATTTCTTAGTGACTGCTGGGCCGCTCTCAGGTGCTGTAAATGCCAAAACTAATCTTTGTACAAACAGCAATATCATCCAGCTAGGCTGCGGCATAGGCATCTTGAGGATGGAATATGTGGTCCATTAGCCACATGCCTGGTGCCCTTTACAAACCAAACAGGAGAATGCTAAATTGCTGCGATCCAAATGGAGTTGATGCCGAGCTTTCCCTTCAGACTCTGATGATAATGGAATCTGCCGTGACCCATTTGTTAAGTGCAGTATTGAATAAGAATGAGCTCTAGTCAACTTTGGGGAACAATTCATTGATACAGGACTTTGCATGTGCACTGTGCTTTAACATTCGTATCAGTTATTGATAGTATTTAAAGCAATCGCCGGGGTCTAGTCCCTGGAAACAGACACACCCAAATTATGGAGCTGCTGCCGTCACTATGATAGAAAATCGAGTTCTGGACTTTGGGGTCCAGTTTGCTGCATGGGGGGGGGGGGCACAATAAAATTTCTAAAGTTTGGGGCATCCCAAGAGGAATTTTGCTGGTATGCCCGGTATGCCAGTTAGCTGTTCAAGGTCGGACTCCATCCATATTTCAAGTGTTTCTTCACAGTTGCAAGGTGTAAATATACACACTGTGTATACACACATATTTTGTATTCAGGTAGATTGTATGAATGCTGCATCTTGATGGGGTATTGTGGGAATGGTGGGAAAATATATCCAGAAGCTCTGTTGAATTTTGTACCCTCCCCCATTAGCACCCAATTCAGCTACCCCCCTCCCCCTCCCCCAGAGGAGCACAAAAGTATTTGTTTTGAGCTCCATCCGGGTGGTTTCTGATGTATTCAGCAGCACAGACGCCAGAGTCGCCAAGCTGTACATTCTTCTGGCTGCCCACCTCACGGTGTAAGTCCCCAGTAGACTGTGTGACCTCAGAGCACCCTAAAGAGAGATTTGTGTGTACAAAGTTAAAAAACGTGTCCATTGGATTGACGATCGCTACTTCAAATCACTTTCCTGCCTAGCTATTTCCTTTAGCGTGTGTAACATGAAAGATGTACCTGGATCTCTGATAATCTCTTTTGGGATTCCAACATAGCAGAAAATAGGGAAAGTATTTAGGCCGAGATATTGCTCTGCTTCCGGGGATTATGCTGTGTAGTCCACAAAAGCTAACACCCAAGGGGGAGGGTCTCCGTAAGGCATAGGAGGGTCACACAGGGCCCTTCCCATCAATGCTAAATGGCCCCTTTCCTTCCAAATGCAGTCATTGTCCTTTCACATAGAAGTGATGTGTTGTTGATCGCACATTTGGCAGTCGCTCTCCTGCCTCCCGGTGCTGATTTATGCCTCGGGAGGAGCTTCCAGGGGGCGTGTCGGTGTCAGGACTGTTAGCCAGGTAATTATCAGGCAGCTGCGTAGGTGCAGACAGGGAGCAGCATTGGTGGCACCAGAGTCATCCCAAGGTTGCTTTCTGGAGACTAAAGACAAACTGCTCCAGCACCACCTGCTTCCGCAGTGGCCTCGGAGGGGGGAGCGAGTCTCCGGCTACAGCCATGGCCTACAGGAGTCCAACGGCGTTTGATGTCAGCAGAGGCTGTTTCCTTCAGATGCTTGGTGGCTCAGAGCTGGGTTTGTGGCGAGTCTCCAGCAACGGCCATGGCCTACAGGAGTCCAATGGAGTGTTTCCTTCAGATGCTTGGGGGCTCAGGGCTGGGCTTATGGCGAGTCTCTGGTGATGGCCATGGCCTACAGGAGTCCAATGGCGTGTTTCCTTTAGATGTTAAGGGGCTCAGGGCTGGGTTTGTTGTTTCTGGGCCCCCCACTCAAAAGTCACTCTCCTCCCCCCATATGTTTGATACGCATGGTTTAAATGGGGGTAAATACTGCTGCTGAGTGGGCGGCCTCCTATTCCACCCCCCCCATCCCCCCGCCCCTGTTTTATAACATTCCTATCAGGACATCAGTGGCTGTGCATATTAATGGCATGCTGTAGGATGCTGTGAGTCCCTTTTTGGATAATTATGGTAAAAAGGAGACAGTTGAGAAGCACAAAAAAGCAAGAAAAAAAATTCTGGCTAAAGTGTCTGAAAATGATGCTGGGAATAGGAGACATGACTGCCCGGACTGAGTTTATTGGAAACAGGAAAATGCATCAAAATATAGTCAGATATAGAATCAAAGCATTGGCTAATGAAATCGGGGTCCACAGGAGATCCACTGACTGCTTTGATTATTATTGCATGATGAAAGACAAGGAGGTCGGGGCAGGTCAGACCCCACAGACCAGGTCACCGGGGAGGGGAACATGGGTCGTTTTGTCTGGAGCTCTGATTGATGTGCTTACTCATGTAAACAGGGTGGGCAAAACAGGGTGGGCAAAACAAGCAGCTACTCTCTTAGCTTCTCAGCACTTTAACTAGCCAGAACGCCTGCTGACAGAGGTTGATTATGTCGTTAATTATGTAAAGAGCTTTTAGGTACCATTCTTAGACGGAGCGCGCATTTGTTACTCTCAGAAGAGCTTCAGATGCACAGCCAATGTCTTCCCATCTCCCACTGCCTTTCGCATGTCACCAGGACCCTAGAGAACCTTCACAGGGGAGAGTACTGTGTACCAACGGGAGGTGGACCTTACACTTCTCAGTGCTGGATGATTGCAGCCTATTCCGATAACTGGCTGATCGCAAACACCCCTGCAACCAGACTGCAGAAGGATGGAGAATCCTGCTTGGTGATGCAATTATCCCCTGATAAAATATAGAGAAAATAGCTCAAATTCACAGATATTTGAAAACAATACCTAAAATACTAGATAACATTTTATTTATGTATTATATTTAAATGTTTTTATTACTTGTATGTCTTATAATTGTATTGCATGGTCTTTATATTCCTTTTTTTTTTTACAAAGGTTGATTTGGTCAGATACTGCATAGTAAGAAATAACAATATATGATCGGTCGAAACAAAAGACTAGGAATAATGATGGATAATAGCAAGAAAACCACATTTAGTAAAAGTGCAAAATGTGAAACATTGATAAGAATAAGAATGAAGCTAATGTGATTTCACCCAGCCAGGGAATGTATACCTGAAGTAAAAGGGCCACCGCGGCATTTTTATGCATCCCTGACAGCAATAGGAAACCTATAAACCTTGGCTGTGAATTGATTCCAGACTCCCATCTCCCAGAATGCATCAACACAAAGGACCGAGGATGAAAATGGATGAATCGGGCTGCCTTCTGCCAAATTAATTTACTCAATTTAAATTTCACTGTGTTCTTTCAAGCGATTGCACAGATAAATATTAAGCATGATGCATAAAAAAATCAAGGGCTTATATTGAATGTGTGCAAAGTTCACAGAGGGATCCGATTGCTTAATAAAAACATGGACTCTGATAGTGAGCATATTCTGGCCTCTAGATGGTGTTTCACTTACTGACCATCATATACTCTACTGATACTGATGGTCAGGCCGGTGGGGGTGGTCGTGTCAGGAAAGAGAGATTATCCACATCAGATCAGTGGCTTTTTGTCACTATCAGAGCAGACGGAGGTCAGTGTCTGTTTGTTTTTTATTGCTCGGGGTCCATTGTGAAGGCCCCATATTGTACAACTGCAACATTTAACATGACAAACGATCCAAGCTCCTTTTTTTCTGCCCTCAAAGGAGTGGGGTTGTTTTTTCTGTATGTTTTTTCTTTTGTCATAAAAGCCTATAAAATGGATTGCTCCCACCAAAGACACTCTTGAGTTATTCTCCACTTTCAATGCCCTCCTAAACCCTCCTCCCCCTCCTGCCACCATCCTGACTGCTGATGATTTTGCCACTTTCTCCCATAAGAAGGCTGCAAACATAGGCAGCCAGTTCTCCACAACCACTGCTTGGCTGGAACCCTCCATGCATGGACCTTCTGCTCCCTCTTTTATCCCCCTCACCAGGCCAGATGTTTCCCACCAATTTACCCACTAGCCCACCACCTGTGCCCTGGTCCCTATTGTCTCTCATTTCCTCCACACCATCTTTCCTACACTAACCCCTGCTACCTTCCCTGCCACATTTAAGCAGCTTTGTATTACACTGCTGCTTAAAACCCTTCTCCTGATCTTTCACGTGCACGGAGTTATTGGTCAGTCTCTCTCCTTGCATTCTCCTCCAAAACTCTTGAACATGCAGTCAAGTCTCTGAATTTCTCATGAAGAACAACCTCTCAGACCCTCTTCAGCCTAGCTTCAGACTTGGACATTGAACTGAAGTTCCCCTCCTTGCTATTGTAGATACTCTGAGAGCCACAAGAGCAGCATCACGGTCATCGATTATGATTCTGCTGGATCTCTCCACAGCCTTCAACACAGTTACTCACCACGTCCTCCAGGCTACCCTTTCTCATCTTGGAATTACAGGGACTGCTCTGTGCTTGGTTGACTCATACCTCTCAGACAGATCCTTCCATGTGGCTTGAGGGCATTGGTGTCCAAATCACATCACTTAAAGTTCAACTCCTTGGTGCTGGCATTCAGGTCCATCATTGGACAGGCACCCATCTCCTTCAAAAGGCTCCTCAAGACCTTATCCCATTTCGCCCCCATTGGTCAGTAAACCATAGTCGCTTGGCATTTCCTCTACCATGCAAGATTTTTCACTATATACAGTTTTCTTGTATGGTCCCCAATGGTGGAATGAGCAGGCAGACCACTCCCAATCATTAGACACCCTCTCCATCTTCAAGAAACACCTCAACAACTATGTGTTACATGAATACCTCTACTAACCTGATGCCTAAGTCTACATTCCCTGAATGTTCTTAGGTTGCACTTCTGGTCTGGAATTAGTCTTACAAAAGTCTTGCTTTGTTAGAAGTTCTGTAGCTCCTGTTCCAATAATGCTTACACTTATGTACCTGGGCACATATTGTAAGCTCAATCAAGCTGCACTTAGTTGACTCTGTGACAGCATTTATGTTTGCAATGTGCAATTTTGCAAATTTGCAAATGGCATTACTACTAGGTAGGCAGTGTGAACATGACATTGTATACATTGTGCAATACTGTGGAAGGCTTAGGCTAAAGCTATTTATATGGGTACCAAGTGCATAGTTGCTCAGAAAACATTTTAACATTACAGCAAATAGAAAGCATCACTAACATGAATTTATTCCATTCTCGAAAAAGTTGCTGTTATCTTTTTGGATAGCTACAAGAACACCATTTTGGTTCCAAAACTTCTCCACAGGGGCACCTCAGGCATGCCATGTATTCCTTAATTTTCACCACCTGCTCAAATCATTAATCTAATTAGTCAGATAATCCAGTGAGGTATAGATTAGCCCAATAATGTGTGCTAGTAGTTGAGACAAAAATACACTGGAGTATTGTATTGTTGCTACAAATACTGGAGGGACTTAAGGAGATGTTTTGAAATAGTTAAGCTGACACATTTTACCAGACTTAGTATCATGGTTTTCTTGGTTACCATGGTATCATGTATTAATTAAACTTTTATTTTAATTTCCTTCTCCCCTTCCTGCAGGTGGCAGTACAGCCTTGCAGCTACCAGAATGGCGGTACCTGAGTCACCAAAGTCCAGTTCCCCCCGTGGAGCAGCAAGTACTTGTGCACATGCCCTGCGGGCCTGACAGGATCTTGCTGTCAGGAAAAAGTGGCCAGTTTGCATTCAGTCATTGTGATGCTGGCACCTGCATGGACACCCCTGGGGGCTTCCTGTGTAGGGGTCTGGTTGAGCTGAAAGTTAACTACCTCTACGCCCCTTCCAAGTGTGGACTAAATTATCTGGGGACCCTAGGCTGACATCAGCATAGACACCCTGGTGTTACCAGTTTAACTAACCATTCCATTTTCCCTGTGGTGGGGTAAGACCAAGGTGTTTGCCAGCGCTCTGGGATATACTCTCCTAAAAAAAACTATGGGTTCTCAGAGCTGGTTCTGATGTCTGTAGCTCTCCAGCAAGAATTAGAAAATTCCCCTGAACTAATTATTATACTCAATTTCGCAGTTTGCTAGTAAGCTTCTGGCTAAGGCTGTCAGAAGGTTAAAGAGAGCTGGGAAGTCCAACTACAGTTGAGATGCGGCGATTTCCTCGAACATGACGGCCAATCACACATCTCATTGTGAAAATAAACATGATAAAAGGGCATCAAAAAACTGGCTGTAGGCCCCTGTGCACTTTGCTGCTGAAGAGCTATCGATGGGTGTCTCTATGTGCGTCAAGCTTGATGGACTGCAGGGTGCAGAGGAATGGCAAAAAGGTCATTTGTTTCGGCGTAAGGGTATTCCAGCGACTGTCATCTCTTTGCAATGCATCAAGCCCATGGCGGAAATTCAGTATATCACAGAGCACCAAACAATAACTGACACGGCTGAGTTTGGGGCCAACCTTGAAAAGGGTTCATGGGTATTGTGTTATGCAAGGTTTATTGCTCCTTATTTTGAAATTAGTTACATAAAAAATGGTGAGGTACACTCCTGACTGTGAAGTAAAGGCGAATGCACATTTATCACCGGCCCCTTCAGCCAATAAAATTGGCGTGATATCTTAACCAGAATTGACCTTGTTATATCAGGCACCTTCCCGCCACTGTAGGCCCTGCCCTGTCACTCCGTCAGATCTCCTCTAGGGACTCATTTCCACTTACTCCTCTGTTAAATGGCAGCACACAGATGCTGTTCTCTAGGGTCAGCTGCTGATGCATTTGACCAGAGCTTAGGCTTGTATTATAATAACGTCACAGTCATGTGCCCACAGCTTATGTCACGAGTTTATGTCACATATGTCCCAAGATATGTTGACAAAGTACAGTATGATGTAAGTAAAAAACAAAGGAAAATCAACATATATATGAATATATAGATACACACATTTATGTTATTTTTATTACTGATTTGTAATAAAGTACTGTTTGTAGTACTACGCAAAAGTCTTGGGCAGTTAAATTATGTTTACATTATATTCATGTTGGTGCAAACTGTATCAGATTAACCATTTCCAAACCTCTTCAACCATCCAATATATCAATGTATTTTTTTACTTGACCACTAGCATACAATGTTCAGCTAATTAACACCTCACTGAGGTTTTTTTTACTAATTAAGTGAATTAATTGAGTGAGCTGGTGGTGAAATTGAACAAATACATGCAATGACTGAGGTGCCCCTGAGGAGCGGTTTGGGAACTGAAGCGATGCTATTCTAGCCATCCAGCAAAATGTCAGGGTCTTTGGGACTTTTTAGTTTTTATTTTGTTACTCTTAATGTGCATGTGCTGTATATTGTTTTTGTTCTGTGCAAATATAGACTTGCTACCCAGATAAATAGCCTTATACATTTCTTTTGACTGACTAAGACATTAGCACATTAGTACTCCGTGTGTATGTGTGTGTGTATACTGCATGCATACTGTATATATATATATATTTTTTTTTTTTTTCCCCCACTCTGTTGAGGCATATACAGTATATAGATGAGTCAAAACATTATGACCACCCGTATGTGAAGGGGAGAATGTTCAATACGTATAGTCAACATTTTAAATGTAGTAGAAATGGGAAGGTGTAATATTTCGACTGACAAAAACATTAAGGCCAGACAACTCAGTCAGAGCATCTCCGGAATGGCATGGCTTGTGGGGTGAGCCATGGTCAGGATCAAGTGAGAGAGGTTTGATGAGAGAAAAACCACAAACTGCTAACAGGATGTTGGGTGGCCAAAATTTGTCAATTTCAGATGTGAAAGAACGCTATGTCCTGTGGTACACATCAACAGAAGGCTTACTTTGGCATAAATGGAAGATAATTTTAATTATGTTCATGGGAGTACTGCATCACGACACACAGGACATCCAGTCCTGCTGTGTACTGGACTCTGTAGGCTTGTAGCCATAGATCGGACTTGTTGGTCCAACACATCCCATAGATGCTTGAAATAGCCATCCACATGATGCAACAGAAGATGAGATTCATTGGACCATTGTAGGTGCATTCTACAGTAGACAGGGGTCAGCATGGGAACTCTAACTGGTCTGCAGCTACATAGTCTCATAAGCAGCATGCAGTGTGGTGTATTCTCTGGAAGATGGCTTGGCTCACCCTTGTCACCCTTTTGTCAGCCAAAGAAGCTAAGCCCAGATTTGCAATGAAAACAGACTAAATGCAACAGCTGAGATGCAGGTAGACGTATTGTATTTCAGTGACAACTGCAAAGCTACCACAGCTTTGATTTAATTAATCATAATCATACAGGAGTTCAAACATGAAGGTTGTTGGTTCAGATCCTGCTAGATAGCTATGAGGGAGGTGCTTAATCTTTCTAGTATATTATACTTATATAAATCTGTATTATATTTTCTAAAAATATTATATTATGCTGTTATTGTGATATGTTTAATTTATTGGACACGTTTATGCAAAGGTGACATACGTTTTCTGAAAAGACAGTGTCAACAATCCCTGGAACAATTGGGGATTAAGGGTTTTGCTCAAGTGCCCAATGTGACACACTCTGCTGACTCTGGGATTAAGACTGGCGACCTCCTGATCACAGGCACAGGATCCTAGCCCACTCAGCCACAAAACACAGCACACCTGTTTATCTGTAGCTTTTTCTGGTCCGGACACGTGACACACGCTCACACACACAAACACACAATTTCAGCCGTGTCTAGCATTGCCTCTCTGAGTGCCACTTGTGTCAGATGTGTGTGTGCGTGTGCATGTGTGTGTGTGTCTGCTTCCCTGGCATGCTGTGTGCCAACAGCCTGGGTTCCTACAGCTGCAGAGTCTGCCCACAGGGCATGCTGGGAGATGGAATGACATGTAGGGATGAGCATGTTGCTCGGTGCACTGTTGATGATCTTGCCCCTGATACGGGCCCCACTTCACGGGGGGGGGAGGCAGAGTGGGCCTGGCCCACCCAATCACAAGGCTGGCCCACCCATCCACATTACATATATACCTATATATATATTTTTTATATATGTAATTGCCCCCCCAAAAAATCTTCCTGGCCCACCCTGTTACCAAGAGTTGGAGCCGGGCCTGCCCTGATGTCAAATCTACAGGAAGAGGGGAGGTCAAACTGAAACTTTGATTCATCTCTGGCCCCTCAAGTAATTTTCAGTGATGATAATAACGCACTACTCTGATTTTCCCCGAATATACTATGAGTAATAAGTACTGCTTCCAATTAAAAAATTTGGCTACACTTAGGAAGATGTTATGAGCAAGTTTTTAACCCCCTGATAAGCCCTCTTCAGATCTAATTTGCGGAAAAACTCCGACTTCAGGCACCAATTTCAGTCCTGTTCGGGTTTTGATGGGGCAGATGGGTTAAACACACACTGTCTTCCTGAGACCTCAGTACATCAGTCTCATTAGATCCCGCAGTACAATCGGGCGCCTTATTGGTGCATCCCTGTGCAGGTGCCTTGTTCACACTTGCAGGTGTACTTTGTGTAATTCTGCATCTGTGTGTGAGTGGGTAACCTCGCCACTGAGTGACATTGCCAGTGCCCTGGTGGCTGGAGTGTAGAGCTTGGGGGACAAAGAGGGTTGGGGTTAGCTGGGGGCCACGGCTGTTCCGTCATTGATTTCTCCTGTTTTTCACCTCTCCAGCATCGTCGGACTCCCGTGCAAACATGGGAAGAGGCATTCGGATTCTACTGGAAGGCAGCGATAAGATTACAGCTCACGGCTCCTTTGCGCGGAACCCCCTTGTCTTACCCTTGCCTGTGCCCCTGACGACATGCTTTCCATTCCCCGTTTGTGGGAACGTGTTACGTTCCCGCTGTGAACCAGCCGCCGGCTTCCCGTTGGCCCGCTGCTGTCCGGTGGCTAACATGGCAGCTCTTCACAGTTAAGGACTTAACAAGCTGCTTTGTAAGCAACCTTTAATAAGTTTCTGTTTGAGAACTCTCTCTTCCCTAGGGAAACAGACCCCGAGTTTGTCCACTGGGCGCAGATTCAGGCCGGCATGTGTTTGGAACTGGGTGGATGACACTAAAAAGAACAATGTGGTGGTTGTGGGTTTTGGGTTC
The DNA here is from genome assembly GCA_026774425.1 of Petrocephalus zakoni. Classification (NCBI taxonomy): domain Eukaryota; kingdom Metazoa; phylum Chordata; class Actinopteri; order Osteoglossiformes; family Mormyridae; genus Petrocephalus; species Petrocephalus zakoni. The sequence goes on from JAODKN010000037.1 coordinate 3,046,248, forward strand.
CACTTGCCAATATGGTGTAGCCTAGCCGAATATGGTGTAGCCTAGCCGAATATGGTGTAGCCTAGCCGAATCCTTGCTGCCCACCCCTTATTCTTCACCATACGCTCTTCCTGCCTTATTGCCAGCTTAGGCATTTTCTTTCTTTCACCTTATACTTTGCGAGGCCCGTTTCACCCGAATGACTTTTGGCTCGGTATCTTTCGCTCTCAGGCCCCTGGCTCCTTGTCGTCCGCTTTCTGCCTTATTCCACTTGCCGTTCTTGCGGCGCGCTGTCATCAATCACCGGCCTCCAGCTCAACTCCCGCTCTGCCTCTTTCAAATCTGTTGTGGACGTTTGAGTGAGAAACGAGCTCCCGAGCACACCGCCCCTTCCCAGTGGCACACACACACACACACACACAGACACATTCAGCCAACCACCTTTCTCAACTTATCCAAAGCCCATTTGCAAAAATCCTTCAAGGCAGAAGGGCATCTCAATTTTTGCCCTTATTCTCCTTTTCAGTTCAAAACTTCAGTCAAAGTGAAACGCTCGATGTTTGCTCTCCTTAACAACTACACAAGGTTTTACTTCCCATCTTCTGCTCCCCCACATTCCACAAAGCAGGTCCACGATGTAAAGTAGGTAGGAAGATACTCGCAGAGGGCCGAAGCACAAGCCAGTGAGCCTCATGTATGCTAGGAAATGGCATTATCGCCCCCAACTGGCCAAAATGTGTATTTCTCAGAGTTCTTTTATAAAGAACACGTATTATAGCTTACAATTAAAGCCTCTGAACCTCCAAAGTGGTGGGATTTCTGGGACATGAGGTAAATACGAGGGGGAGTAAATCGTCAGAGCCTGTCAAGCTCAGTTGGTGTCCGTATTTGTCCGTTGTCACTGACGCCCACAGGTTACAGTGGGTGATTTTCACTACCCGAGGCATAAATTAATCCATCCGACAAGAATAACACAAGGACGCGTGTTATCTGAAGCATCCCCTCGTATCTTTACGACCGCACGCAAAAATGGGCCAGTTATTAGCCTATTTATCTTGGAGACTCTTAATGGGTCGTCCTCCACAGTGGGATGGGACGGTTATACACAGACAATAAAATAGCTGCAATGGGGGGGGGATCATTAACAGCAAACATGCCACCCGCATCACTTATGGAACAGCCCCCTCGGCACTAAACCGCGGGGGGACCGTGGGACTCTCGGCTCGCCAGCCCTGTGTCCGCTCACGACCCCCATCACCTCTGCGGCTATGCATAATAAGCCACTCGCAGCCATCCTGCCCAAAAAAGGCAAATTCCCAACCTCTCTGCCTGTGTTTATCTCCGATATCCCAGTTATAGTGTAACCAGTGAGGGAGACGCTCGGTAGAGGCCTTCGTTTCATTTATTAAGTCTATCCATCATCTTTTGTTCTCCTCTCCAGCCACAGGTATGGATGTCGGTGGCCAGTAAGCGATGCTTTATGCTTTTTGTCCTATAATTCGCTCTGGGCATTGCCTTACGGTTGTTAATTAGCCCTAGCAATAGCAGCCCCCAACATAAGCCTCCAAAGGACAACGTGCTCCCTGGGAAGTGATGAAGGGCTCTGCGGTGACCAGCAGCAGCTGCCTTCTTAAGTCCAGGGGCAGGTTTATTTGTATCTGGAAGTCCCTCTCAAAAAGTGACTTTGCCCCCCCTCCCAGAGTTTCAAAGACTAATTAGATAGGTACTGAGTTGAGTCAGAAGATCGTAGCTAGCTGGCTGGTTAGCAGAACACGCTGCTTCAGCATGTCCTAAATAAGGAACATGATTATTTTATATCTAGTGTAGTGGCAGTTTTTGGCCAACAGGGGGCCTCACGCAAATGCCTGGTTTGAGAGGTGGTACACACCACTGCTGGTTCTATCTGCTGCTTCCAGAATCAGCGTCACACTGTGTGTTGCTGCTCGAGTTTAACAAATCTCCCCAGAAGGTGATTGGGATCCTGGGGCCCAGTGGTGGCCTGGCATCACTGTGGTTAAAAAAAGCAGTTGTCACGTAGATTTCGGATTGGCTCGAGGGAGTTTCGGCACCAGGACCTGGCAGGTAAATAGGCTGCAGACGGTTATGAATCGCTGGGTTGGCGAGGCTGAATTATATTCATTATGACGTTCTTGGTTAATTGTATTGGAAAGATGAGTGGAGGTATGGGTGAGGTAGGGGGTTTGGCCCATTCAGGCATCTCAGGGGAGCCACAATTATCTGTATCAATTAGTTTCTCTGGTATCTCCCTCCCGGTGTGTTGTTTGTATTGGCAAGCTCTGTTTGCCACCAGTGACTTGGAGAAGAGGCTTGCTGACTCCCACCAAGAGAAAACCACCAGCGCCACCCCTGGGTTATTTTGCTTTTCCCAAAAATGTGCATGCTGTCCTGTCCTATTCCCCTCTGTCCTCATAGGGGAAAATGAGACTCTCATGCTTTCCCTGCCCCTGAAGCTTACCCATAAGTCAATACAAAGTTCCAAAAGCAAATGAGTCATAACTTTTTTACTTCCCATTTTATATGTTTTGTGTTAAACGCCCTTACAAAAAAGACTGTTACATAATTTACAGTCCTGCCTGCGCTGCACTCTCCGTGTCTAGCTTGAATGTCACGTCTCACTTCTCAGGCCATAGGGGGAAGAGTGGGGACTAGGCTTAATTTCCCTGACATGTGTCAACCAGAGCTTCACTTATCAATCACAGCAGGGAGAAGATCAAAGTGCCGGGCCTCAGCCAGGAGGATCCGGTGACTGACGGCAGCTCTTGTTGACAAGTGGACATGGGCAACTTTGTTTCTGGTCTTTTACGATTTGGAAAAAAAAGAAAAACGCCCATGAGATTAGCGCAATATGTGAATGCACTTGTTAGAATGAAACCTTCAAAGCCATTGCAGAGTGTCAGGTGGACGGGTCCAGGGTTCAGACCTGTATACGGTCAGGGGCCAAGTGCATCCTTGAAATGTCACGGGTAGACAATCAACTTCTGTTTATCAAAACAAGGGTACATGTTCTTCTTAATGCTGAATACTACTCCTCTCACATGCTAGTTGGCCATGGTGGGGGGGGGGGGGGGGCACAAGGTTACATAGTTCCCTTTCACTCCGGTGACTCCCCCCCTAGCGTCGCACAAAAGCCCAGGTCAAGGTAGTTCAGCAAATGGCCCCATAATCAGGCCCGTCGCTCGGGTGAGCTCTTTATCCGCTTTGGCAGAGAGGCTAATACAGTGTCGCCGCCCTGCAGATTGCCTGTCATCACACTTAGCGCGGGAGATGAAACGGAAGCCCACGCAACACAATATGTCATCCCCCTGGGCCCATAAATCTGCCCATTGTCTCGGGGATTTCAGCTGACCTTGCTGAAATGAGAGCAAAATCGCAGGCAATAACCCTTGAAATGTGTAATCATAAGGCCAATAAATCCTCTTTTTTTCCCCCAATAAGAGACAGAAAGGGAGGGGGGGTATTTCTGGAAGGATGTGTGCATTTGAAGTGACCTGTGAGTGCTTTGCTAATAAGCTTGCCTCTTGCACTTACAAGATAGACAAGCAGCACATTTCAGGTTCTATGTATCAAGCCAGCAGCCACCTTCACAAGTGTGTTTGGCACCCGTTCCCCAGTTACCAGGGGTGGACAGCTGCAGCTCTCACAAGGTGGAAGAGTCCCGAAGGATGGCGGCTCTGATACAGGCGGATTTTTAACGATAAGCACGAGTCGTCGGGGTCCAGTCAACCCCCATCCCTCTAGTCTTGAGTAATGGGTGCTCCAGGCTAATGCTTCACTCCGTTCCGGGGCAAAGATGTATTAAACAGATTCTGGGTGTGATTTGAGCGTGAGGTAGCGATATGCCACTCGACAGGAGGGCCCTGACGACCCCCGCTCTGTCGGGGGCAAACCTTGAACTCAGGCTCTATCATTCTCACCTGAGAATTCGTCTTTGACTGCTTCATTAGCTCCCGCAAATCAAAAGTGCTTAAGAGAGCAGAAATGCTGCTTTTTAAATGCTCTTTCAGGGCAGATCATAGAGTGCCATGAGTATAATTAGGCGTTCAGCAGCCTGTATTTTAATTAAAGTCATTTGACAGTCTGTGGCCACAGATTTGGCAGTACGGATGTTGCTGTCGTGTACAATTTACTTGTCGAGTTTAATAGGTTTCAGCATATTAGGGCTGCTGGTAGCTTTTGAAATGTGTTGGGACAAGATCCACGTGAATTACGAACAGTCATAAAACAAGGTGTAGAAATAGCCGAAAAAAAAACAGGAGAAAATTACACAGACGTATCCCAGCAATTATCTCTGAGTACGGGATTCAGTCTAGTGGGATCGAGGGGCAGGGTTAAAGATTTAATATGCCGTCCTTGCTGTGACGGTGACACTGTGTGACTTCTGTATTCTCCCTTGTAATCCCCCCCCAAATGAACCTCACAGGAACTCTCACGCCATTGGATTTGAAGGCCGGTTGCGTGAACAGACCCTGCTTTCCTGGGGTACAGTGCACCGATCAGTAGCCCCCATAAGTCGGACACCTCTGTGGTCGTGCTCTGCCTGGTTTCCATGACAACAGAGGTGTGCCCGCCAAGTGACCTGAGCCAGGTCGTATACATGTTTTCATATGACGATTATAAGGAAAACTACATTTATTGGTGTTTACTGAGAGAAGTTTGCAATATACTGTCTTTCATTATATCGTCTTCATTTTTTTAATTTTCCACTGATACCTATCTCCAAACAAGCCAAATCTAATAAAGTTTTGTATTTACTAAGAACTGAATTATTTATAGTATGTGTGCATTCTAAATGTCAGAGGTGGCCTATTTACAATCTTACTCTTTGCATGGTATTGTGTTATTCACGGGGACTTCAATATGAGTTCTATAGGTAATATGAATTGATCTTGAAGTGACTCTCATAATGAATATTTCTTCAATAACTTTCATTGGCATTCTGCGGACCCAGCTGTGATATCATGTCCGCAGTGAGAAGTCCCGAAAATAGTTTTTTTTTTCCTTAAGTGCCTTCAAATCCATTAAGAAATCTCTGTGGGTTCTGCTGCACCGCGTTTCAGCATGGATGCTGTTATAGGTAGCTCTAAGGTAGCACGTCCTGCAGTCAGTATCGAAGGAATACAAAGCCACAGTCACAATGAAGTCAGCTTGTGTCGTGCTGCTCTTTCCACATCTTTAAGCTCCTTCCTAACGGAGTTTCTTTGCCTGGCCTGTTTACGTTTTTTTCTCCATTTTTTGCTTTCTGCGTTTGCCCGTCTACCTCGTCTGACTTGCACTGGCACACCATTTTCTAGCCCTCCGATTATCGGCAGGGCATTGCATCTCTCTCCAGCACTTCTCCACCAATCCGCATAAAAGCCCGAATTATTCAAACGGCTTATTAAAAGCGTTGCCAGGAATCCAAAAAGGGATTATGGTCTCCTTAGGCGGCAGCAAGAGCTGCTTCCTTTTGTTGAATTTAAGACACCAGGAGCAGCATTCAAACTGTTCGACGGATTATGAAGTGTCAAAGTACAATTTTCAGCCGAGTCTGAAAAGTCCTCCTGCATGTTATTGCCAGAATAAAGTATTCAAAGCAGGAGGAAATGGTGTCAGTACACCTGCTTGCTTGTCATCCTTTTCTGACTAACATCTATTTGATGAAAGGGAGTAAGTAACACACAGACACATTGAAAGTCACTTTGCCCTCCCATAAGACCCCTTGGTGCAGTTTGTCTTAGCCAGGTATTTACACTGAACTGCTACAGAAAATAAGACCCTACTGCATAAATGAGTCCAGACTGTGAGCTTAGAAAGTTCCGTTGGATATACAGGCAGCTCCCAACTTCCATCAAACTCAGTAAATCTGGACTTTTGCAGAAAAATACCCAAGATTTATAGAGCGCTGATGCAAAAAGGAGACATACACCTGTACGTAAATTTACACTTTATTTTTTCACCTACTTAAAATGTGTTTTTTAACATGCACTACTAGTATATTTTAGGCTCATGTGTTTTTGCAATAAAGCCTTGAATGGTCTGTGAAGGTAAATCCAACTTACATGAAATTTGTGGAATGAGTTACATCACGTGAGAGCTGCCTGCAGGCGTCCTCTAAGCAAATAAAAATTGTAAGCTACACCAAAAAACTGTGAGGTAAGCAGCGTATTCCTGTCTCAGCAGCATTGTCATACTTTTCCTCTTTTCTATCCATAGTTTCCACCAACCTGACAGCCCATCTGACACGAGCCGCGAGCAACTGGACTGTCAAAAGAGCTGAGGAACCCCAGAATGTGCCTTGCAGGCAGGCAGCAGATGGCTTTTCTGTACTGCGTCCTAAGTACAGGCCCGCCTCACACCTCGTCTCAGCCGCTGGATACCATATCTGGCAGGTCTCTCAGATACCTCCATCGCGCCCCAGTGGCGGTGAAACAGCCTATGGCACGACACAAAAAACCTACCACAGGCCAAAGCCTTCCCCAGCGGCCATAATCCTGGTTGGCCCTGGGGTCAAGCCAGAAAGGAAGTGGCAGGGATCGCTGTCCTGATAGCTTACTGCTGCGCCTTCACTTTTTTGGAGCCGGAATTCTCATCTAATGGGGCGTTGAGTTTACCTATAAAACCTTAGTGAGATGGCGTTTCCCTCGTAATGCCCCGTTTTGTACGCCAGTAATGGATGTCGGTATGTCGGCAATGGGGAAGACTGCAGAGGTACCCCTGTGTTTACCATGCATCCTTTTGGTCACAACCACTACACTGTTTTTCAGTCACTAAACAAAATATTAAATAAAATTGTTCCTTATTTAGGAGATGCTGAAGCAGCATGTTCTGCTAAGCAGTTAGCTGGCTATGATCTCATGACTACACTTGCTAGCTATTTACACACTTTTTGAAACATCTGATAGTGCCAGGGGGACTGATTTTTTTTAACTGTCCAGAGGAAGCCCCGCGATGACATGGGAGGAGCAGTGGAGCTTCACAGGGGAATACACTACACACAGAGCCATTGCAGAGACTCGAACCCAGGCCCCAGAGGTGTGAGACAACAGTACTAGCCACTGCACCACCATGCTGCCCCAGTCCCCGAAAACAACAAGTTGTATTTATTTATTTATTAACTCACCCCTGACTGTCACACTGGGGACCAGGGGAGTGCGCCTAAACCCTTTTTTCCTTAACAATTGAAAGTGTCTCCCTTTTGCAGCCCTGTGTGTCTCTTTTCGACCACCCCCCCTCGTTCAACCTGCCCCTCAAAAAGTCTGTGCACGTCCCTGCTGTAGATGGCTCAGCCCCGAAGTCTAGCGTGGATGGTATTCTGAAAGATACCTTGGCCCTCTTGCCAGCTCACAGTTCACTGTCAGCAGGCTTCCTTACGTGGAAGCACTTATGAGGAATGAGGAAACAGATGCAGTGCTTATTTTAGAGGCTGAAGGTCGATATAATGAGTTTCATAATTGGGATGTGTTTCGGCGTGTCTGTGTAGTTGTGGGCCAGCATCCGTGAGAGTGGATCGCCGTTCCCAACAAGTGTCTCCTGGGATACTGTAGTTACCGCGTGTCACCGCGGTAACACTTGCTCTATAGCACCCTCCTTTACCTGGCCATCGTCGCCAACCTAAGTTTTTTTTCTTTCTTTTACTAAAAAACAGCTTTTTTGTACGCACAGCCATCTGGGGAAATGGAAGCAGGTGGGTCTCCACCAACGTGTGCGAGTGCCTGGCCGGCTAACCTGCAGGACAGGTTAGCCAAGATTCCGGCCTCGTTAGCGAATAGCCCGAAATAGCTGGAAAGTGGCTCAGCCTTCTGGTGTCGTAAGAAGTTCAATAACTATGTGAGTTTCCACATTTACATTTTCATTTTCATCAAATTATTTAGCAGCCGCGCTTGTCTGGGGTGACCTTCAAGTGAGGCAAACAATATATTCTATAACATGAATTAGCATTGAATCAACAATACGCTATATAGGCAAAAAAAAGCAAGAAACTAATAAGAGAATTATTCAAATCAAAGACAGACAAGCTGAAAAACAAGCGCACCCAGGATTCACCGGAGAGAAGCTTAGGGAGAGCAGGTCAGTGCCCAGATGAGCTGGTTCCTGGAACAGATGGGTCTTGGGGCGTCTATTGAAGGGTAAGAGGCATTGGGGTGACCGGATGTGGGTAGCTACAGTATAAAGATAAACCGACACATTATGCCCAGAAATAGGCAGCGAGAGGATAAGATGCAAGATTTTGGGAGGATAAAGCTAAATCCTGATTTTCTAGCTTCATTCAACTCTTTGTTAGCTAATTTTACGCATCCTACTTGTATTTAAAAATCGAACTCTATAAAAGGCAGCTTATACATTAACTGCTTTTTTTAATCTTAGCCTGCCTCCATCTGTCAACATATTCTCATTTCCAGCCTGTGCTTAGTTATAGTTGAAATCTACGACGCGTTCTCTTTGAGGAGCATATTTAAAAGAAACATGCATATTTAAATGAAAATGCGAAAAGACCTAAAAATAATATCCTCACTCAGAACCACTTGGTGCTGGCAGGTTTGTGTCAACAATCAAAAACTCAAGTGATAGTGTTTTGCCCCCTGATGGGAGACAAAATCGGAACAGGAATGACTTCCGGGGAGGCAGCGAGAGGTCTGTGATGCAGTTTGGGAAGCAAAATTTTAAAAAATTTGTCGAGCACTGGCAGAATGTGCCACGCAAACACAACGTCGAAGGCCTGTCGTGACTGATGGCCACAATGATCTTAATGACCCTGGAGGGACGTGTGTTGTTCGGGACAACTGCTCCTGCCCGTACGCTTTCATGGTGTGCTCCCAGACTGCTCCTGACAAGGGCGCTGTATGCTTCCGCTTCGTCCCCGGCGGTGTGTGCGTGCCCAGACCAGTGCCGGTGGCAGCCCGCTCTCACAGGGCCGTCCTGCTCTGCAGGTAGGAGGCCATCAGCCAGGGTGTCCGCTGGGACTGTCTCTGCCGCGTGAGGAGTGTTCGTGTAGAGAGGAGCCTCTGCTTGTGCCCTGTCGGCAAACCCCCGGGGGTTTGGTTCCGGGCACCGCTACAGCTCTCAGCCAGCCCGCCTCACAGCTCTGGCCCCTTTGATGAATACCTCGTCTTTGTGCTTGATCCCTCCTGCCTGTCTGTCTGAACGGCGCCAGCTGACTTCTCCTGGATATCCGCTCTCGTCCCCCAGGGTTTCTCTGGGACGCTGTCTCAAAACGGTAGAACTGAACGGCGCTCTCCTTGAGTCTGTCCCGCCCCAGGGCGATCGTGCGTGACAGCCTGCTTCCCCTCTGTCCCCCCCTCCAAGCCTGCCCCCCCAGCCCCCCCGCAAGAATGGGGGCCACTGCATGCGTAGCCATAACTGCTCTGGTCCCGCGGGCTATGCTGAGTCAGACTTCCACCTCTCTGCATCAGTGGTACCTTACCACTCGAACCAAACATTTGTGTGGGCCCCCCTGAGCTATGGTGCCCCCCTGTTGGCAACAAACAGCCAGCACACCAAATATAAAATAAAATCATCATTTATTTAGGAAATGCTGAAGCATTATGTTCTGCTAACCAGCTATTTAGCTATGACTTTCTGACTCTACTCACTAGTAAAGTGACTTTTTGAGTGCAACCCCAGAAAAAAACAGATCAGCCCGGCTCCGGCCTGCTGTGTGTTTGTCCCTGAGAGGGACAGAACACTGTGAGCTGGGCCAGATGGGCTGCGAAGCTCCTCCTCTCTCCCACGGTGTCCACCAGGGGCCTAGTGGCAGGGAAGAATGTTCTGCTGATTTGCATAAGCAAATACACGGGGTGTTAGGGAGCCACTTTCGCTGGATGAGACTGGCAGTACATCTGATTGCGACAGGCTGGTTTTGAAGGTGTGATGTCATGCCTAAGTATGTGATGGGGTTGATGCTGGTGAATCGCTTAAGACTGACAAATGTGTCTGATTTACCGATTGTGAAAAATCACATCTGAGGGTGCCATTTGTGTGCAGTTAATTGTTTGGAATTGTTATGTTTTCATACATTTATACTGTTTCCATAGCATAATATATGAGATTAAACACATGAATTACTGTAGCTGTCTCCTGCTTGCATCATTCACACGGCTGTGTTGAGATGCTTGATTTTCTCAAGACTACAAAGCCACATCCACTTCCTGTCGCCCTTAAGAAATAAGACATTTTATGTTCCATAATTTTGCATATTTTTATCATGGGTTTGTCCTTATTTATGGAGTAGAACCGAGTTTGTACAGTTCCCAAATATTGTGGCACTGCTACTGGACATGGTGATACCGTGGTAAACGATGACACAAGCACAAATGCTCAAAATGGCTTCATCGGACGTATGCCAGTCACACTTGCAAATCACATACACTGCAGACCATGTTGGCCGCCTGTTGGCCGCACAGACACACACATTATATACAACAGATAACATTAAACACTACACACAGCATTATTGTACATACAATAATTCCACAGTTAATGGTAAATACACACAGATATTTAAATTATTCACAGCAGACGTCAGTCCAGCATGCTGCCGCAGTACCTGATGGGTACCTCCAGCGTTACGGTATTTCTGTGTGAGGTTTCTCCTTCTTTAAAGAGTGCAACTAAGTTTGTGAAGTTTTTACATATTTCGGTGTGAGGTTTCTCCTTGTTTATGCAGTAGAACTAAGTTTGTACAGTTTTTACATATTTCTGTGTGAGGTTTGTCCTTGTTTACGCAGTTGGGTCACAGAGCTGTTTTTTACTGTCTTTTTTTCTTTGTGTATGTTTTAGGGATGGGAAGATTCAACGATTCACATCAGTGCACCAAGTTCATGATGTGATTTTATGTAATTTGGGATGAATTTGGGATACATCATTTCTAACATCTCTGCTTTGGTAAAATTGGATTTATGAGTATATATTTATTAGTAGTGGAGATGGCACTTCCCTGGTGTTTGTGAGCTGGGTTCACTGCATCTTCCTGTCCTTGTGTCTGTGGGTGTATGTGCACCCCTGTGCTCGAGTGGGGGGAGACGTATTGGGCCAGACATGTGCAAGTGCCCCTCCCGCTGGAGGGAGACAAGGATTGTGCCTTCATGGTGGGTCCCACTGTCCTATCGTGTCACAATATTAGCGGCCACATGCCAGCCACAGTTGATGAGCACGGCACGTTGATCATCCAGGAACACGGCCACAGTAGAGTGTAACCATGGCCCCACTTCCTGCTGACGAACTTCAGGATCCAATTGGGCCCCCATCTTAGAACCGGGAGGGCTGGATGTTCCTAGCCAATCTAGAGAAGTGCCTGATTGGTGAAGGGGGTGTCTATCTCGACATCTACCACTGCACTCCGAGGTGGGGAGGGGGGGGGGCACTCTGCCACGTGTGTGAGTACTTTCCCAACCCGGTCCTCCGGGGAGCCACAGACGGTCCACATTTTTGCTCCCTCCCATACAGTCCATGCAGACTAGGGAGCTGTGTGGGAGCAAAACCATGGACTGTCTGTGAGTCCCCGAGGACCAGATGGGGAAACACTGCTTTGCACCAACGGGTGTCCTGTGCTTCCTCTGGTAGATGTGTTTACTGAGGGACTGTCAAACCATTCAAACTCTTAAACGAGATTAATTTCACCATTAAAACATCTCTGGCCTACTAAGCAGGTTTTTTCCCAGGGGGCTATAAGACATCTGCTAGAGAGAGTTAACCAGTACCACTGCAGTTATGCCCCCTCTCAACCGTGAGTTAAACTGGAACCTAGTCCTCCACGTCCTTTACTGGTGTGCCACCTACTGGCCATGTGTGGGTTATACCCACGATCGAGTTATTTACACACAAAAAAATAGTGCAACCTTAAGATATTGAGGTGAAGAATAAAGAGAATAAAGGCGAATGAAGAGCCATATTCTTCCATAATCATCTCCCACATATCTCTTCCCCTCCCTGCAGAAAATTACCAGGTCTGTCCGTCTGAGTCCCGCGCATTAGCCAGACCACAGTGGGCCGGGGGTCCGGGTGGCTCCGTTCTGGTGTAGCCCTTACTGGTTCTCTCTGGTCCCCGTGATGACAGACAGGGATAGGCACAAATACATAAAAAAAAGAAATTGTTACAAATTACAAATACTTGCTCATCAAAGAACAAAATACAAAATAATGGTGTGAAAACGTATTTAATTAAAATACTAATAATTTGTAACTTTAAAATACATGTAAAATTAGTAATGGAGAAGCAGATACATGAACCATTGCAGCCCTAGTAATGTGTAATATTTACAAAATATACAACTTGACCTAACTTTAAATAGAATAATAATGTTTTACATGTTTTTTGATTTACATGTGTTATAGTGGCCGGCCCCCATCCTGGGTTGTTCCCGCCTCGTGCCTGTAGCTTCCAGGATAGGCTCCGGACCCCCCGCGACCCTGATCGGATAAGCGGGTTGGAAAATGGATGGATGGATGGATGTGTTATAGTGCTAATTGTGACATGAGAAATGTCTTTTGTAATATTAGTAACGTGTTCTGAGCTCAACAGGCTGCACCTGCAGCAGCCGGTTGGGGTTGGGGCGATATAGCGGTTCCAGAACCTTTGTATCATGATTTTGGTCTCAGTTTCAGAACCGTTACACCCTTAATTTACACCTAGTGATTCCCACAGAATTAGAGGTGGTGTCTGACAGGGGTGCCTGTGTGCACGTGTGTACATGTAACAGGGCACACCAACATTTCCTTACATGAATTTTCATAATGCCTGAATTTCCGACTTCGTCTTACAGTAGGGTGCTGAACATGCGCAAACTCAAAGAAACTTTTTTTTATAGATATGCTCAAAAAAATGGAACCAAGCATATAATATGGAACATAGAGTTAACCAGTCGGTTCTCCTTTTACATAGGCTCAGTGGCTATAAAAAACACAAGTTTAGCTGATAGAAATAGAATATATATATATATATATATATATAAATAGAACATCATCCATATGAACAACAGTAGCCTGATTTATCGCTAATGAAGGTTTCTATATACGACAAACCACAAGATGCCACTGCCTGAGCATGCCTGTTGAAATGAGCTAGAATGCCACTAGCAGGCTAGCAAGCTAATTCACACTCTCTAGAGCACAGCACTGCTGTTTGCTAATCACTCTATTTTTCTGTCCAATAATGACATTCAGTGAGCAACATCTGATATATGTAGTATATTTTACTACATACTTCACTATAAGGCAGTTTGCACTGAGCATCAAAGCAGCTTCTTTCCTTGGATTACTGGTAATGGGAAAATTAAATTAAGAACGAGCAAGCTGGGCCCAACAGGCTATGTCTCGTGACTTGTTTGTATCTTGCCAAAGATGGTGATAGGCTAAATTTAATAGTCTGTAGCCTGGTGGTAAAGGTCCTTAAAATTACAGAAAATAAATGAATTAAATAACATATTTGTTATTTAAAAGTACAGTCGCTCAACGTGCTTTGTTACAAAGTTCCTTCTGATTATTTTCCATCCAGCAAAATATGAATTACAAAATACTCAAAAGTAATTAAATATGTATTTTAAATACACTTACTTGAATATTGCCCATCTCTGATGACAGAGCAGGTCCAGAATGCAGCACTAGGCCCATTGCCTGCTCCCTCATTCTCTGGCTCAGGCTGCATTTTGTCAGGCGGTGATCCCCAGCGGGCCGTGTCTCCATTCCGACAGGCGTGTTATTTATCGCTTTGTCTGCCCGCCCCCCGTCCCCCCCATCCAGCCTCTGTGGAGTCCTTTTCAGCAGTTTGATTTTATTATCATTGTCAGTTAACAAGCTTACTTTTATTTTACTTTACTGAGGTTATTTTTTTCTTTTAAACTGCTTTTTACTCCTGCTGCTTATAAGATAGTGGGTTAAAATATATCATATGCGTAACATTTATTCTATTAAAATATGTAACCTGATTCAGTCTTTCAAAGTCTTTCAAATTTTAGAAATAATTTCAGACTGTGAGTAAGTTGTTCTGCTGTACTCCCTGTTTGATTTGGAGTGGCTATAAAGGTGATGCATTGTGTTTATTTATTTAGTTTTAATTCTATTGCACTTTTTATTAGCCTATTAAAACAATAATGGCCATTAGTAAATCTTTGCATGTGTGGTTGCAAAATCACAGTTTAGATCGCATATAAGTTTAAATTCGCAGAGGAATATACTAACTATCATGTGGGTGGGAGTTTTAAAAGCTTGTGGGAGTTTTACTTATTCAAATAGTCTGAGGGCAGAGTGAAAAATGATTAGCTCAGAGCGATAACCAATCAGATTATAGAGAAGACAAGATCAAGACATCTGATTGGTTTGTTTGCCATTTGAGACAATCTATGATTGGTTATCTTTCCGAACCTATTTTTCATTATGCCCTCAAAATGTCTTTGTGAAAGTAAAACTCCCATGAGCTGTTATAAAGCCCTGCAGAGATGTGTGAAAAGGTGCTGAATACATTAATGTATTTGAAGTATGTCTTGGATTTTAAATAGCAAAATCTTTTTAACTATAAAAGGTGATACTGTAATGGTTGGGAGTGCTTAAAATGTCTGTTATCCATTATAAAGATAATGCCACTAGCTGCAGGTCAGTCATTGTGTTCTGATGTGAAGTTTCACTTCCGGGTGCGATGTCGTATCAGGAGTCGCAGTGACATACCCAGTGTTTGCACCTGCCAACAGGGGTACTCTCGACCCATTGTCACATTAAGGTACATGTTCCATGAGACGGGAGCTAAGGTTAGGGCGGGCGAACACAATCACCCATTGTGATTGGATGTTGAGAACAAAGAACCCCAAGCCCATTTGCCATTTTATATTGTGGTGGGTTTTCCTATTGCACATGTTTATTACTTACTGTAATTGTTTGCTCATTGGTATACTCCTCACTGTCTTTCCTGTACCGCACGGCTGTTTGTCCCTCCCCAGTGTATTACACTGTAACTGTACCATTAGGATGTCTCTGTGATCCTTGGAAAAAGTGACAATAAAGCTTGAAATGAAATGATAAATGACAAGCCATTTGCACAGGTACAGGTTCACTGGAATGCTTGCCTTTGCATATCCCATTATGGGTTCCTTTATTAGACACACGCACACAGGCACACACACACATATAGAGGTGACAGTGAAGCTTGGGGACTGAATACAGGGTCAGCCACTCCCGGTAGCATTTTTCCGGGACCTTGCTCAACAGCCCAATGGAGATGTGAGTTTCTTTGGGGACCAGGGCATGAACCAGGAACTTTCCAATCACAGGCACAGATGCGTCACAAACCACCGCCCAATAGCTATACAGACAGTGGTAACCTAATTCTCATAGATTTGTCATACAGTAAATGCAGCTGAATGACATGTCTGTCCTTAAATCTGGCAATACTGTCATATACAGTTAGGACCATATATATTTGGACACTGATGCATGTTTAGTTATTTTACTTGTTTATTGAAACGTATTCAAATTACAGTCATGTATGAATATGGGCATACAGTGCAGACTCTTAGCTTTGAGGGTCCCCACATCCAAATTAGAGGAAAGGTTTAGGAATTACAGCTCTTTATTATGTACCACCGTCTTTTTAAAGGGACCAAAAGTAATTGAACAATTGACTCAAAAGCTATTTCATGGACAGGTGTGGGCAAATCCTTCTTTATTTCATCATCAATTAAGCAGATAAAAGGTCTGGAGTTCATTCCAGGTGTGGTGTTTGCATTTGGAAAATTC
The DNA here is from genome assembly GCA_026774425.1 of Petrocephalus zakoni. Taxonomy (NCBI): domain Eukaryota; kingdom Metazoa; phylum Chordata; class Actinopteri; order Osteoglossiformes; family Mormyridae; genus Petrocephalus; species Petrocephalus zakoni. The sequence continues at coordinate 3,061,947 of JAODKN010000037.1, forward strand.
TGCTGTCAAGGGAGCTCTCCATGCAGGTGTAACAGGCCATCCTTAGGCTGCGAAAACAGGAAAAACCCATCAGAGAAACTGCAAGAATATTAGGAGTGGCGAAAACTACAGTTGGTACATTCTGAGAAAAGGAGAATGCACTGAAGAAGCCAAGTGAAGAACACTCTCCAGGAGGTAGGCCTATCAATATCCAAGTCTACAATAAAGAGAAGACTTCATGAACACAAACACAGAGGGTTCGCCACAAGGGGCAAACCACTCATAAGCCTCCAGAATGGAAAGGCTAGAAAAGCCAGCGCAGTTCTAGAACAGCATTCTTTGGACAGATGAAACTAAGATCAACCTCTACCAGAATGATGGCAAGAAAAAAGTGTAGAGAAGGCATGGAATAGCACATGATCCAAAGCACACTGTGGGTGCAGTGTGATGGCTTGGGCATGCATGGCTGCCAGTGGTACTGGGTCACTAGTATTTATTGATGATGTGACAGAGGACAGAAGCAGCCGGATGAATTCTGAGGTGTAAAGAGACATACTGTCTGCTCAAATCCAGCCAAATTCAGCCAAGTTGATTGGACAGTGCTTCACAATACAGATGGACAATGACCCAAAACATACAGCGAAAGCAACCCAGTAGTTTATTAAAGCAAAGCAAAGTAATATTCTCCAATGGCCTAGTCAGTCACCTGATC
>JAODKN010000037.1:3077402-3090975 GCA_026774425.1 Petrocephalus zakoni
TCATCGTGTCCCCTTACTGCAGTACCTCTCCCCATCGTGTCCCTGTCACTAAGGCACCTCACCCCATCGTGTCCCTGTCACTGAGGCACCTCACCCCATCATGTCCCTGTCACTGAGGCACCTCACCGCATCATGTCCCCTTACTGCAGTACCTCACCTCATCGTGTCCCCTTACTGCAGTACCTCTCCCCATCGTGTCCCTGTCACTAAGGCACCTCACCCCATCGTGTCCCTGAGGCACCTCACCCCATCGTGTCCCTGTCACTGAGGCACCTCACCCCATCGTGTCCCCTTACTGCAGTACCTCACCCCATCGTGTCCCTGTCACTGAGGGACCTCACCCCATCGTGTCCCTGTCACTGAGGTACCTCACCCCATCGTGTCCCTGTCACTGAGGGACCTCACCCCATCGTGTCCCCTTACTGCAGTACCTCACCCCATCGTGTCCCTGTCACTGAGGCACCTCACCCCATCGTGTCACCTGGATGTCTGTCTCTTCACCACTGCAAGTGTTTCTGATATGCTTTGTGTTGATGAAGTAACCATAGTTCCATAGAGCTTTGGAGAAGAAACAACTTCAATGTCATGCTGTGTTCAAGAGTGGTGAAGGACCCAGTACGCTGTGTCGGTCATACCAGCAAAAAGTAAAAGTGCCTTATTCACCCCTTGTGACATCTTGTGTGCAGTCTTTACTTTCGGGGGGGGGTATAAAGTCTCCTTTGTGAGTCCTGGTCCATCCAGGCAGCTGTGAGTGACCTGCAGGTCAGCTGGGGGTCAGCCATGTGTGTGCTGTGCTTCAGGAGAGACACTGAGAAAGTCACACACAGCGTTACGCAAAAGAGCCGGGACCAGGGGCAGTGGGGGGAGGGGGGGGGGGTCGTCCCGTCCATGTTTTATTATTTCATTACAAAATGACACTGAAACCATCTCAGACCTACAGATGTGGAAACGGAATCCAATGGCATATTCCAACAAGTTCTGTGCGGGCAGGATGCAGAGACAGACAGACAGACAGACTGACAGAGAGAGACAGACAAAGAGTCTGACAGACAGAGACTGATAGACAGAGACAGACAGACTGACACAGACAAAGAGACTGACAGACAGACAGATTGATAGAGACAGACTGACAGACAGAGACAGATAGAGAGAGACAGACAGAGACTGACAGACAGAGACAGATAGACTGAGACAGACAGACAGACAGAGACAGATAGAGAGAGACAGACAGAGACTGACAGACAGAGACAGATAGAGAGAGACAGACAGAGACTGACAGACAGAGACAGAGAGACTGAGACAGACAGACAGAGAGCGCCACCAATGGCAGTTCATGTACAATTAATAACACTTTTAATCACATTTATGGAAGTTTCTTTTTTGACCACATCCATTCATCATTAACTTTCTCCTCCTAACCCGCTACATAAACATGCAGTCTCTGTCATCCACCCCTTCATCTTTGTATTATTAAAAAAGTTTTTTTTTCTTTCGCGTTAAACGCTTATTGCCTGTTTGGCTAAAATTACAAACAAGTCATTCCCGCCTCATCAGAAACATGCTCACAAGTACCAAAACATCAAACCGGCGCCCCTCCATAAAGGTGCTGATGCTCACGTTCACGTGGATGAGCCACAAACACGGATCCCGTCACGATCAGGCGTGAGTTCAGGAAAAGAACAGCGACACCAGGCACAGTGACAGACAGCTAATGGTGACTTCAGCAGTATAATGGGAGCTAAGGGTGTCGCACTAGGATACAGTAGGACATGGGATCACGGACAGATGGCGCATGGTCTGCTCCTGACCCGGTGGAGGTAAGCGGAGAATGGCGTACAGTATAAATGGGCCCCGAATGGAAGTCGCACTGGGGTCTGGCTGGTTCCCACTGAAAGTCCCCACAGCCACTGGCAGGGGGGTTATGCGCAGCGGGGGGGGGTTGGAAGGTGTCCCACCGTGGGCCTCTGGACAGGACATGGTGCCATTTACCTGGAGCTGTGCTCGTCTGGACAGAAGTGGGAAACAGCTATCAGTCATATGACACTCAGCCAATCCCACAGAGGACAGTGTGGGGCGCCCCCCCCCCCCCCCCACCCCCCCACCACAAACCCCACGCCCCCCCCCACCCGCCGGCCCCCCGCCCGCCCCCCCGCCGCGCGCATCTCCATCATTAAAGGAGTTTCACCTTCAAGTGTTTGATGGCTTGTTCAGTGACCAGCTCCTCCTTCTTGTTCCACTCCACAGAGCTCATCACACTGGTCCACACAATGCCAACCATCGTCTGCTCAGAGATGTTGGTCTTCTTCATTTCCTCCTTTACATAGGCAATGATCTACAGCACAGATACATTACATACTTACTTAAACACAGTTTTATCTGCCAATATAAAACATACAAAGAATGAGCACAATGCGTTTTATTAATAGGGAATTTCAGGACTACCAAACTGAAGATCCATCTCCGTTAAGAGGAATATAAACAACTTTCTCATAACCAAAACAAAAAGACAACAGGAAAAGTGAGGAAAGCTTTAGGTTAGCTAACATCCCGGGTTAGCTGCAATTCAGTGCCTTATTACCGGACCTGTCAGGATGCTTTTATACTGCAGCAAGCACCATACTTTTAGTTCTTCAAAAAAAAAAGTACCAAAAAAATATGGTACTTCTTGCATGTTTTCCAAGGGCATAAAAGCTGATGTCATTCAAGGCGGGATATTATGTACTGATATGGAAAAATAGCTATAGTATAGTAAGGACTTGCCACGTTGCGTTTCCTTTCAACAGATTTTTCTCAACATATACTAAATTCCAAGTTTACCGTGGCTGCTTCTGCATGAGCTTAGCGTGCACTCCCTAAACCAATCACTTTCATCTGAAACAGCTTTGTGAGAAATGTCAAATTTTATTTTTAACTTTATAAATATCCTAATATTTCTCACATATCATGAAGCCCACGTCTATTACACAAATACTCTGAGTATCTCACAGAATTCCGACCAGATCACAATTACAGCCTGGGTCTCTTCATTTGTCGAAACATCCATTATTATTAATTTTTTATTTGTAAAACTTCATTTATTGTTTTCTGAGTTACTATGCTTTTTCAAGATGGCAGACACTTTGTGTTTGCAAAGCAGCCTATTTGCATAACTAAATTGCAAGTGCCACCTGAAAGTAGTGAAGTACCGCAGCAAAGTTAGTACTTCGGGGGCTAGAACTTTTGGTACTGGTACTCGACTAGAAGTCAATGGAAAAGCTGAATTTTCAGCGCCAAAAGCACTCTACCTGGTACAGTGGAAAAGCACTCATACATGATTAGCAGATTAAACGCACAGCCTCCCACACATGGGCAAAGGACCGGAAACTACTGAGCTACACTGCAGAAATTGGAACACTGTACATCTGTGAGCAGCCTTTGAAAAGCAAGTAGGGGGCCAGACTAACATCCTTGAATGGATCCCCACGTGACATCTGCTCCTGCAGCTCCTTCTGCAGCTCCTTCCGGGCCCCAATGGACTGCTGGTTCCGGGCAAAGTCCGACAGCTCCTTGAGCCCAGCGTCGGTGAAGTATTTCGAAAAGTGTTCACAGCTCCGCTTGTTGGCAGGAAAGAGTTCCTGTAGGAGAGAGGAGGGAGAGGAAATCTGGGTGTGAGATCACCGGGAATGGTAAAAATGGCCAACCTATCAGAAAGAGACCTTCACGTCTCCACGGTTACCATCAGTCGGTTGTCCATTCCGACTTTCCGGAGACTGGCAGCGACGGAGTTAATGTCCTTCTCGTTTATCCATGATTTAAACAGTTTCACAGCAAAGGCTGCAGACACACCTGAAAACAAGTAGGAGACCCTTGAAACACTTTGATAATGAACATTTCTGGACAAACTGCAAACTAAATTTAAAAAGGAGGGAATTCATTCTACCCTAAATGTATCAACACAGGCACTATTACACAGATTCTGCCATATTTTGTTGCTTACCCTATACTTCCCCAAAGTAGTTTTCATAAACCATCTAAACAAAACAGACTAAACTCCGATGTAACAAAGCAACTGAACCATCAGGCTAGAGATGCCAATGCCTACCTTCCTTGACGAGGTTCTCGTTGAAGAGGCTGCTCAAGATGGAGGCTGATATGCTCCCGTTAGCTAGGAGGATGCCTGTGAGCATGGCCAGCTTGTTACGCTCCGACTCAGTGAAACCCTTCAGGAACAGGAGAAGCTGCGGGGGGCACAAACATCCGTTCAGCAGATATCCCTATGCTGTGGCACTGGAAGTCACTGCCACCTGTAGTGAACGTCACATTTCACCGAAAAGGTATTCCTAAAAATGTCATTCCTATTGTAAAAACTCACTCACCTTCTTGATCTCTTCTTCAAAACCTTTCTCCAGGTACTTGTAGCGCCTGATAAGTTTGTTAAAAACCTAAAAACAAATAGAAGAGAAATCAGGGCCAGCTGTAATGCGACATTTTAAATCGTAAAGGTGCACGCTGATGCAAAAAGCCCACCTGAGCATACGCCTGCATGGTCTCCAGGTCTTCCTGTGCTTTAAAGAGACAGAACTCCGTACGGGTCATGTCATCGGACAGTGTCCCCCCTGGGGCTGAGCAGGAGGGAAAAAGGCAGCAAATTTCAGTCTCTAAATAAATTAGAAGGATCAATGAGACATCAGCCTGGACTGTTTAAATGATGGATGTCCATCACCCTTACCCAGCATGCCACCGGCCACCAGGATGTCAAAGAGTGTCTCTGCATAGCGACGGTAGTCAAGCTTGGCACCAGAGGCATCAAGGAACTTTGCTACCGCGTCCAGATCAGTGCCAGTTTGATTCAGACCTTGTACAATACTTTCCTGAAACTGTGTAGGATCAAATCTCTCCTTTTCATCTGCAGGATTAAAATAAAAAAACAAACATTTAGTTGTTTGTTGTCTTGATAAGACAATTTTCACATGGAATCACTGCTGTTTCTGCAAAGCAGTTTTTGGGAAAATGATGCAGAAATAGAATTGTTCAAGACAAACTACCTACCTCTTTTCCTAGTTTTAAAACGCTGGCCGGTTAGCGTTGGCTTTTGCTGCTTTTGATTATTCATAAAAGACACCCTGTGGATGACAGCGATGTTACATTTATCACATATAAAAAAACAATGTATAAAGGACTTTACATTTCAAATTTACTCTGCGATTCCGTGACTACCGCATGCATGCTTTTACATGCCAACATCACATTCAACATGGCAGCCCTCAGCCTGCTGCCATCACGAGAGGAGCTGGACTACATGCCCCAGAAGCACTCTGATCCAGCCTGGCACGCGAAGACAGTGGGACTACATTTCCCAGAATGCGTCGGCGGCAGCTGGACACGTGAACCCATTTTAGGTTATAAAAAAGGGAAGACGAACACAAAAAAACTCTAATTTTTGCAAACGTCGTCCATAATATATGAATCATTCCCCATGTGGGCCAGCTTAAAACGATATACACTTTTAAATTTCAAGTAAAAACCGAGGGCACCGCACACATGGCTGGCCGTCAGCGCGCAGCCCCGGACATCTCCGGCAGTCGGGGCCGTCTGACACATCGCATCCCTCGGTCCTACGAGGGCCGACCTTGCAACAAGCCTCGGTATATACGAATGCAGAAAAGGAGCTCAGGCGACCCACTTCCAAAGTTGCAGGTCTAATGAGCCCCTGTGAGTGCGTCGCGGTCTGAGCTTAAAATGCAACAGACACAAAGAAGGGCAGCCACGGCGAGTCACGCAGCCATTTTGACGCCACCAGGCTTCACACACCGGGTAAGCAATCGGAAGAGTTCTGTTAAAAGGAGGCAGGGGGAACCGCACAGGCTAATGGACCCGACACACCGGGATCTAGACAGCGGGGGGCATAACTAAAGGGAGACGACCCCCCAAAAGAAGCCAGGGCCGCTGCTACAAGTAGCCGAATCGCGAACATCTGCATCGTAGCATCACAGATCCGCCAAATCTGCTCCCAGTAACACGGGGAAGCGGGCGGGCGCGCAGTTTCGGGGAGCGATATTACTGCAGATGCGCCCCCCCCTAATGTAGGCCGCGAAGTTACACCGCCTGCCGCGCTCGCTGCCGCCCCGCCAACGGAACCCAAAGCCCGAAAGGGGACCCGCACAAGCCGGGGAATACGCGCGGAAAGAGAAGCCGATCGTAGGGGGGACTTACCGAAATAAATGCAGATCACAAATAGGAGGACCTGGACTGCGACACGATGCTAAATCTCAGCCCCCGACAATGTGTGCGCTCCCCTACGGCGGAAGGGGCGCGAGCGCGGCGGCGCACCACTCGCGGGCCGTGGCGGCCCGCACTTTCCGACGGAGGGCAAACTACACGCGGGGCTTTAAAACGGAAACCACCCTGTGTAAGGTGTATGTGAAATGCAGATTTAACCCGCCACACAGGCTATTCCGAGCAATTTATGCAGTTTATGATTTTTAAAAAAATCTTTATATAGATTTACCCCCCTTCTTCATTTCCATAATTGTCCTGCCCCGTGCCGTTTCTGCCTGACGTCACGGTCTCCGGGACGCCGGCTACGGCTCACTATAGATTTTATCGTCTTTAATGCTTTGCCCCAGGTCGTGTCAAGGGATTTAAAAAAAAATACAAAAGCTATTGCATGGGTCCTGTGTAATATGTTTGCTAAGGTTACACATGCATGCTTTAAGCGACTCGTCTTTTAGAGCATCAATCAAGCTGGTGCTCCGATTCCCTTATATGGCGTTCCTCTTCCCTTTGTGTTCGTAGGAATAATGATTCCTGACCAGGGTGCGTTTCTCAAAAGCTCCCGTTAGCAGCTTACATAGTTCATTCAGTTGCATTGGTCCAACTATGCTTTTGAGAAACGCTCCCCAGGTTGTTCAGTGTTTTCTTAATCGAAGATAATCATTTCCAAACAAGTTAAGAGACTCTGATTTAACCTAGATGACTGTAAAAAGCAAAATATTCCGCTTATTAAATATGTAATACTTTTTGAATCAGTGTAGCAGTGGAGTATCAGCTGAGTATTTAACTGATGAGTTGATTCCGTTTTATTATTTCCGTCTTGATTAAAATTAGGGGTGCTAATCCACACTTGACTTCTCTGGCTGGGTGATTAAGAAGGACATGACTGCGGAAATTTTTAATGTGGCTGTATCTCTTCATAAAAATCATAGTTACAGTATAGTTATATAATAATCTGATGCGAGCATCATTTCATGATGTTGGAAAATTTAATCGCAATCAGAAAAAAGGTTCATTCTTATGTAATTTCTGCATTGGGATGACTATAACGGGCGCATGATCATTATGTTAATTCAACATTACAGACAATGATGTAGTGCAATTCTGTCTTCCCATAGGCAGCCTGGCAGAAAATATCATGAATATTTTAGGAACAGTGTCACCAAATATTGTTAGTAATGAATTTGAAGGATGCAGTGACACCACAAGCTGATTGGCTGAATGACCACAAGCTGTCTAAAAGAGGTCTGATCAGCACCATCCCACTCCTGGGGCCTGTATCACGAAGTGGGATTTTTGGTTTAGTTGGATAACTGGTTGGATTTAAAGTAGTCTGGGCTAAATGTAAGTGAACAAAGATAAAGTCAACTTAAACTTGGGCAACTTAAATCCAACAAGTTATTCGGCTAAATTAGAAATCCTGCTAAGTGACAAAGGTCTCTGCTTTTAGCTGTAACTACCTAAATACTTTTTAATTTTCCCCCTTTAATCACCAATGGAGATTTTCCTTTTTTTTGTTTCACAAATGGTTTTAATGATAGCAATGTACATTTGAGAAAGTGGGGTCAGACAATCCCTGGAGCAAATGAGGGTTAAAAGGGGAAATTTCTCTGCTGGCCATTGAATTTGAGCTGATGACATTCTGAGAGGCAAGATGTCCTAACCCATTGAGCCGGACACCATCCCTCAAATCCATGGTCTTTTGAGCTGAAAATGAAGCAGAAACATAAGGATGACCAAATTTATGCTTCTATAGCAGTGTTTCCCAGTCCAGTCCTTGGGGACCCACAGACAGTCCACGTTTATGCTCCCTCTCTGGCAGGGACTTGGGATTGAGAAAAACACGGACTGACTGTGGGTCCCCAAGGACCGGATTAGGAAACACTGTAGTCATGAGCTCCATCACTTGAGCCATCAACGCTACTAATACTGCAACCACACAAGCACGCTGTATATATCAATCAGACTCTAGTTGACCATTATCTTATTCTAACTGTGTATGTATCTGCTGTATGTATGAGAGACATTGAAATGTACTCTGTATGAACATCCTTAGTCAAAAATTTTGATTCTGCTTTATTGCAGCTTGCCCAAGTGAATAAATGCATAGTCTCACATTGTTGGAGCCAATTTTCAAGGTTTAACACTTTTTCCTCACACCTCCAGGTCTAGGGTTGAACCCCACATCGAATCTGTATATGTGTGGAGTTTGCATGTTCTCCTTGTGTTAAGTAGTTTACATTAATAATATCAACAATAATACTATAATAAATTTCATTTATTTAGCACTTCTCACAAACCCAAAGATGTTTTACTATTGAAAAAAACATTAAGCAGTTCAGGAAGAGAAATGTTCATTAAATAGGAAGGCCTTTAAGTGGAGGATGAAGAGCAGTCACTCAAGTCACATAAAGCCAGTATTTTAGTTTTCTTTAACATACATTACTAGCTATTCAAACAAAGTGACACACAAATTAATTTACCTCAAAAATGGTATTACCAAGCTAGTTGGGCTCGGATAAGTGGTGCTATCTGCAATTTAACTTCCAAGTATCTAGTGGTGTTTGAAGGTGAGAGATCATCAGCAGGAAATGTTTTTGCAGTTACCCAGCAGCCTGGTTCTGGAGGCATGCAGCACAAGAATTTTCCTCCTTCGCTACAAAACTGTTATTTTGTGCTCAGGATCATAAATATGGTGTTCAATTAAACATCTATATGGTGGGGCAAAATCCATTATTTGGAAAGTGGCGGTATGTTTTTTAAGCTTCCACAACATTAATATCTTCAAGTGTGCACTGGTGTGTACTAATCAAATAATGCACTTTATGGATAAAAGTATTGGGATTCAACGCTTACTAATTGAATGCAGTTGTTTCATTCAGGCCCATTGCCGTGGGAGTAGAAACAAGTACCTTGCCATGCAGTCAAGTTGACAGACATTTTTGATGAAATGTGTCATTCTGGTGAGCTCAGTAAATTTAAGCATGGTACTGTCATAGGAAGCGACCTTTGCAATAAGTCAATTTGTATAATTTCTTCCCTACTAGATATTCCACAGTCAACTGTAAGTGGCTGCATGGCGCATAAAAGCTGCCAAAGCTCTATTGTCACAATTATTGCAGAATTCCAAACTTCTTCTGGCATTAATACTAGCAAAACAATTGTGCATTGGAAGCTTCATGGAATGGGCTTCCATCGCCGAGCAGCTGCATGCAAACCTCACATCACCAAGTGCATCAAGCATCAGATGGAGTGGTGTTAAGCACACCCCCACTGGACTCTAGAGCAGCGGGAACGTGTTCTCTGGAGTGACACTGACAGCTACTGACTGCCACTCAGTAGCAATGCCACCTCTCACCTACTGATGCTTGGGTCAGTTTCTTTTACGCTTCACTTCTGATTGAAATTTTCCAATTGATGCTGCTGTAGAAACGCAGGAGAAATAAATATAGCCATAAGCATTCTGTGTTTATACAGCTTGGCCATGAAGTAAATGTTCCATGTCTTCTGCTAAGCATTCCAAACTCACTGCAGTAATTATAGCTACAATGTCCTCTATTTATCAGCAGTATTTATACAAATTATTATTGATTTGCAATTTTATTACCATGGGCAAATATAAAGTAATTAATGACCTGTTGGTACACAGCGTTATATTAGCCACCAACGTGATTACTGACCGTACTGATCATGCATTATGTCTGGGATGACATTTTCATGGATGTTGAACAAAACCTGTGAGAGAGTCAGATAGTGATGAGAAATTAACAACAAATTTAGCAAAAGTGTTTTGCAGTAAAATAAAACATTGAAATAAGACTTAACAAAAAGGCTCCTACTGGCCTAAAAATACCAGTCTGCAGAGGCATACAGCTTTTCCTTCATTGTGCTGAACCACTATTATTTTCTAGCAATTTTAATTCAAATATAAACAAAGAAAATGCCGCTAAAAGAAATTCTATGACAAAGCCCTTGAGTCTGCAGAGTGAGCTTAATAGACTTTCAATCTACATCTAGATCTAGGAAACCAGCCAATGTTAGCTTTGTTATCCTGGAATAACATAAACCATTCTCACTTGACAATACTTTACAATTATACTAGTTCTTTCAGCTATGAAACTTGACGTCTGAGCAAAAGAATGTTGGCTCAAACCTTGACGGAAGCCTTCCTGCTGTACCTAACAGTATGCATCATACTGTCTGTCTGTAGAGATAACGTATGCAGCTATTTATGCCTCTTGGATAAAGGTATTTGCCCAAAAGGCATGAAAGAACAACAATAAGTACAACACCAATTATAATAATTATTATTATAATTGTTGTTAGTAATTACAACATCATCATCATGTATGTGTATGAGGAGTTTCAGTTTGACAGTTTTTTATTTAGCACGTATAGAGAATCACAACATAATTTATAGAGAATTATACAAAAACAGGGAAAAGAGAAGACAGAGAGAAAAAAAATAAAAGAAGGAAAAAGAGAGAATGGGCCTGCTTGCTAAAAGCAAGGTATTAGCTGTAATCATGGTCAAAGTCACAGTCCGTCAATGAGTCAGTTCTCCATGCCAGCCTGTGAGGGTTGGCAGATAGAAGGCTGCACCCATGATGTTATGGTGCATACATCACACCCGTGATGTCACGCTGCCCTGCGACAGAACCAGCACTCCAGCTCAGATGGTGCCCACGTTTGCCACCATACAGACATGTGAGAAGGAAGGTAGAGAACATGAGTGGTCATAACACGCATAGACCCACTAATGGTCAAGCACAGTAGATCAAAAGGGCATGTACAGCAGCACCAGCAGCCATAGTTATAGTGTGTTAAGTTTTGGGTAAGCTAAATTGAAGTAATAGGTATTTAGTCAAGATTTAAAGACTGACACAAATTCAGCATCTAGAACATAGGCTGGCAAACCATTCCACAATATATTGGTCCTGTTGTAGAATGCTTTATCTCCAACTGTCACTTTATTTAAATATGGCATGACAAGGAAACCTAGACTACAACTTGAGCCTCTGAGAGAGAAGTTCAGCCCCTCAGAGCGGAGTACAGAGATTATAGCAGACCTATCCACGGACTTGTCTCTGAACAGGAGAACCTTGGTCATCTACACATTTAGTGACAAAAAGTTTTCAGTCATCCATGTCTTAACTTCACTAACTGACTTCTCTTTGTTTACTGGGTATATCAGCCCCAGACAACATCTGTATTCAGTATTTCCAAATGTACATTTAGCGATATATATATATATATATATACTGAACCAACAGATAAAAGAAAAGTTTAAAAGACTCTCAATGAAATGATAATAAAAACTACATAAAATCATTTTTGAATCACAATATATACAGTGTATATATGTTCAACATCTTGAACATTCCTGTTAACAAAAAACTCTCTCTAAACATTTATCGCCACTCATGTGGCCCTGTTACTCCTATACACACGCAGAGGATGTATTTCAGGGCCAGACAGACTTTTTTTTTAATATTCCAACTTGGTTGAAGTGGTATCTCTCGAAAAGAATATTATGCAGAAACAAAGAATCTCGCCGATCGTGGGAAACCCTCTCAATTTGAAATTCTCTTCTTATTATTTGCGCACCAATTGCAATCGGTCACTTATCCATGAACGACGAGGCCAACACTGATTGGATTTACACGCACGTATTAACGTATTACACTGACTAATTAAGTGTCCAAGCTAATCCTTGTTTAAACAGAACAAAAATGTTCAGAGCAGGCTTGACAATTAGGATGTGTTGGTATAACAACACATCCAGCGAGAGTTTTGAAGAACCGACAGATCCAGGATCATGGCGAATCCTCAACAATTTCATCCAGTTCAACGAATAATCCACGTACGGAGAATACCCCCCCCAGGTGTCAGGAGATGTAACTGAAGTGTATATTTGTGTGTCATTGGCATACGAGTAATAATTAACATTATGCTTTCTCATTATATTAGCTAATGGTAGCATGTAGAGAGTGAACAATAAAAGATTGATTACTGATCCCTATGGTACCAAATTTGACCAGTGACACTGACAATGGAGTGCAGTTATTTAACATTTGAACACATTGATATTGATTGGTCAAATAGTATTTAAACCACTTCATCATCATTGGAAGAAAAATGTAATGCAATGGTAGGCCGGGGTAGGCATTGTGGGATTGAAATAAAGCAGCATCAAATTAAATCCAGCTAAACTCTGTTTTCCCGTACGCCGGGGGCCCAGAACTATCATTAAGACTTTTGCCTGAGAAGGCCATTGTTTTTTAACCCTAACCCTCGCTTTAGTTGGGTAACCCTATTATTGGGACTTACTGTATGCTGACAGCTGTTAGGCAGCTGTTGAAAAGCATGAAAAATGCTATTAAAGTCAATGAAACAGAATGGTCAACCATGCTGAATGTTACACTAAGGTCCAGAAACATAAACACAGTTACATCATCAGCTATTATGTCATTTATGTGATTAATCATCAGTGTTGACACACCACAGTGCACAACAATGAAATGTGTCCTCTGCATTGTAGCGGTGCTTGTAGGTTGAGGATTCAAACCAGCAACCTTTCAATTTTGTGGTCATGTCCCTAACTGTTATAACTGTCCCTAACATGTCCCTAACTGTCCCTAACAGAGTCCCTGACGGAAGCCTAACTGGAATATATCTATCATATTGTGTGTCTCCAAGTATGACTGAAGTGGAGCAACAAATACTTTCTGGTTCATTAGATAAGATAGTATAAGATAAGAAATATTTATTGTCAAGTTTGCAAAGAACTACGAAATTGAAGGTGCAGTCGACTCAGTGTGACGCATAAGAGATAAAGACAATAAAAGAGAAAATGAATAACGAAATGAATAGTAATGAAATGTTACCCATATTTTACAAAATTACACTTGCTGTATTTATAAATTATACTGATTAAGTCTACCAGTCGCACTGATTGACTTAAGGTCTGTTTCAATTGCACATTTGAATAAAGATATCAAACAGTTTTATTTTGAGTTCAGGGCCATTACTGCTTTTGGATAAAAGCTGTTTTTAACGCAGTTTGTCCTGGTTTTCTGATGGTAAAAGCTGGAAGAGGCAATGATCGGGATGTGATGGGTCCTGAGAAATGTCTATCGCTTTTTTGCGGCATCGCGAGGTGTAGATTTGTTCCAGGGTGGGGAGGGTACAGCCAATAATTGGCCACGCCTGTTATCTCATGTTCCTGCCCTCACGTTTACCATTCACAGCTGCCTCTTGTTCGCCCCTTCTTTAGTCATGTACTTATGTGCTCCCCAGTCTGGAATTTGCCAGCCAATCA
>JAODKN010000037.1:3101210-3112034 GCA_026774425.1 Petrocephalus zakoni
ATTCGTTTTAAAATATTTTGAATAATAAATAGAATAACAAGGCATTGAATTGCATGTCGTATTGCCATGGGTTTTTTTGCCTTTTTATTCAAATGGCAATGCAATAGCGCCCCCGGCAATTGCATTGCATGTCGCTACGCTCTTTTTGCACAAAAGGTAAATGTGTCAGACCTCTCATCAAGGCGGGGCTTCACTAACGACGTCACTTCCTTGTTTACGGCCTCGGCGGAATCCATTCGACGGAGTGATTTGTTCATTTAGAGTAATGGCGACAGAAGAGCTTGTTACAGCTGTTTCTGCTTTATCATTTTTAACATGGAAAACAAGCTAATTTCCGCCAATGTGAAGGAAAAAATAAGATCCCATAAGTCATTATAACGAGATACTATCCCGAAATACCGAATATCGAAATAATGGCTGTGTATCACCGCGGTGAAGTCCGTTTTAGGTTGCCCTGATTTAGGCATAATTACTGTCCGAATAATAAAATACTAATTTCTTCCATGCCATGCGAGCCAATGACCCAAATCCATGTGCAAATCGTAGTGCTACCTTAGACACAAAGGAAACAGCAACGTGAATAAATTTTTTACCCTTCATGCATTTTATATTATTTTAAAAACAATATTTCAATAGCATTTTAGTAAACATGTCGTTGACTTTTTATTGGGGCGTAACTCACAATCTTTATTAAACCGACTACACAGCCAACATAACTACAAAGTTGTTGGTGTTTAATAGCAGGTGGTGGTGTAATGCATGGTTAGAGGCGCGGCTGTGTAACTGAGAAGTGGCTGGTTCGAAACCTTGTCCCAGAAATACATCTAAACCCCTATTTTTTTCTTTAAAAATGCATAAAGGGTTAAACGTGAAAGAATGTCGTGTACTAAGGCACTTCTACAGTTAACAGTTGGGTTTGGGTCACTGGCTCCCATAGCCTAGAAGCTATTGAAAAATCGTTTTTTTACTGAAAAAATCATATAACATGGATGAAAGGTTAAATGCAGAAATGTTGCGGTGTTCTTTGTGTCTAAGGTAGCACTGCGATTTGCACATGGATTTGGGTCACTGGCTCTCATGGCATGAAAGAAATTAGTATTGTATTATTCGGACAGTAATGCATTGACGCTCCCTAAATCAGGGCTACGCGATCGTCTACGGTGCTGTTAAACTGCCCCGTCCGTCTTTCGATCGCTTATGCCGGCTAGCGTGACTGAAACACCGCCGCTGGCGCCCTCCTGCCAGCCGTGAGTCGAGGTAATTCTTGGTAGCGAAAGCCAATCGCGTTCGCTCCTGCTACCAAGATTCAGGCGATTGATGGCAGCGGCGTCCAATCACGTGCGCTCCATTGAGACGTAAATTACTACATGATATGCAGGTAACGACAGGCGAATAATTTATTTAGCAGTCAAGTATTAGTGATAAGCCAGAGATTTTTTTTTTTGGTGAAATTATTTCAGCTTGTGTTTCAGTATTTTAAAACGAGCTGCCCTCACCTGCAGCACAAGGTAACTTTCTGCAGGTGGGTCCTCACACATGCTTGACTGGCAGCTTAAAAGCAGAAGTAAGATTGCTTTATTGCAGTGTTATTGTCATGCCCTATGTGATTCTGAAGTATCTCATCACCATAAAACATTGGACAGGACAATGTTGGACAGGACAATATTGAGGGCTATGCAGCTGTCCAGGAGTTAGCTGACTGCTGGTGTCAGACTGTCCAGGTGGATCCTCACTGTCTGTGCCTACAAGCAGGGAGTGCATTTTAAGCAATGCACATGTAATGCAGAAGACCACCATCCAGCTGCCTGAAGTCAACAGCACCACACTTACACAGTGGTGAGTCAATCAATCAAACTTTATTGGTAAAGCTTTTTACATCACAGAGAGCTGCAAATAATGTGGAATTATTGGGGTGAACTGGCTTAAATCTTTTCACATGTAGGTACTGCAGACATACTCGGGCCTAGGAGTGTGAGTGTTAATATATAACAGTCAATGCAATACACTACAATACAATACATTTTCTGTTTTAAAAGAAAAACATTACAAACATTGACACATACACTCAGGTTTTTACTGCTTAGTGTTTATTAATTTGTTTGTTAAAATGAATATAAAGTTATATTTATTTCTGCATTCTTTATATTGATATTTGTGTTTATTTTGCCGATAATATATATTTATTTGCTGTTCTGTGAAGAAATAAACCTTCCTTTTTTCAAAGGAAACTAAAGTAATTGTAATTCTTATAAAACCTTTATTTCATAGTTTTTATAATATATTTATGACCTGCAACAGTGCTATTTAATTTTAGTGGCATCCCTCCCCTTTTCGCTCCTGATTATCAGCGGCCGAGGCGAGATTCGAAATCGTGTTTTTATATAGCTCGTACTGCCACGTTAAAAATTCACTTCTGACAAACACTTGAGCAACAAAGCATTTAGCAAAAGCAAATCGTGTAACCTGGCCCAGTTTCCAAGGAATGAACCCAGCTACAGACACTTCTTGTGTTGAGCATTGGTTGTATATTTACAAAAGCCAGTTCAACCACTGCCTGCAAGCACATTGACTCTATGTCTCTCAGTCCAGCGAACGCTCCAAAGAGATCACAGGTGTCAAAGTAAGACAGTATTGCTATGCTATGCTTCTTTCCGTTTCCCCTTTATATTACATTTTCACTAAATCTCAGTCCAAACATACTGTAAATAAATATTTCTCACTTTTACACAGTAATAAATTATACTTCTTATTGCAGTGCAGTTAAAGTTGACCCTCCTGTTGTATGGCCAGAGCGTGGTAGTAATGATTATTGTAAGTCACATTTAATAAATAATAAATAAAGGTGAAGCATGCAGCTGATCAAGGTAGACTTAGACCACTTGTCTGCAAACTGTTGGAAAGATTTCTGATTGTTGTCATGAGCCATGAACAACAGAGATAACGATTTTCCCCAAAAAAGATGCCTTTGTGCTGATGTTCTCATCCAGTATCCAGGCATCATGGGTACTTTCAGGCCATTGTGCTAAAATGTTATTTTATTTACTGCTGTGCTACATATTTACAAGATGTGTGTGGTGTTGCTGTCCTATGAGAGTCACGCATCCCTAAAAAGTCCACTTTTCATCTAAGCTCAGAAAAGTAACCCTGTTTCCAGGGTTTCCGGCTAATCCAAGAGGAGTTTTAAATAGTTTGTTTAGATTAAAGAGTTGGAGATTTTGCTTAACCCATAAAATAACACTAAAATTACACACTCTTTCGATTATCACAAGCATGTGTTTTTCACTGATCAGGAACAGTGCAGAACATTGTACTCTGAAAAGTAAATAGTAACTACTGCTGTCAGACAAATGAAAAGTAAATGTGGAGAACAATGTGCCAAATTTGCCTCTTCCAAGGTAGTGGGGCAGAAGGATAAAGCTGCATTAAATGGCAATACTCAAATGAAATACAAGTACCTCAATTTTGTACATGTACATAGTTACATTCAACCACTGGTCATTTTAATACAAAATTATATTGTGATATTGCCACTCCACAGCCACCTGCAGAGCTACCAGGCTGGAGCAGGCTTGTCGAATGATGTCCAGTACTGATTGTTTAGAAACTGGTAGGAGACTCTTTGTTATCGTTCATGCTAGCAGACTTTTATGGCCAGAGGTTATGAATGCCCAAATACTACTTGCTAATGTCACATATGCTGGGATCTGCTGCCCCTAACCCTGAAGGGCTGACAGTATCAAATCTTGAGTCATATCAATTTTTCATCAATATAAAAACTTGGGTATAAAAATTAGAACAACTATTCACCCGGATATAAAGTAATTGATTAATACCATGCTAGTTGGCAGTACCAGTGCTACCACTGGAAAACTTTGTCTGGAGCCCAGATGTACAACATCTCATCAACTTAAAAATTAAATGTAGGGCTATTAGTTCCTTTCTTGACAAAATTTGACATTTAGATGTCATGAGTCAGATGAAGGAAATCTCTCCTAGTCGCTAAAGCTAAAATCAGAGGAAGAGCATCAATCTGAAACTGGGAGAAACATCTTTAATGATTTTTGATCTTCCAAACCATTGGCCCAAATTCCAAACCATAGACACAAGTTAATTAATTAATAATTACTCTGAACAAAAATATAAATGCAACACTCTTGTTTTTGCAGGAATCTTTACATCCCTGAAACTTCCGTCTCCCACAAAGTGCCCTTTAGGTCTTTAACCAGTATCTTACCCAGACACATTTTAGAAAGGAGACAGTTCTGGGTCTTCTCCCTGCTTCCAAAGCCCGAAAGGAACTGAGATACGTCTAACTGAACAGATTAGACCAGAATGGCTTGGCAACAATCGCAGGTATGTGGCCTAAGATGAAATGTCTGGGAAATACTGTGCAAAAGGAATAGAAGAAAAATTCCAACAGACATGTCGCAGGAAGGGAGCTCTTCGCCTCATTCAAACCCCTTTGTCATTTATGCGCTGAAATTCCTCCAGATTCCTTGAATCTTTTAATTATGTTATGCACTGTTGAAGGTGAAACATCCAAATCTCTTCCCATCTTTCATTGAGGAACGTTGTTTTTAAACATTTCAATAATTTTCTCACGTATTTGTTGGCAAACTGGCGATCCTCGGCCCATCTTTGCGCCTAAAGGACTAGACCTTTCTTGGATGCTGCTTTTGTACCAAATCATAATTACAATCACCTCTTGACATCACCTGTTTCAAATCATATCATTATTTAACCAATTTACCTCATTACTAGCCCTAAATTACTCCTGTCCCAACTTTTATTGAAATGTGTTGCAAGAACCAAAATTGGAATACGTGTTTATTTTGTAAAAAACAATAAAATTCACGAGGAACCTATGATTATGTTGCAGTCATCGTGAGGTTACTACATGTTGTCCATGCTGCTCCTGATGAAGCTTAATGTTTAATCATATCATATTGAGTCATAGTATAATATACCTGTATCTATGAATAAATGGGAGAAAAATCAAGAATGAATCTGTTCAAAGCCTCAGCAGTTATACAATAGCTCCAGAACCACAATCTCCCACTAGTAGAAAGGCAGTATCTATAAATAAAGTGAGCTGTGTGTGATTACCTATAGACAGTAAGAGCCTACACATTTTTTACTACCATTATCAGTGGGAATAGCTGTTAATTAAAGTCAAGTGAAGTTGTTTTTGTTTATTTGTTTGTTTTGTTTGTTTTTTTTCCTGGCACTGAACAGCCACATTGTTATGATGTTTGTAAGTGTGAAAAAATAACACAAATTCAGGGCAGGGGAGCTCCCATAGGGCAGTCTTTGCTGCTTTACAGAACTGACTATGAGTAATGGGAAATCTCTGTGATCGATCGAAACAGAGCAAGATTGTATGGTAAAGCTATATGAGGGCATAGAGAGCTGCTCCCCTTGGTGGTCTTGTCACCCGTAGAAGCAAAGATGAATAAAATAAGCTTAATTTGAGCTGAATTTGAATGGCACAAAGGAGGCAGAACATGAAATAATTAGTTTTCTATTTTGTCACATAGGAACAGTGTGAGGTCTCCAAGGGCATAAGATGCTCTGTCTCAGTGTTGCATAATGGCAGGGAACCTTGTTCAAATAAAGGAACTGAGCAGTTGCCGTCTGTGTAAGGAATAATTTTACAATGCATTCAAAAACATTTCCTTATGAAATCAAACCAAATAACAGAATATCCCAAACTGCATTGTCTTCATGCAATGCTGGCACTTAGAAGATACACAATAGTTCATTTTCAGTTTCACAAGAAAGCCCTGCATACTTTCCTTAATATATGTCATTACAAATAGCCCCCACAATTACTGCTTAAAAATATGAACAAATTAAAAACATGGCCTTTTCACAGTATCAGACCATTGCCCAGGGGAAGTCGACAATTTACATGTTGAGTCAAGCTTTTCCCCTTGGCTTACACATCAAGTGGAACTGCTATTTCAAAAAATCTCCAGCGTTTCTTAACTGCGAAAACCTACCTCCTATGAATTTGAGTCTTTGATGCATTTCTTGGGGGCACAATTCTGTGTGAAACACTGTATCTGTAAAACTCAAATTTCTGTCATTTATGGAAATATTACAGAAAAGAACAAGGACCATGCTGAATATTTGAAATAGTTCACATGGCCACAATTAATTTAGTACTAGTAGACAACCTTTTAATATAAATTAAATTTATACAGTCAGTCCTGCTACAGTATGACTACTGAGTTCCTGAAAGACCTTGTGTTCACATTTACTGAAATTGTACACTGAAATACAAATATTCAATTGTAAAAATAGGGTTGAGGAATGTGACATCAAAACATAGTAACATGCCAAACGAAATAAATTAAATAATAAAAACAGAATACCAGTGCCTAATAATGTAATTATCCATCCATCTGTCCATCTATCCATTATCATCGGGACCTGGGGACAGTTGTCTAAGCAGAGATGCCCAGATCTTCCTCTCATCAGCCACCTCCTCCAGGTCCACCAGGGGAATGCCAAAGCGTTCCCAGGCCAGTTAAGAGATGTGACCTCTGCAGCGTGTCCTGGGTGCAGACTAGGGTCTACTCTTCCGGACATGTCCGATCAGTGGATATGTACAGACAGTGGTCAGAGCCCGTCCCCGAAAGTTAATGTAATGTAATATTATGCATTTAAAATAAGAATAATGTTAATACATTAATGAATTATGTCTGTTCTGTCCTCCTTATTGTCCACAATAATCAACAGGCAGTGAACTTGTCCCTCAATCATCATACCGTCTAAGTCAAGCCGACTTGTTTAATGAAAGCAATTGAAGGAAGATAAAACTGAAAAAAGAAACAGATTCACAAAATTAGCTCAAGTGCTGCGTATTTAGAGCAATTACAAATGAAATTACAATTTACTAGGACATTATAGCTTTCGAGCATCCTCAATGCGGCTAGCAAACAAGTTAACAGCTAATCAATGTAAACTTACATAAAAAAGTCACGGTCAGATGCACATATGTTTAAACCATACTTTGACTACATTATAATGGTACAAAGACAACACAGATGTACCGACAATGCTTGGTAGGCTCGGTTAGAGAAGAAGACAAGGAAAAATGCAACTGCACTAGAACAAATGTGTCTGCTCTAACTTCTGATGTAGTCACCGCTTATTTAGCAAACTGCAATGCCCATAATGCCCACTATGTGAGCAAACCCCCACCAAACTCCAGCAAAAACTGATTGCAGGTGGGCAGCACAATCTCATAAACATCTCCTATGGGTCTTATGAGTATCATGAGAATTGTTGAGTAGTATAAATCCTATATCAGGCAAGAATGGGACAACATTTCACCTTCAAAACTCCGGCAAGTGATATCCTCAGTTCCCAAACATTTAAAGAGTGTTGTAAAACGAAGAGGTGATGCAACACAGTGGTAAACATGCGCCTGTCCCAACGTTTTTGAAACATGTTGCAGGCATCGAATTGTGCATATATTTGTTATAAAACAAGAAAAGTTCTGTTTCAATATTTGACATAGTTTTTGTTATATTTTTAATTAAATATGGGCTTTACAAAATTTACAAATCATTGCATTTTGTTGTTATATACATTTTACACAGTGTCCCAACTTTTTTGATACAGGTTTGTATTTATAATTTTTGAATGTCAAATACTTAATACGAAAAACATGATGTAGCTACGTGTAGGATTGTGTGACCCCATCTGTTAGCTGTGAAAGGTTTGTAAGAAAAAAAACTGGAGAACTGTACAATCCATCATAATTTTCAATAACGTGAGTTAATATTGTAACATTTAAGAAGTTAATATGTAACTGTTGCGAGTTGCAGGATGAAGGAGTAGGACTCAGGGCAAAGCAAATGGGTTTTATTACAAAAGGGTGGAAGACAACGGGATCACAGGGGATCTCAAAATTGGGATGAACAAGAGGGTGAACAGGAACAGCAACGTCAATGACAGGACTGGGGACCATAGGACTGGGAAACACCTTTATACAAAGACTAACAAGGGAGCAAATGAGAAGCACCTGGAGGCATAAAAGGGTGTGGAAGTTAGAGGGGCAGATAGGCAAGGTGTGACAGTACCCCCCCAAAGGGCCAACAAAGGAGGGGACCAAGGGCACAAACACCAGGGCCAGAGACAGATGGGATTCTCGACTAGACAGGGGGTGACAGGACCCACGGCAGGCAGAAGAGAACCAGACAAGACAAGACCAGGCAAAACACCAAATGGAAAACACTGGCCACAAGACCAGACATAGAACAAACTGGGGCAGGACCAGGGATAACCAAGGAGCCAACACACACAACACTCACCAGGACAGAACTGGCAAGTAAAGGAACCACAGGGACAGACATCCAGGAGAGAACCAAGCACTCTTTGGCACTAGCTCAGTCTGCTGCTTCTGTCTCTGTCTCCTGCAGCGGGAACTGGAGGAAAGCTTCGGGAGGTCAGTGGGCGGATCGGTGGCTAGCTGCAGGGAGCCAGCAGGAGGATCGTCAGCTAGCTGTGGGACACTAGCAGGTAGATTGGCAGCAAACTGCGGGAAGCCAGCAGGCAGATCAGCGGCTATCTGCAGGGAGCTAGTGGGCAGATCAGCGGCTAGCTGTGGTGAGCCAGAGGGTGGATCTGCGGCTAGCTGTGAGCAGCCAGAGGGTGGATCTGTGGTTAGATGTGGGGAGCCAGAGGGTGGATCTGTGGCTAGCTGCGGGCAGCCAGAGGGTGGATCTGTGGCTAGCTGCGGGCAGCCAGAGGGTGGATCTGTGGCTAGCTACGGGCAGCCAGAGGGTGAATCTGTGGTTAGCTGTAGGGAGCCAGAGGGTGGATCTGCGACTAGCTGCGGGCAGCCAGAGGGTGGATCTGCGACTAGCTGCGGGCAGCCAGAGGGTGAATCTGTGGTTAGCTGTGGGGAGCCAGGGGGTGGATCTGCGACTAGCTGTGGGCAGCCAGACGGTGGATCTGTGGTTAGCTGTGGGGAGCCAGAGGGTGGATCTGCGACTAGCTGTGGGCAGCCAGAGGGTGGATCTGTGGTTAGCTGTGGGGAGCCAGAGGGTGGATCTGCGACTAGCTGCGGGCAGTCAGCAGGTGGATCGACGACTTCACGTTCAGTAAGTCTCTTCTTCAAGTAAGTCTTGAATCAGGGGTGAGGCTTGTCAATTCCTTACAGACAGACCAGCAGAGTGCTATGGTCTCAGGAATCTTCCACACCATAGGATCGTTCGTTCACTCCTGATAGGAGTACAGGAGGGAGAAGAAGTCTCACAGCCGAAGGCAGGCTGGTCTCAGAGGCGCTGGTGACTCTCTTGACTCCATGGCCTCCAGTGCCACCTACACAATAGTCCAGTGGATGGGTCCCACAATATATCATGCTAGTTGGCAAACCCTATAGAAATATTCTCAAAGAATCAATTGCAAACATTGGGACCACATACTGAAAATCAAAGTGATATTAGAATAAAGAATTATTAGGTTAGCTTGTATCAAATTTGCATGGCAAAGACCTTTTAATATTTTAATATAGAATCGGAATTGTACATTTACTGTTTAATGGTTTCTTCATTAAGTACAAAACCTACAGAATCAAACACCTTCATAACAGATGCGAAAAAGGTATTTCAATAAAGGAAGTCAAATCCTTTGTGCTTTTTACTTTCTCTAAGTAGGTTAAACACTCCACAAGGAAATTAAAATTAAAATACTGAGCTTCCCTGTTAAATTTGTCTTTATTCCATTTTTATGTTAGGTGTGATAAAATCCCCCACCTTCATAAGCAAATGAACCCATACTTCGTCATTTGCGTATTTCTCACTTTATATCTAACAAGAACAAATCAAGGAAATCAGTTCAGTTTTATACACATAATGCTACCCATCTATTCATCTCCAAGGCAGCATAGTGCACAAGGTTTAGGTACGCCCAGAAAGTGACAGTCGACTGCAGTGTACACGCACACACACACACACACACACACACCCATACACTGTGGGAAATTTGGAGATGCCGATTAGCCTAACTGCATGGCTTTGGACTGGAGGGGGAGAGCTGCACACATATGGAGAACAGGCAAACAGGCTCAAAGAGCAAATGTTGGCTTCGAACGCTCCACCCTTGCAGGGCTGCTCAGTCCCTCTTCTGAGTTGGCACTGAATTAGCAATCTACTGGCAGTCAAGTTTTCCCAGAGTGCCACAAGGGTTTCGACCAGCACTGCATCCTGGAGACAACAAGGGAAAAAAACATTCAAATATCTACCATATCCACTGACATTTTAAAAAGAGCTAATGCAACGCTTAAATTCCAGGATAAACCAATTACAGGAATGTCCACCAATGTACAGTGTAGAGTGCGGGGCTGCCAGAAAAAAAACCCTTGTTAATAGAACAAAAAAATAGATCATTATTACTTTACAATAAGGGACGCAGTTTAAATATGAAGTGTACTAAAATGGCCAATGGATAGTAATCGAAATATAAAGAGAAGATGTGCAGCTGGCAGCTAGTTAACTTAAATGACATTTTTTTTCAGTATATAACTGTAGGAGCAGTTTTGTATTAATTGGAACATAACGGTAAAGTGACTTCTTTGCTCTCAGCAGTTACAATGTGAAAAGCACCTTGTGCAGAATCCAGATACCGCAAGGCTAATAAATGAATGCGCTTTGTTCCTTGTGGTCATTCCACTCTTCATGTAATCAACACTAGGGCTGCACGATTAACCTAACCTCAGGAGTCTGAGGTTTTCTCCCCCGCCTCTGACATTTGAGTGACAAACCTATTAGCCAATCAAAACGGTCAAATCTCGCGTTCCTGGCTTGCTGG
>JAODKN010000037.1:3112648-3124106 GCA_026774425.1 Petrocephalus zakoni
GCAAAAATCGCATCGCAATCGCAATATTTGTCAGAAAAACAGCAATTAGGTTTTTTCTCAAAATCGTGCAGCCCTAATCAACACCTTTTTCTTCTTTTTCCTTCGTGGGAAAAGCTAAGGGTTAAGAGTTGTTTTTGCTTTGGGGAGCATGACGGCACAGCTGAGGGGCGAGATCTCTTTCCACACATTCCGTCCAGAAATAAAAATGCATATTTTGTCTACGGTAGACAAGGAAATTTAAACGCACCTGAAGTACATGCATATTCAAAGCATACATATCCATAACAGAGATCAGTATTAAAGGCATGCTTTCCCATGTGGTTCATGGAGCATGAGGAATCATTTTCACACATGAATTGGCCACCACAGAATCTTGACTTCAACCCCACTGAAAGTCTTTGAGATGTGCTGATGAAGACTTTATGGAGTTCTCCAACACGCTTACTACTAATACAAGAAACTAAAAATTGCAAATTTGGATGTTGCATTAGCACATGGAACCAGCGCCATGGCGAATGTGCGCCATAATCAAAGCTAAAGGTGATCCATTGGGATATTAAAGTGTGCGACTTCTAATTTGGCCAGGCAGTGTGTGTGTGTGTGTGTGTGTATATATAAATATATATGAATGATGTATTTTGAGTAATTTTTAACTTTTCTTCTTTTCATTTTTAAAGTTGTATAAAATAGCCACTATCCGCAGCACAAAAATAGGTGTGCTGAACAATGCTGCCCCCAGCTGGCAGGAGCTGCATATTCACACCTCCAGGGCACGTGCTAAAAGAAGCGTAACCTTATCACAAGAAAAAAATGGATCATTAACTGCAGTTAATGTATCAAGTGCAGTTAGTCAGGTTACATTATTGGGAATTAATTAACTGCAACAGAGATTAATATGAATAGCAAGGGATATAATTTTATATATATAATAATATATAATATATATAATATTTTTATAATTTTATTGAGATATATCTTTGTGAATGTCTATAAGCTACCATGACTATATAGTTATATATTTTTTCAAGGAATAAGGCCAGCATGATAAAATATAATAATAATAATTATTATTATTATTATTCATAAAGTTGTTGTCATTATTGTTTAGTTTACATTTTGTTCTCAGTGTGGTCAAGCTAGTAACACTTATTTCTTGAGCTCTGCTGGTCATGAAGCTCAGTAAAGTCGTCATTGCTGGTGGCTGTCAGCAGCAATGGAAGGAGGTCCCCTTTCCTGAGATGAAACTGTTGACTTAAGGAAACGTGGCATCACTGGCAGTCAGGTCACAGCTAACAGACAGGGTCCCATGATCCTACGCACAGTCATTAGGCCCTGGTAATTAAAACATTCCAACATTCCAGCCCAATTGTCTCCCCAGTTCAGCTTCAGACGGTTTATTGTTTCAGAAAATGGGTCAGTCTGCTCTCTGTTCTCCCGCAGAGAATTACTCTGATCGGCTTACAAACACGTATTGTAATTTGCAGGCAAAAATGACACATTTTACAGATCTATCCATACATCCATTTCCTGTAACCACTTGTACAGGCTAAAGGCAAGTAACATCTCATAAATCTCAACTTAAAGAAAAAATAAGAATATATATATATATATATATAATATGCATGTGTGTGTGTGTATATATAAATGTTATTATTTAGTGCCATTTTATTTCATTATGTCCTTTAAGCCTGTTATGATTTCTAGGGTTTAAACGTTTTCTTTTTTCCTATTTCTTTTCTTATAACGCTGCAGCTCATGTCTATCTGTGGAAAACACGCGGGCAGAAAGTCCTGTTTTCCCCCTGTAATAGGCTTCCCCGCAGTGCCCTCTTGTTCTGAGAGAAGGGGCATAATTTTTACTTACCACGGACACAGCAGGAGGGTGGCTCTCCCCTTTTTATTAGGGAGAGGTGGGGGGGGGGGGGGGGCATTGAAATACATCGCCAAAATCCCTCCTGATGGTCCTCATTCCTGCCTAGCAAAATATTTGTCATTGTATCACTGGGAAAATATATTAATATGTAGATTTTATATAATAATCTGTTGCACATCACAAACACTGCAATTTAAAAAGTGAAGGTTAAAAGTGAGAGTTAAATGGGGTTTCATTCTTTCCAACATGGTTCTGGGAATGTGATGATTTTGAACGTATGTACCAACCCAAGGAGATCCCCGGAGAAACAATGCTATTGACTTTATTTATCATGAAGCCGGACTTTATATAGAAGAAATAATGCAGAGCAGATTGTCTGAGTAAGGACGAGACAAAAAAGCTACACTTTTTAAACTATAAAATGTCCTGTTTTAAGACTGATTCATTACCTTGAACAAGCCTGTTTTTGGTATACACAGTGAATACTTGTCGTAACATCTTTATCAGTTGAGGAGAATATGAAGGTGTTTTTGAATTTATTTTGTGAAGGATATCATGTGGTTTACGGTGCTAATAATGACCTACCCTATGCAAGACTTAACACTACCACTATGCATGATTATGTCAACTAAAGATATATGTGCAACAGATAATTAATTATTAGATAGGTAATTATTTTACAGACCAAAATAATCCCTGATTAACTAGACTTACTTCCCTTAAAGCCCTTCACTGAATACTCTTTGCAAAACAGTAACAGTATGTACGGAGTTAACAGTATGAACCTGTTATGGTTTGCCAATGGAAGGTCTCAGTGCTGTGTTACTTTGCTTCAGGGTCATTTAATGTTTCATATATATATCTATATATATATATATATATATATATATATAAATCTAAAAGTCTCTGTCTCGTGATTTTTTTTATGATGAATGTGGATTTTATTCACGGATTGGCACAAGAAGTCATTGAATTCAACTATTGCAATTTTGAGCATAATATCGTTCATTTACAACTGATCAGATGATTTTTTTTTTTACGTATTCCAGATTCTTTGCATTCATGCAAGCGTCATGGAATGACTATTTCTCGCTGATAACTGGCAGTACAGCGCTGACAGAGAACAACTCATTAGGTTTTTCTGCCAAGAAATAAAAACTTTGGTAGCTATCCTAATCTGTCTGAGAGGCATGGATGTGGAACCGAAAAACGAAAATCAGATCAGGGATTGTCAAGCTGTCAGAAAAAATATGAGACGTTAATTGTACAGCAACCTAGACAATTTTAAACATTTCTGCTTTAAGAGTCTGAATGACAGAAATCAGTACACATATGATGAGAAATAATTTTGAATCATATTAAATGATAACAGACATTTTTATATGTATATATATATATATATAGTATTTATATTTGGATGCAGTACAGGTACTTCACAGTAGATAGCACTGTTCTTCCATCTATTCCTGTTCAGTTTTAGTAATGCTTAAGAAGTACAATATGATATGTAATAATTATAATTAATTATAATGAATAGTTAAGGTTTATATTTATGTTAAACTTTTACAGTACCCTTACAATTCATCATAAAAATACTCTGCCACATTAAAATACAAATCCATTTATATTTGCAGGGATATAAGTGCGTGGCTTGATATTTTTGTGAATAATTTTAAGTCTGTTATAAATGATGCAATATCTGACACAAGTATTTGCTGTTTCATATTAGACATGAAAACATCTGCATGGTTAGTCTCAAATACCTGCCCTGCAGCCAGTGGTGCATGCACTAATCAATTAGCACCAGGGCATAGCTAGAAATTCAGAGCCCGCTGCCAAAATGTCACCTTGGCCTACCCCCTCCTAATTTTATGCATAATTGTAAGTATTCAAGGGCCCCCTGAATCTGCTGAGGTATCCATGCCCCTATTGTGCCCCCGATTAGCACACTCATGAAGGATAAACTCCAGAGGTTAAGCACTGATCTGAATTCAGGGCTGAATTCACAGGCCTGGATCTGTGCCAGTCATTGGTCCAGCTCCGGTGCTCAGCGAGGGGCAGGACGTCGGGCTGCGTCCTACACGGGTACAGGCACGGCAGAGGCCTCTGAATTCTAATCTGTACTTCATTAGCGTGCTCGATCAATAGAGAGACAACGAGCGCTGCACACAAAATGAGCTAAATCATCCCTCTAGCTTAGTCCTGCTACCTAATTCATTCATGATGAAGTTGTATATCCCATCTGTTTACACGTATATCAAAACCGTCTGCATTAGTGCAGGCTCTTGTATATCAACAAAGTTTTTAATAACGTAAAATACGACACTATATTTTTCACAGCCATTTTCATATCACTTGTTGTCATATTTATTTATATATCTCCGTACCCTCTGTCCCAGATAGACCAGCATATGTGTCACATCAACACACCTTCACCTGAGACATGACTTCGAAATCAAGTCAGTTAAGTAAATATTTGAGCTTTTAATTGGAAACAGCCCCCCCCCCCCCCCCGACGCCCCAAATTTTGTTTAGATTGAAGCATTTGAGAAACGGATAAAATGAGAGCTCCTCTCACACCCAGACAGCTGATAAAATAGATCTATTGCCCCAACGTTTATTCTTTTGATCTATTAAACAGATGTCCCTTTTTATATTTGATATGAAGGAAAAATTCAAGAGCATCAAGATAAGCATGCTGACCTTTATTTCTGTTGTGGGCACTGTTTTATTCTGTGGACATGAGAGGCCTGGAATTCTGTGATGGTTCCAAATGGCACATATCTTGCTACTAGGAGACCTGCTCTCAAAAGGCAAGCATTTAGCAAAGGCTTTTAGTTTCTGAGGGCCTGGGGGCTAACACTGTTTCTGACTGACATACGGCATGTTCTTTTCAAAACCAAGCCTTATTTCCTCCTTGAGAGTGTCATTAGACCAAATGTACGACTTCAGAGCTGTTCATTTACATTGGCAATGTGGGTTTGAAAGAGTGCTTAGGAAACCATCTTTTTCCCCTCAGATAATTTCTCTGCAGATTAAAATGGAAACTCAGTTTGCTAACAGTGCATCTATTATAACTAAAACTCTCCCCAAACTGTGGATGACATCAATGGTTGCAAACAGCATTTCTTTATGCGTTCTTGGCTATAAGAGCCTGTTGAATTTTGAATAGTAATGTTCATTGAGTAGGAATGGCATGCATCATTTTTACAATATATTTTTCAGGGAAATGGATATGAATGTTAAATGTAACATATAAACAACAGACATTTCTTGTTCAAAGTGAAAATTCCTCAAATTCCTTTGCATTCTTGTCCAGGTTGCGGCGACGGGAGGAACGACCCATAATCGCTGGCTGCGGGGTACAGCCCTTCCAAAGGGCATTTATTAACAAAAAGGGTAACTACAACAACAAGCCACAAGAACAAGCCACAACACACTACAATGACCGAACACTAGAACCAGACAGACTAAATACACCAAAGCATTAACACCAAACGAGAAACAGCCGGAAACAGGAGGATTCTCAGGGGGTTAATGAGGGGGCGTGGCACACAGAAGGATCGAATGGACAGGACATGACAATTCTTTGTAATCACTAATGCATAATTAGTGATTATATTTAAAGGATGGCCTATATATCTAGTTTTGTAAGGCTCCTTATTAGCATTATGCCACATTCATACCACCTGCAGTTCTGAGTATGCAATCCATCGGAAGCCAGGTTTCTTCTGTAAAGCGATTTAAATAATTCTGTAACTTAATTTTGCGACTACTTTGTTAGTGTCCTTACAACAGAGCACCTCCACAAACACAAGGCTGGCTCTCAGCCTAGAAAGGTGCTGCACGTTCTCGAAATCAGTTCTCATCACATTTTGCATTTTCCAAACCCAAATATCACAATAGTCAGAGATGTTTTCGCTTTTATTTCACTGCCACCGGGGTATATCGACCAGAACTGATTAGGCATTGGAGGTGGAATCAAGACACCTGTTTCATAACAGACCTTCCTCTCTCTGCCTGCAACATTGTTTCATCTGTGTATTTCAGAGATTTTCATCTTCTCACTCACATGTCTGTGACTTCAGGTCCTTCAAAAAAAAAAAACCTTTCCATTGTTCTTTTCTTTTTCTCGTCCTACACAAAAGCAGACACAACTCTGTGTGTGTGTGTGTGTGTGTGTGTGTGTTTGGGGGCATGATGTATATATTAAATTCTGGGAACCAAATGTCCCCACAATGTGACAAAAAAACTGTCATTTGGACATTGTGGGCATCATTTTTAATAAGAATCTGTGGCTGTAATCAAAAAACTGAAAATGCCAAAAGTCTTGTATTTTGTTTGGTTACTTAGAATTAAGGCTGGACCTGGGCAGGGGTTAATGCTGTCACAGCGGGGATTAGGGTTATGTCCATAGAAATGAGTGGAGAGTCCCGACAAAAATGCAGATAGCTGATCTGTGTGGGTGCATGTATGTGTGCAAGAGAGAGCCTGGCATATTAATATGAAGGAGCAAACATTATTTGGATAACACACGTAACAGCTGAACTGTGACCATTTTAGCACTGTATCCTTAAAATGGTTTACACTTAGTAATTTCACATTAAATTACATGTGAATCATGCACATTTTAATGAGGATGAAAACCAGTTCATATTTATGGTCAGAACTTTTAAAATTAAATTCACTGTAGCATATTAATTCAATACACATATTTATAAATTAAATTAAATTGAAGAATGAACTGTATTATTCTTGGTAATTATTGTTTCTATTCTCAGCTGATTTTATTCCGCTTTTTAGCTCAGTTATGAAGCTTGATTTCGGACAAGCATCCTTGCCTAGGACTGCTTGCAGGGTGATTTGTGTTCTGTAAAATGCTGATAAATACGGATATGCACCTACAATCTGGCACAATGACTAACAAAAAGAACAAACAAATGAGGCAAACCAAAGATGTCACTATTTCCAAACATATGGGCAGGGATCTTAAAAAGGGACAGCGATGTAATTAGCAAGGTGCTTGTGATCTTGCCCTGAGCTAGCTGGCTCTCAATCTTATTTAGACCAAGCGGTGAGCGTCGCTTTGGGTCACGGACAGTTTGCTGGCATCTTGTCTTTGTGGCTTCATGTTTTTCTGCGTTGTTGTCTGTATATCAGCCTGATTTCCTGGTTCCTGTTCTTAGCTTTTCAGTGCGCCATGCTTGAGTCTGCATCTCCTACACCTGACCTTAGGCAGTCACTCCAAATTCTGATGGTTAACTTTTCTGGCAGGCCGTTCAATGGTCTCGGGAATGGGTCAGGTCAGGTCAAGCTGGGGAACACGCACTAGTACAGAACAGTACTGCGCCCACCACATGACGAAACACCTCTGGATTCCGGTTGGCGACCCCCCAGGCTGACACATGAACCAGTCCCACCCTCCGGAAATGACCATCTCTCTGCCACAGCCAGGTGTTACATTGGTTTTCCCTTTGACCTGGGCCAGCCTCTTGGGTCATCAGCAGTGGGGATCCTGCGAGCCAGATCACCCTCCGGGAATCGCGCCACATGGCCATAGTGTCGTACTTGACACTCCCTCACAATGCAGGGACTTCTTCAGGTCTCCCTGAGCAACCGTTCGTTCAACATTAAGTCAAACCTGCGGTACCCAAGGACTCTAGGAAGAGACACAGTACTGTCCCGTCCTTGCCACAAGTCACTGGAAAGTGTCCATGATTCGCAGCCATATAGCATAACAGCAAGCACCAGGACTCTAAAGACTTGGACCATGAGGTAGAAAACCCGGAATGGTATATCTATGTGCCAGTTCATCGACTCTGCTAGCTGTTAAATTCAATAAATGTTTGGTAATGTTTAAATGTGAGTCCTGGTCATGGCATATGCCACCCTTTCATGCTGGTGTATTTTTTCAGCATATCCTTCTTTTTATATGTGGTCCTAATGGACTTTCTGACCTCCTTCAAGTGTAATTAGAATGAGAACAGGTCGCTGTCATGGGACAACAACGCAAAGTACATCTTTATTAATAAAGGCTAACTAGCGCATCGTACATCTGGATTTCTTGTTCATTTTTTTTTTACCATGTCTTTATAATTGCCCTCAATTCATCACTGTGGTGATTTAATTCCTGCCACATTTAATTAAGCTTAAAAGCCACCTGCCAGGTGTCAAGCATGTCGTTTACTTTGTAAAAGGAGATTAGAACTTGAACATGTAGGTTCAAATGCATTATATTATTTGTTCAGAGAAATCCTGTGGTTTTATCTGGGTTTATCTGAGCAAACTGAGTGGGAGTTCCTCTCTTGCTACTCCTAGCTAATCTTCAGATAACCGCTGTCTTCGTTCACAAACGGCAGCACTGATAAAGACTTACGAAGAAAGCTTTTAATATTCCAGCGGGAAATGATAAAAAAGTTGTGAGATACATTTTTACTGTATTTTTGTGGGAATCAGGTTTCTGCGCTTCCAAATTAGTCCAATATTATTATGTTTTCATGGGAGGCATTATATTGGGGACTATATTTCATATCAGGGTCCCCCTTGCCAGACAAGCAAAGGGCACTTTGGAAGCCGCAACAGATCATTCTGTCCAGTTGTCTAGAGCTGATATGCTGTGTATTGTAGCCCATGACCCTAAATAGTTGCCCTTGGCAACCACCTCCACACACACACACACTCATCTGGACGGTCGACCCTTCTTGAGGTACAAGGAGGCATTACTGTCCCAGAGATAAGGCAGCAGCTGACACACATCTGGCTAAAGGAGGCCAATGTGCACACCAGCCATGCGCTGTTCGGTGGTGTGCAAGGCCTGGCAGAAGATGTACATCAATCTCCAGCCTCTGGTTGTTGCT
Source organism: Petrocephalus zakoni (assembly GCA_026774425.1). Lineage (NCBI taxonomy): Eukaryota > Metazoa > Chordata > Actinopteri > Osteoglossiformes > Mormyridae > Petrocephalus > Petrocephalus zakoni. Next base: position 3,121,378 of record JAODKN010000037.1, read on the forward strand.
GTTCCTTATTAAAATTACTGCCCATAATTATGGGATTCATGGTTATGTGAATATATATTTTTTATTTATAATCTATGTTAATAATATATCTTATTTTGCTAATACATTTCAGTCTTCAGCTTTTACATCTATAGCAGCTAACCATACTTAAACTCCCCATCCATATTTAGAACCAGGGGTCTCTTATCAATTGTGCTTATGAACAGTTTTGTGCGTAAACCATAAGTACACACATTTTTACATGTAGAATGATATCCATCAGTTTCTTGTAGAAATGTAGAAATGTGCATATATTTACCAACACTCCCGACCATGCGTATGCACAAACCCCTGGCAGCAGTGAAGTGTAACTGAGGCAAACTGATCTGCACATAGGGATCCCACTTAATTATCAGCCTTTAGATTGATATATAGAATGATCTAGTTATGCCCACACAAAAGATACACAGGCAGGTCATGCTCCGGAATTAGCAAGAAACTGTTGAAAAGTCATAGGTCCATGGCCAAAGGAATAATATACCCCTGTCACTACTGTAAATACTTGCGTTGTCTTCTGTTGAAATACGTCTGATCGAGTGACATCCAATCGCATCTGCATCCGAGGTCCATAGTAAATAATATACACTGGTCGAGATAAATGTAATGTAATGTATATGGGATGGACAGCTACAGCAAGCAGACATGATACGGATACCGAACCTGTACTACGCTATTTCATTACAGAAAAAGAAACAAACTGTGTGTGTCGTTGCAGCTTCTCAGCTCCTACTGTTTGCTATCGCGTGCGAATCATGCCTTATTTGTCGTAAGTGCCGTCTATTTCTTATTATAACGTGTTATGATTTGATATCTGCATTATTTGGTGTAGAGTACAGTGTTTATATTACACATTACAGTGTATACCTAATGTATTGCCTGTCTCCTATAACTGCCCAAACTGACTTGCATCCGGTGGTTCTGTCATAGGCAATGCAGTATATGCTTTACAAGACAACTGGCGTGTCGGGCACAATTCATTTCCAGCAAAATTCACTTGCTGGTCTGCTCCAGCATTACGACACACATTACCTACTGCAGCCAGTTAAACGCAACCACAAAAGTAGGCCTCTCTAACCTCTTCCTGATATCCTGGCCTCATCCATGGGTGATGAAGCAGCACTGTCAGTGTCACCATCTGGAATGAATCCAGCTAGGGATGTTTCACCTGTGAATGGCAGCTATTTTGCCATAAAGGGGTGACACTGATGTGGAGATGGGCCAGTCCCTGTGGCAGGGACACAGGATCTCTGGGCTGCGGTCCTGTTCTTGCTGCTCATTTTCAAATGGAATGACTTCATACTCACTCTCACGCTGTTCTTATTACAGGCGACATTATCGGCATGTGTCACCTGTCCCTATGCTGGGTCATTCTCTCCATTTGACCAGTCACTGGTAAAATTGCCAAATAATAATGTTTTTTTTCTAACACATTCAGCAAAACCACCATCTCATCCTCAGTGAAGGTTCTCTTTTCCTCCCTGCTTGTTTGTTTTTTTTTTTTTTTGCTTAATAGATTAGTTGCTTAATAGTAAAATACAGCTAACAATTAACAAGACAACTACAAAATATTTTGCAAACAGGAATAAGAATATAGTGTTATACGTCTCTTCACGGTCTTCAATTCTACAATGTGTTCTCCTATTGTGTGGAAGTTAGATGCATATATGGTTCATTGAGGGTGTTTCTTTATTAAAAGTAGTCTGCGTGAGATTTGTACGTCTCCTTCGTACGGCTGTTTGCATGCATGAGTGATAAACAATAATCTGCTTGTGCATACTGGCGATTAGTATATACACACGCTTTGATAAATGACACCCCTGGTGTCTATATGGTAGGCTAACAAAGTTAACAATACAAAATGTTCCATAATCAAATAAAAATTTTGACAATGTGAATATTTCTTAAATATATATTGGACACATTACAAACTTCCACAGCCTGGAGAGCATGTGTCTTTGGGATGTATGATACGGCAATCATTCCTCATTTGCATTTTAATTGTTCTACATGATTGCCATGCTAGGGCTGGCAGTGACAGCCTCATTGATAAGTACATTAACGAGCTGGGTGTGAGCCTGGGAGCGATGGAGAGAAAGCCTGACAATGAAGCCAGGTTAACAGTCCCACAGCCTGACTCTTCAGCTACAATAGGGTGTTGTGGGCTCTTTGTGACAGCAGGCCCCAGCAGGAAGTCTACTTCAGTAATTAATGCTGTTCCGTTTGAAATGGGGAAAAAATATGAAACGAGAAGTTGGAGTTTCAGAGTTCATAGTCAGAAATTTCAACTGGGACACCCCCTGGAGTGGGAATCCTGATCAGAAAGTCCTGATGAACCTCTACAGCCGTGACCTCACACTTCAACGTGGCTGTTCTGTGCATCAAAAGTAAAAAGCTGTAGTAACTAACTGCTTGTACCGCACTTCTCCTTCATTTATGTCGCATGAAATCGGTCACACGGAGTACTGGCCAACTACTACCTGTGGACATATTGCTGTGGTGTTTGTATTCGCAAAATTGTTATCAGCTGGAATTGATAACAACGGCTAACAATGAACCTGGCTAGAAGTGGTGTTGCTAATGGATAACCTGGGGTGCGTTTCCCAAAAGCTCCTCTTAGCAACTAACGTAGTTGGACTCATTCAGTTGCATGGTTCTAACTATGTAAGATGGTAATATAGTTAGCAACTATG
>JAODKN010000037.1:3127937-3138961 GCA_026774425.1 Petrocephalus zakoni
GTCCATAAGGGATAAAAGAGAGACAGAGAGGAACAACTAGGTGGGACCAAGGTGAATCGACACACCAGGAACACCAAAGTAGAAACTAAGACACTAACCACGCTATTGTCCATGGTAACTACTGGCAAAGGCAAGGGCAGGCACCTATATACAGTATACAGATAACACATAATCAACAAGAGACAGGTGTGAGAGATTAACACATTAGGGCTGGAAACAATTAAGCAAAGTGCAAAAATATGGAATGGCCAGTAATAACTGGTGGGGCGGACGGACAGATTCTGACACTGCCCTTTGACTAATAAAATGATTGGGTAATACAACTGATTTTATCTTCGATATGCTACCAAGTAATACCAAGGTTTTTATACAGATACCGAAAGCCAGATTAAATTTGCCAGGGAGTGGGTGCTGACAATAAAGTCTGTTAAGCATTGGGTGGGGTTGGGTTAGTTATGGCTATCTATCAAACAGCGCCTCTTTATTTGCATCCGTAGATTGCAATGCTGACACCTCCCCTTTAAATGACACCTCCCCTTTAACTGAAACTGCCCCTTTTAATGACAACTTCCCTTTAACTGACACTGCATCTTTTAATGACACCTGCACAGACAAACCCTATCATAGAACCATTTGGCTTTGCAATCAAGGTTAGTCAACCTGGCTCTGTAAAGTTGGCTCTGGGTAATTACAACTTGTTTCATGGTGTACCTCACAGATTTTATAATTACTGCTTATTTAAAAGCCCCTTATTAAATTATTTAACCTGCCACAGTGAAGGAGGGCACCAAGAATCCCTTATCAAGCTCTTCACAGTCTATAAGAGTGACGCTTGTAACATGTTTGCAGTAATTTCTTGCGTTGATCTTGGTCTATTTTGAGGCACAGGAAGCATTAGTTCCTTTGTCAAAATATCCTACCAGTCAAGGTTTTCTTGGGGCATTTGTTGGGTCAGGGTAGTAAGGTTATGGTTCGGGTATGGTATCCTAAACTCTGTCATAGCAAAGATTACTCTTTCTCTATTTTCAGCAATTGCTATTGTATACACTGAACTAAATCTCTGAACACAAAGAACCTGGCCCAATATGCAAGGATAATGTAAAAAACTCATTACACAACATTACACAACTACTGTCTACTATTAGTAGGTGCTAATGCATCGACCAGTACCTGCTTACTGATCCAGGTTATTGTAAACAAGGTACTACATAATATGATCAACAGATTTGTCCTAGCTTACCTATATAACATCCTTTTGTCTTGCACATAGTAAACATATCACTTATATTCAATAGACTGTTTTCACACGAGAGCCTTCTTTGTGCTAGATGTGGCTGATGGTGTGCTGCAACACCTCCGCGACGCAGCCACAATGACAGTGCCAATGAGTCCACAAACCACAGCTTTGCTGCACACCTCAGCGTGCTTTATGAATACAAAACAACCATATATTTTCTTGGATCCATTTCTGAAGGACCAGCAATGTAAAATGAGAGGGGTGCAAGCCAGTGTAAGAGACAAAGGGCCACATTTTAACTTTCAAATGAACAGGGCATATGTATGCAGTCAGCACTTAGCTCTTGCAAATTATATTGCTGCATTTAGAATGGCAAGGAAGTAAATGAACTGAGGCTGTGAGGCTGTACTGCCAATATTTCTGTAACTGTTATACTGGGATTTTGTTTAATGTTCTGCTAATGTTGACTCTGTATGGACTTAACGTTTGTGTTTAGTGGTTTTAGCAGAATGAAAGTAAAAATCCTAAGACTTAATTCCAGCTTTTTCTTAAACGAAATTACGGTAACCAGAATGCAACGAGTAGCCTCATTATAAGCAGGGGTTCAGTCAGAATCAGAGAGTAGGCAGTACCCTGTCAGGTACAGAGCAGGGGGGTACGTCTTACCACTGGCTTTGATACTATTTACTGGATGAAAACTGCTGCATCCTCATGGAAAAAAGGGTCTAATCCTTTTTCTATATTTATATATGTATTTATATATGAATATAAATTCTATCAAAGTCACAAGCTATGGTATATATTTATTTGCAATTCAATAGCAATGATGTCACATCTACAAGGCACAGAAGACCAGGAGATCCAAATGCAGGAGACCGGGAGGTTTATTAAGGAGTCGGGTCAAACAGAAATGGAATCGCTGAGCAGGAATCAGAGTCGGGGTCACTAGTGCAGGAGTTCCAATAACCAGGAGTCAGTTCTACATAAACACCCAAAACGAGGAACAGGAAGAAAGGGGCAGGAGTGGGTGAGGCAGGTACAGGCAGGGCAGGCAAAACAGGCCCCATGGGGCGTGGCCAATGCAAAGCAGCAGTACACGAAACGTTGATGAGTAACTGATCCCAAATCTGTATGAAACCTGGTTTAGGAGGGTGCATACTGCATTGATCATCCAGAGAACTGTGAAATACAGAATCATGTGTATGTTGTAATTGAATATGTTCCATAAAATTCACAATATCAACAATGTTGAATATAGGCAACATTAAGAGAGAATAAAAAAAAACTCACTCGCTATCTATTTTCTTGAGCAAAAATGGTTTTACAGCCGCATCCACTTTCTTACAAAAATATGTTTAAGTTCTGAAACAGCTGTTCGAAGATGACTTATGCATTGAATACAGAAGTTTGAGTTATATGTTGGTATAGATACCTTCCCAGGCTATTTTATGATTCTTTCAGCAGACTAAAAGGATTAGCTATCCTCCACAGCCCTCAAGGAGATCCAAACTTTTATTAGCAGTCGATTCAAGGTTTTCATTCTGTTTCATCAGTGGAGAGATGGAAGCGCATAACAAGTGGACAGGCCCAGCAAACATAGAAGGAACTTATACACCGATTCCCCTTCATAGTGGATGGCCGTATGTCATAGAATATTTTATCTATTCAGCAGATGCTTTTATCCAAAGCGACACATTTTTGAAAAAGCAGTCCCTGGGCCAAATGGGGCTAAGGACCTTGCTTAGAGGCCTAATGGTGAAATCATTCTGCCATCCTTGGGATTTTGAAGTGAACCTTCTGATTACAGACAGCACGTCCAAACTCACTGATCCACACACAGTAGGTGTACGCTCAGTACTGTTGTTATGGTTTCTGGTGTTTAGTGGATACAGAAGGCTGTGTATCTAAGAAATGAGCATGGATTACTGCAAGGAACATGCTTGGTCTTGGATTTATCAGAGATTTCTATTGTGACCACACAGTGAGACAATCCTAACACATCAAATGTCTTGTGATGTTGAACACCTGATCTGCTGTGGATCAGGTGGTGCAACGGTTAGTGACGCGACTGAGTAATCAAAAGATCACCGGTTTGTGTCCCCAACCGGCAAATACTACTGAGGTACCCTAGGCAAGGTCCCATCCCCGGGCGCTTATGTAGCTGCCCCCTGCTGTGTCACAATGTCACTTGGGTTAAATGCAGAGGACACATTTTGTTGTTGCACACTATGTGCTGTGGTGTGTCAGAAATTACAATTAATCTTCTTATTCTGAACTGTTAGAACCAATGCTTACAAAGATTCTGGAGTCCCTCGACTCGAGACGCCGTAATACAACTTAGTACTTGCAGTTCACTCTTAATTCCCTTAAACTAAAACAGATGTGTATGTGTGTGTCACATGTCTCAGACACATCAGGCATAAAAAGCCCTAATTTCTCTTAGCCATTTCTTTACAGTTCTTTCATATCTGGAGTACATATACACACACTTTGAACATTCCCACTAATTTCCTCTGGTGTCAAACCTTACATAAAATTAATGTTTGTAAAGTTTGTCCACAAGCAGCATTTATTTCTTTGGGTCTTCCTGGAGACAGCAAGAAAATTCAATATTTAGCATAATTTTCAAATTCTTGATGGCTCTATTTAGTTATGAGTACCGATGAGTGCACCATGATTGGTAATGATTGGCCACACCAGGACAAGTGGCATAAGGACACATGAATGGATAGCTAATGATGATTTCTGTAAGTTTTCTATTAAGAACTACACAATAATCACAAGGTCCTTCATTATCAGGGAAAAGTTTTAATTAAAGACTAAGAACAAACAGCGTATTAGAGTAAAAGTTGATAATGACTCTCTCAAACACATCCCCTCAAACAACCCCCAGATCTGATTTATAACACAATATCTTTTTTTATATTTTTTCCCCCAAAACATACGAGAAAGAATGTTATTTTAAACCTGCTTCTTGAACACAGATCTGACATCTTACATTTGATCATTGTACCAGCATGGATGTGTATTTCCCATTTCTCAGCTATCTCCACTGACCTTTCATGAAGACTATAGCTATTGTACTATTCTTAAATGACTGCACCTTATTTTCATTGTATCCCGCGAGACTGGGAGAATCACCTGCATTACACAAAGGAAAGTAAGCTCTGCTTTGTATTTGGAGCAAAATGTCTGCTTTACCTTGCAAGGATGCACCATATCCCCTGGTCTGAGAGTCAAAACATCGCATTACAAGGCTGTCCTTCTACACTAAATGCTGACTGAAGTGTTTCAATTTTTATTTTGGCATCACACTCAACTGTTGAAAATAACCTATATATAGTATATAATATACTGTATATACTGTATCTGTTTATATTTATATTTTAACCCTAGGGCTAACCTGGGGTGACAGTAATTGTATTGCAGTGTTTTACAGGTTTGAATTGCTGCTTTGTGTTTTGGTGCATCTGTTCATCTGTGGTATGTTAATGGTTTACTTATTTTGTTGCGTTTGGTCACGCGACGTGCGCCATTCTTGTTGTCGGTTGTTTACAAAAAGTGTAAATAAAATGTCTCATAAGTTGTCTGCTGTAACTGCTTCTAAATTAATATCAGAATAGATTGAAAATGATAACAATGACGATGAAAATGTTGAGTTTGATGACGAAAGTGATTCTTCCGAGGTGAATGATGTTGAAATCGCTGAAACATGCAACAAAGCAATACGTATGTGCAGAGGACTGCACAGTTGACAATTCTGCGGATAACTGACAATGAATTTTAATCTATACATTCATGTACGTTGTGCTGAACAGTTTCTGTGTGTATTTCTTGGCGTATTAAGTTTCATTTTTGGTGTACCATAGCCGGATTACAGTGGTGTGAAAAATTCACCCCAGGTTAGCTAATGCGTTACTTTTTTGGAGGTTAGCCTCAGAGGGTTAAAGAATGAAAAGGGAGTAGGAAGTGTGGTTAATGAATGATCCATGATGCATTAGCATCAACTTGATACCTGTTTTTCAATCTGTCTCTTCTGACGTCTCTGGTGTCTTCTCAGATCTCTGGGAAGACAATATTAATGCCTTGTTTAACTCTGAATACTCTCTGACAACGAATTTTTGATTGAAAATAACATAGCTACAAACTCCCCCCAAGATGGATGAGGGCCCCTGGTAGTTTAATCGTTGTGCCCTGACTGGCTTCCAGCATAATTTCTCAGCACTGCCAGCACACCAGACAAGGTCGCGGCGAATGGCTGTACCCTCATCCATCGTCTACCATCCACTGCCATTTGGTATGAAGCCTGCAGCAAGTTTGGGCGTATAACAAAAATGCAATTGGGATAACTTTTAAGAAAGTCAGGGTTAGATAGTTATTAAGACATATTTTTGAGTACATAACAAAACAACAGTGTGATCTGTCATTCATTTTTGCTTCATAAAACATGCATTTTAATGCAAGTTAATATTTAACACATTATTGTGAAATATTGAGATCAAGTTGTTGTAATAAGCTGAAAACCATTTTGTAATTACTGGCTTCAACTGCTAGAATTTTAAGCAGCACATTTGTTAAATTTTTTTTACTTTAATTGAGTGCAAAGCTTAGTATTTTGTGTGAAAACCGTAATGTTAAGTATAGTTAAGTATGAGTTAAATCATACCACAGGTTTTAGGCAAAAGAAAAGAGGGATTTTCATTGTGTTCTATTGTGTTTTTATGGTATCTTTTTATTTTGGGGCTCTCCCCAATGGGCGTACGGAGATAGGCCAATTTCAGATATCTGGATTATATAGACAGAAGAATAATTAGGAACTGCAGAGCCAAGCAATTTCTCTTCAAATGCAGTTTTGGAAAAAGCCAGCAGATTTGGGCTGTGCTGGTTTTCAGAAGTTTCCTCCTGTAGAAAAAGTTAAAAATCACTCCTACAGCGAGGGACTGTAAAGAGAAGTAATTAAAGTCTGGAATGCTCGCAGCACAGAGATAAAGTGTTATTTTTGCGGGGTTTTTTTTTTCCCTGTGAATGAAACCGCTACAGCAAAGACAGAGCAAGGTCACCCAGATAAAATAGATCGGTTAAGGGATCAAATAGTTCCAACAGATGAGCTGAAATAAAATTCTCAGACAGGGAATGAAAAGTAATTTGAAAAGAAAGGACTGAGTGGGAGAGTGTGTTAGAGCAGAAGGATGGCTTTCATATCAAATTCCCTCCCCTTTATGAATGTGTGTGAGTAGAAGAGGAGGCAGATTAAGAGGAAGAAGAAGGAGAAGATGAGGAGGAAGGAGAATTCCTACATGGCAGCAAAAGGACACGGTGTATGGGTAAGATGTGTGGTAAAACCTGAAATTTTCCTACTTTTCCCAACATCCCTATGTGCATGTGTGTGCGCGGTTCAATAAACCAGCATCTCATCCCAACTTCGTGTTGATTCCAGGACCCAGAAGAAGTTCCAGGGATGGATGGATATATGGATAGATGGATGGAGGGCATCTATATATACAAATATAAAGATAGATAATTTGATGCTTGACATAAGATAATTTTAACGTATAGAATTATACATTGTTATAATTATGATTGAAGTTTTTGGAATTTTGAACTTTACCAATAAAACATTTTCTAAGGTATATGAATAAGGTTAGTATTGGACAAGATGTTGAACATCTTGAATGCTGAACTATTTGCAATGAAGGAGGACAATGAAACTAAGCCAGACATTTAAAACCTTCATTTTTTTTTACATTTCAGTATGTTTGTCTAGCCACTGGCTGTATTTTTAGCCCTAAAACAGAGCATAGGAAATGCTTAATTGTGTCCTGGGAGAGCCCCAGAAATTAGCATGAAAGTCATCTAATAATAAACCAAACATGATGTAACTTCATGATTATTTCTGGAAATCATTAATATATAATTAATCAAATAGGCCGTGTATTGTCTTTTATGCGCACTAACACAATTAGGTTGCAGGCATATTTAGGTCAATTTACTGTAGTAGCTGCTAATTAAGTTTAATCTTAGTCCATACTGCAGATCAATAAACAAATAATTATTGCTGTTTTTATATTATGAAATATTAATTGTTATTGTACATCAGTGAAGAATCAAGTTTATGGACTCACATGTTTTTTCTTCTCTTCTACACAGAGAGAAAATTGACTTTTTTATTCTTAAATATTATGACTCTGGGTTATGACTATAATATGTCGTATCAACTAAAATATTTCAGTTTACTGAAAAATGTTTGCAGTTCAGTTTAATTTAAACTATCATTTGCAAATGCATGTCTATTAATGGTACTAACTTGTAATACTTTCTGGTATATTGAAAATGCAATATACCACCCACCTAACAGCTTATCCAGTACATAAGTACAATAAAATAAAATTCTGTTGGTGAGTGACAGTTTTTACACAAGGTTCCTTTTAGTATTTCAGGTTAGAATAACACCCAGAGTCATAAAAGTGTGTGGTAGCATATCTCAGGAATGACTTTTCTTTGTGGAATATAAACAGTTTTCAATAACTCACCTGTCACTGGACTCTCTTTTCCTCAAGGTTAGGGGTCCTCATGCCTCACAGAAGATAGCAAGATTTATAACTGCAGGCCTGGAACCTCCCCACAAACGATGGATAATGCAAGGGAAAACTTTTGGGGCACATTTCCACAGTGCTCTTTAGGGAAACAGTATTTAGGGAAAATTCAATAATCCCCATTAAGAACTTACAACTTGCTCAATATGTAAATGTTACGGGGTAAATAAATTAGTACACGGAGTGTTAAACATCGTTTAGGCATAGCTATACAAAACTTGTATTATTTATTTATTTGTGCCTTTTAGATTATCATTTTAACACCCTAAAATAAGCACTGAAAACTAACAAATAACTAAAAGTGATTTTACCGTTATATTTGGTCTCTGATACAATACTTAACCAGCTGTTATTTTGTGGATTTTTATATACAAACAAGGCACAAAAGTTTAAGGGCAGGTACTTTTCCCAGGAGGAGTCTTGCTGTAATGCCCTTCAGCAGGGCATTTAACGTGAATCGCTCCAGGAAAACGTCTAGCTGTATCGATGGATAACATTGCAATTAGCTTTAGATACGAGCAACAGCTGAGCACCCAAGTGTCTAAACTTAGTCTAAATGTAGTTTCAAAACTTGGGGAATGTAAGCATTTCTATAATGACTGTGCAAGAAAAGAACAATAACTCATTGTTGGTACAAGACTATTATTGAACCATACTGAAACTGGCAAATGTTGCATAATGACACAATGACATCACAAAATAGCTTTGAATACAGGATTATAACAAAAGATACTTTAAAAGAAGTGTTATTCAAACGAACAGCTTGGTAGCACTGCAAATGAGGCCAGGTGCTTTAGTTTTCTTACAAATACTAATGGGATTTAGCATTAGATTTGGAAGCTTATTGCATGCTCTTCTACTTAACTTTATTTTAAAGTCCTTTTCTTCGCCCTCTCGATTTTTATCTTTTTTGTCTTGTCCACAGATCATCTTAGTTACTTATACCAGTCTTCAAGCGCTATCTAAATGTTATGTTTTTAAACAGGCTTTCTCCTGAAATGGTGCAATTACAGGAGGTTTGGCATATGCGAGTTATAACGAGCATGCTCAATCTTAATAATGCCAGATTGTTAGCACTGTCTCTTTAAATACATAGATGAGCAGATTCTAATTGCTTCTGCTCCTTCAGCATTGTATAAGATAAGCTAAGATAACCTTTATATTGTAATTCTACTACTGCACCATGCGTGTGACTTGTCTGAAGTTTACTAGTGGTTAATTAATGGAAATATTAACTATTCAGTTAACTAGGTATTAACTTGTATCTCCATACATGATCCCTGTTTAATGACTTTGTTTTGCATTGTGTCTGACTCTGGATCAGGTTATGTGTCCAAATCACACTGGAGTCAGTCAGCATTTTCTCCAGAATTTCCTCCTGGGATCAACATGGTTCATTTTATAAGCTATAAATTAAACTGCCTTTCCTGTTTTATGCAAATTGCAAGCACAATTTCAACTTTATAACCAGTTTTTAACATAAAGTGAGAATAATAACAATAATATTTCCTTGCTAACCTTTTGAAATTGGCTTTTCACGGATGTCATCCGTGTAATTTTTGCTGATGAATATGTTGTTTGAAAGGACAAACCTTCCCACATGCTTAGCTCCAAGCAGATCTCTGTAGTTGGATTCCAGCATCAAGGGACAACAGAGGCTCTCATACCAGGGCTTCAACTGGAGGTGAGATTTAATAGACAGCCAAGTGAAGACTTTATCTGTTTCTCATTTACATGGTTGTATGTGTGGATGCCCTGTGGACAGGAAAAGATAATGATTGTCTCTTTTACCTTTAAGTTTTAAATTGGGGAAAATTTGTTTATTTCTCATTCTTTTCCCTCCAGTGGCCTGAAATAAGATGTGACTAAATTTGGTTGTTTGGTAAAAGTGAAACCCAAAGCACATTATGCAGACTCAGAATACAGCATAAAGTCTGGCTTTATACTACAGAAACATTTACAAATTGCACCCCCTAACCCTCCCACTACCCATTATTTGAGTCGGTAAAATGTTGTACGTAATAACAGAAGTGCTTTATTTTGTTTCAGCAGCACAGGAGACACCTCTGCCTGTGACGGAGTACAAATGAGGTCGCTATATCCCATCATACCATTAGAGGGCACTTCAGTTCCACAGCCTTGAGTCAATTTTCCACATTTTAAAAATGAAATGCAGTCAATGCTATAAATAACATTTGATGATAGGTATATTTTACTCCACTTAAACAGTGCAGCATATTCACACATAAGCTTGTCCGATTTTGTCCACAGTTTTTAAATGCTCATAATACTTGGTCTTCCTTTAATTTACTTTTCTAAATTGTTAGTCGTGTTTGACTGTGTGTCAGTGTGTGGGTGTGTATGTGTCAAGTGATGGGCTGGCATCCCCTCCTGGCTACACCCTAGTCTTTTGCCAGACTTGGTCTGTGATGGGCTCCAGCCCCCCAACATATAGTTCTGGCCAAGATAAGAAATTCGTAATCGATGCCAAGGTTTACCACTGATCGTTATTTTGTGGTTCTTTTAATTTTTTTAATTATTTGTCATTTTCTAATTAAAATTTGCCTGATTGGAAATGCATAGTGGTGTCACGTGACAGGAGACGAAGGACTCCCAGCATTTCGGCGAACAAAAGGGGTTACTTGAACTAAACGGGAGCAGGGAGACGAAGGAGACCACGAGGGGTCAAATGAAGAAAGCGAGTACAGGGAAGGACCCAGGCAGTGAGGTGGACGTCTGTGACCGGACTGGGGATGACGAGACAAACAGGAACTTAAATACGAAGACTAACAAGGGGCAACAAGCAACAGGCATGCCTCATTAGGGCCACATTAAGGAGGAGACAGGAGGGTCAGGCAGACAGGACATAACGAGCAGCCTGTAATCCATATGAAGTATCCATGAATATTTCAACTGAAGGCTGGTTGTGCATTTGAGAATTGGCAATGCATGCTCATGAGCAAAGAGTGCAGCGAAAGAAAAGCTGGCCGCTGCCCTTGTGCCAAAAGAAAATGCTCCCTATAAAGCCAAGAAACATGAAGTACTCATTTATTTACCCAGAAGAAGCTTATGACACTAATTTTGCATTTCATTAATTTTCCCCTCTGTGACCTAATAGTACAGTGCCTAATAGTACAGTCACCTTTGAAGTAGAAAGATGCTGAAGGGTTACTCAAGATTCAGAACATAAGAAC
>JAODKN010000037.1:3142842-3154548 GCA_026774425.1 Petrocephalus zakoni
ACAGGTGGCTGAATAGATATCAATCCCCTGTGTATGCATTTAGCACATTCTACCTATATTGTATAGTTTCATACCACATTCCAAGACATGCAGATAGATTATTAGGCATTAATAAGCAGCGTGTTGTGTGTGTGTGTGTGTGTGTGTGCTGTGATGGCCTGGCATCCTGTGCAGGGTGCATGCCAGCCTTCAGCCCAGTGCTGTCTGGGGTCAGCTCCAGACCACCCTGCAACCCTCTCCAGCCTAAATGGTAGGAAGTTGGATGGATTATACTGATATGGGTAGATACATTTTCATTAGTGGCTGATGTTGTGTGTGTTTTTGTGTATTGTGGGCTTCTGTTTGTGGTTTGAAGTTAAATAAAAATGTATTGTGTACAAATGTAACTGGAATATATAGCATAGCGTTTTATTAACAAGCAAACAAGTAAATAAGCTCTATCATCGTAAGTGGCAAGTTTCGGGGGCAGTATGGGACACCACAGATGAATCCCCCAGACTAAATCAGTGGGGTGCTGTAACATGCTCAGTGTGACTGAGCTTTGGTCTCAGGGACTTTACATTACCATAAGGTTTGATCTCTGTGCTACATTCCAAGGGAACTTTCATGTTCTCGTTTCCCTGAAAGTGTGAAACATTACAGCATGGACACATGGACGGCTTATCTCTAAGAAGCTCATCTCCCTGGCTGCCTCTGGATGGCTGACCATCACATCATTGTCAGCTGCCACATTCATTTTCTGTACTCTGCTAATTTAACCTTCAGTTGACCCGGTAATGTTAAAAATGTCATCTGTTTTATTTAACAAACGTACATATGAAATAAAAATAATTTTGGTGTTCTGCGTATAGTTTAACCAATATTAATAGCCATGACTGTTTGATTGTTACTTCATTAAGTATATTAAATACAATGGTGTAAAACAGTATTTTTGTATTGCGTTATCAAACAAAAGCAAAGCCACAGGTGAATGCGGTGGAATCTAGTGCGGGAGATGGCAGCAAAGCCTGTGAACCCAACTAAGCTGCCTAATCCTGGGAGCCGTGCCATCGGTGGCTGAAATTCTGTTCTCCAAATCAAGGGGGGAAAAATAAACACAATACATTTCTAAAGGACCTGAGTCTGCCTGATAGAGTGTTCCTGGACTTCCATGAACCCTCACTGCAGGATGAAAGTACTACCACAATCAATATTGCTCTGGCAAATGGTATTAGTCTTCAGTGACAGGTGTGATGTGACTTGAAAAAGTATTCATTTTAATGTAATTCTGAATGTGGAAAGAGGTGGCTGATTGGTGGTTATCAGCTCAGTGAGGCTTTGTGATTAAGAGCTCCTGATAGAAAATCTGGTTATAAGGATTCGGTGCACAGAAAATAGTGCAACTAATGGATGTAATACATAAGTCCCCTGTGTTCTGCAGTCCTATAATCTAATCCACACTTTCACACATTAAAAAGCTAATTTAATTAGTGTGATAAAAAAAGAATTGAATACACACTTCTATTTTTAACATCTGTTGACTATATGCAAATATCCTACAAATATGCATTTTTCCTCAAAAACATTTTATCCATTGAATATTCTGGGAGTATTGGGCGTACTTTGGGATTTGTATGTTTTCTGTTATGTCTGTTTTGCTTGACATACTCTGAGCCGAAGAGACCATGCCAGAGTTAACAAAGATGTGCCATGCTTTTACATCATGATTCCCCCAGACGTCTCACTTTTCATTTGCATGCGTTTATTCATTCATTCACTACCTATACCGCTTATGCAGGGTCACGGGGCCCAGAGCCTATCCTGGAGACAATGGGAGCAAGGCAGGGAACAGCCCAAAATGGGGCGCAGACTCATCGCACGGCACTCACACTACTGACACACACAGTGCGTGTGTTCATTCTTAGATTAAACTAAACATATATTTCTAGATATAAGAATTCCCCAAATATAAGTTTCAGAATTTCAGAACAGTCCATCTGTGAGCACACTAAAATACTTTAAACAATGAATTTAATCACAGATGCTACCATGGAGACGGAGAGCATGTTCTGAAAAGGACAGTTCAGGAACGTGGTGTTTGAAGAGACTAGTAATCAGGCACGGACTGGCCACCGGGAAATTCAGGAATTTTTCCCAACCCTGAGATTATATCGCCAATATTCAGATATTCAACAGGTCGTCTTAGCTGTAATTGCAGGTAGCAGGTGCTATCATAACTTAAAGTATCTACATGTAACATTCAGGCAGTTAGTATCTAGCACTCATTAAAAATATCTAGATATGCCAAAACATGGATAGAAAGAGGAAATCCATGGCCAGCGGTGTAGAGAAGGTGCGGCAAAAAATGAAAAATCTTTGCTGGCTGACGGCAGAAAGTGTACTAAGATAAATTTATTTAAGCAGTCTGCAGCAATAGCGGAGCCAGAAATCATAGCGTGAGTGGGCCGCCTGAAAATACACTTGGCGACAAAATCACACTACAGTCTCTGATACATATTTTTTATGTCTTTTTAAATGACGTGTAGAGTTACTAAGACCAAATGAACAAAGAGAAAGAAAAATCTATTTGTCTCTTAACAGCACATTTCCTCCAATTGATCCAACCACACATACCTGTCAGACACCATCATTTTATTGTACTGTATAACTTGTTGTGAACGTTGAATGGTTGGGCTGGAGTTCCAACTGGGAGGGCCCAGGACCACCCAGGAAAACCTTGAAAAATGTGTGCCATCGTTTTACACATCAGCCAAACACAAACAAATTATATACAAATATAAGACTAATTAATAGATTGTGTTTTCCTTTTTTTAAGGAATGATTCGTTGATTGACAAAGAGGTTGGAATTTGGCTTATCAAACTGGTACCACTTCACAGCAAATTCCCAGGCTGCTTTTAGTTACCAGTCTGCCCCTGGTGGCAATAAGGAAGCCTGGACCTGGAAGACAAATATCCCTTAGGTAAGCCTTTGTCAAGTCTGCATGCAGAAAGACAGAAGGCAGTCATATGGAATAAGACCGTGAGATGCAGTGAAACAAGCTCATACAGCTTTTGCTCTAAAATACCAAGCATTACTATTGGTGCAATAACAACTCTGCCCCAACTGTACAGCACAACATGGATAGCAGTGAGTCATGAAAGTCACATCTTTTCACATGAGCAGTGAGTTGGAACCTTGACAGGATGGAACAAAACAGAGGTATAAACATGAGGTAAACTAAGACAGTGACAGCTTCAGCATTCAGCAGGAGAACGGACTGAAAACGGCCAGTTACACTGCAGTGGCCTAAAATCAAGGAAGTGAATGACCTACAATAACTTGATTAAAGCTTGTATGCGATAATCCTTTGCCTGAAGACTTCTGTACACCAACAGTGACAGAGGCTTAGCCCAGCTCTGATTGCCGCAGAAGCGCTTTCTACCAGCCATCCAGTGTGAAGTGTCTGATTAACCTAACCAAGACACTTTAAATTCCATTAAGTGCTGATTTACTTTTTACCGTAAGTTGAGTCTTTTTATCCTCTATCCTCTTCTACTAATATTGTCTTAAGATGTGTATGCCAAGAAATATTCAGTGCGACAATAAGCCTTGGGTAAACCAAGCAATGCAAACAGCTGCACGTGATCTATTTGCCCAGATTGACCTGCTAATGCTTTTGCATCAGTTCAATAAATTCTATGGAAGCTTAGCTAATTCATCCATTCATTCTCTGAAACCACTTGTCCTATTCCAGAGCCTATGGGCACAAGGCAGAAAACAACCAAGGATAGGGCATCAACCCATCGCAGGGCACACTCACACCTACAGGCAATTTGGCAACTCCAGTCAGCCTCAGCGAGTTTTTGGACAGGGGGGTGAAACTGGAGTACCCGGAGGAAACCCAAAAAGGAGAGCACGCAAACGACACACACACGGAGCCATGGCAGGGACTCAAACCAAGCTCCCAGAGGTGTGAGGTGACAGAGCTAACAACTGCACCCCCGCCACGGCTGATTCGTTTTGGCATTCTACCTCAAGCTGTAAGGCAATAATAAGTATTACAAATAGGAAGGAAACATTGTACACTCAACAATGAAGTTCTGGTAAAATGTCATTGTGTACTAAACTTTAGTGAATGACTATCTGAGGAGGAGAATATCACACTGTACTAGCATTTGTGTAAGAAACATGCACTTTTCTCTGATAAGACCTGATTCCCTTTGAGCTCTCCTTTTTCACTTTGCGTTGTTGGATCAGTAGAAGTGGTCATCGCCAGGTTTCACCCCTCAACATTTTAAATACACTGGTAAACTTGACAAGAGTCATTCTTCAAAGAAATGACTTCTAAAGCAATAAAATGTGACTTCACTCTACACATCAAGGATCTATACACACTTCGGGGTAACACGTGGCTCAGTGGGTGCCCGCGATCAGAAGGTCGCCTCAGCACGTCTGTGGGCCCTTGAGCAAGGCCCTTGACCCCCAGGGTCCCTGGGCGCCGCACGAGGTGGCTGCCCTTCATGGCCAAGCTTGCTCTCATGAAGGTGAAGAGAATTTCCCCACAGGGATTAATAAAGTATGAAATATATATACATGCATATCACTCTAGCTCCCCTGCCACAAATACTATAGGTAGGTTATATTATTTATTTATCTTGACAAATTGGAAGTGCATAATTAAAGTATGTTATGTAATTAGACTAATTCTATCTACTCGACAAAATTACATTGAGCAGAGCATGTCTGTATGAATTATGGTTTCCTGTAATATGGGCAACCAGGAGCGTGGGTTTCATACTAACATGGGGGAGGGGGGTTGCTGTTATCGTTACAATATGTAAAGTGAAATTTATCTTCCCATTTTTACTGTTATTCATCTTCACTAAAATTGCTAGTCTGAGTGCTTTAATGCCCCCTACACTGGATTTCCGGGAATTATTAAATTTATGCACAAATCATGAGATTCTGCCACAAATGTCAGGCCCTGCACTGTAGAATAATTACGTCATCTTTGGGTCCACTCTGACCCCCCTGTCATTCTCCTGCACTCTGTCTTCTCTCATAAACACATCCCAACTTTCTGGGAAGAATCAGTAGCACAAACACAACACACATAAAATAGTGACTAGGAGATCTTCTCTTTGAGACCTATAGATGTATATATAGGGGATCTATTTGATGTCTTCTTAGTAAGAAATGTGACTTTCTGGTAGCACAGTTTATGAACTAAATGATTCTGAGATTCTGGTAACTAAGTATAGCACTTTATGATGTTTTCCAAATAAATGCCAGACCTGGTCGCGTTTTTAGACAGGCTTCATATTCATTCTTATTCACTAACGGCAGACACACACGGGATAGAATTGTGATTGAAAAAAAGGTATTTACCACGACAGTACTCACTGTACACACAGCATTTTGCGCAGTCAAATAACAGGATAATCTATGTGAAAATGAATTGCCAGGAGACGATTAAATTCCACCATGTCACATAGTCTTTAATTGATGAACTGTTGTTTATGACGCGACGTCTTCGGGGAGTTGAGTTGACATACAGAGCTGTAGTTTGCTTTCCTGCCCGCCCTTGTTCACAGGTCTGTAAGGGAGAGTCTGCCAGCCGGAAAAGGAGTTTGGAATAAACCATTTTAGTGGGGGGGGTGGGGGGTGGTTAGGCAGGGTTCTCAAGGTGAAAACTGTCAGGGAAAAAAAAAGAAGAAAAACTTCAAATTATGTGATGCGATATGTGATGCATGTGTTTTGTTTTTCTGTAAGAGAAGAATTATATTATAAATTATATTATAGAGGGCGATAATCCCCCCCATCTCAACATTTCCCTCCCTGTGGGCAACAGTATTGCTTTAGGTAGCAATGAGGCAAATCCATCTTCAGAGGAAATGCCAGGAATTGTACTTGATTTACTGATTCACTTGATGATAAAATAGAATTGAAAATCAACCTGTAGTTCTTCTAATCTTGTGGTCTAAAACACCAGAATACAAGGCATAGCCCAGAATCCATGTTTTGACTTAAGATTAATCTGAACTTGGTTTATGGAATACTTAACATGGCCTTCAGAACCAAATGCTTTGTGTGTTCAATAGAATGTTGACTCTGGGATTTTACCAGCACTGTATCTTAACATTAAGCATCATCTGTATTATGAGTCATCAGTCGCTTCATAATGAGCCTCTAAGATCTATCACAGGCAAGGCAGTTCAGATGTCAGCTATTCAGAAAGCAAGCAAATACAATATTTGGCAAGACATGTAATTTTTATATTAGCTCAGATAATAGTGTTTTACTTCTGGTATTATTGGCTTTATAATTCAACAGGTTAGGTGTTTAACAAAAACATTTTTTTTATACTTGACTATCTTGACTATGAATTCTTTGTATACACATGGGCTAAACATTCTGGATGTGATTGCATGGAATCTCAGTTTTGGACTGTCACATCTGGATAGGTCTGCAGGTCGCTTGGCAGAGAGTGAGTGCACAGTGAGCCCCTCGCCCTTTTATGGGCCAGTAAACGCATTGCCGATATTCACTTAATCTAAAACATAATTATCCTGATGCATGTGTTCAGAAATTCTGCCTGTTACCACCTATTATGGATGCTAATATTAAAAGCATATAATTGAGTGCAATGACAGATTCGCAAAGGAAATTACAGGCTGTTGGATGCAATCTTTCATTTCTTTGTCTTTCATTTTTTTTCTACTCTGTTTTGTTTTGCATTATGCAAATTTCTTAAATATATGGTAATGTATCCCAACACATTCATGTAAAGCGCCTTGGGACAACTCTGTTGTGAAAGGCGCTATATAAAAATAAGTTGAATTGAATTGAAGAGCAGACTGCAGGGAGACGTGTGGCTTTACACATTCCCAGAATGCATGTCATATCCTTTAATTTGGATTCAAAGCAGTAATACCACTTTCATTCCTCCTACTGTCATTATCCATCTGTGGTCTGCACAGGATGCCTCTGAACTCTACTAGAAACTCACCACTCGTTAAACAATCCGGATGAAGGGTAATCAAAACAATCTGACCCTGTTTGCTATAAATCGAATACAGGGGCAGGACTTACAGACCTTACAAGGCAAATCAAATTCCAAGCTTAATTACACGGGTCAATACATTTTTTTCTTTTTGTTCTATGAATCAAAATAGGTGAACCTTACAGTATTTCTTGTGCTGAATATAAATATCACAAAAGTATTTTGAGTGACACACCATTAAACTTACTATATATGATATATATATATATATATATGAATATATATGAAGCTATACATGATAAATATATACAGTATATGTGCATGTTGCAAGTGACTCATCAAAAAGGTAGAAGTGTATTATTTTCTGCTGTACTTGGCCTGAGAAACATCCCTCTTACGGGTCCAGCAGAAGTGAACAAGCAGACTGGGGCTCCACTTGGCTTGGAATCAGAGAGAGAGCAGGCTCTGTGGGTTAAGCCCCTTTCCTATGATCGTAAGGTTGCCGGTTCAAGCCTAGCCTCAGCACCTCTGTGGCTCTTTGAGAAAGGCCCTTAGATCCCAGGGTGCTCCTCTCCTTCATGGCCAAGCTTGCTCTCATGCTGAGTAAGGTGAAAACAGAATTGCCCCACAGGGATCAATAAAGTGTTTGTTATTATTAACATGTTACAGCCTGTAAACTCTGTCAAAACAGATTTTGTTTCCTTCTGTGAAGTCCTAAAATGTTCAGAAATAAAACTGAAACAATTTTTCTTAAATTACTCGGAAATCTGTCCATACATTAGTTATAATGAATGATATACACTGCTCAAAAAAGGAACACTTTTTACACATCGGATCTTAATGGGAAAAAAAAATTATGCATAAAAATTATCTATACTGATATGGACTGGGTAATATGTTATGAATGAAAGGATGCCATATCATTTGATGGAAATTAAAATAATCAACCTGCTGAGGGCTGAATTCAAAGACACCCCAAAAATCTAAGTGAAAAAATGTTGTGGCAGGCCCGTCCATTTTGCTGAAATTTCATTGCAGCATCTCAAAATCGTACTCAGTAGTTTGTATGGCCCCCACGTGCTTGTATGCATGCCTGACAACGTCGGGGCATTCGCCTAATCAGACGACAGATGGTGTTCTGCGGGATCTCCTCCCAGATCTAGACCAGGGCATCACTGAGCTCCTGGACAGTCAGGGGTGCAACCTTGCAGCGTCGGATGGACCAAAACATAATGTCCCAGAGGTGTTCTATTGGATTTAGGTCATTCGAGGCTGGGGGCCAGTCAGTATCTATTCCTTCATCCTCCAGGAACTGCCTGCATACTCTCACCACATCAGGCCAGGCATTGTCGTGCACCAGGAGCAACCCAGGACCCACTGCACCAGCGTAGGGTCTGACAGTAGGTCCAATGACTTCATCCCAATACCTAAAAATGACATCAGTGAAAAACTACAAGTGAGAGCAAAATTCTGAACTAATTTCTTAAATTAGCATTAAAGCACATAATAGACAACTTTTAGTTATTTAATAGTCAAATTTTTGTTCAGCTGTGTTATGCAAAATAACACAGCTTTACAATAATTATTACAAAATTGGCCATTTCTCAATAACTTCATGTGATGTGAGAAGTTATTTCTGTGATCAGCATCACAAAATCTATCTGATACACCATAAATTATAACGGAAACGAAAACCTTGTAAACCAGTGTTACCTGAACCCTCATTTGTAGAAATCGCTACCACACACACAGTCCATGTACATGTATCTTTATGGGGACTCTCCCTTCATTTCTATTGGCATAACTCTAACTGACATCTGTAACCAAACAAAATGCAAGACTATACTGATTGAACTCACAGATTTTTATAAAATTCATGTTATCCTTATGGGGATCAAAAAATATGTCCCTATAAGGTAAAAATTAACAGGTTTATATCACATTGTGGGGACATTATAATTACAAATCCATAAATACAGACACACACACACATAAACACATACAATTTCCTCACTGACCTGGAGCAACACATACATGACTTCATACAATTAGCCCACCGTATTTGATGCATACTTCATATGGACCATTTTGCAAATTGACCTACTTTATGCATAGTCACTGTAGGATGCTTCAGGAACCAAACGCTGGCTTTCACTGCAAAAAAAAAAAAACTGTCCATTAATTAAAGTAAAGCTTTGTCACTTTCCTTGCGGTAGCCTCGGCTCTAGGCCTTACCTTGACCTGGCACATTTTCTCTTGCTCTGTTTCTGCCCTTGTAAAGACCCTGAAACAGCTATCTTTTTGCTGTGCTGCACTTTTATCCTTAAGGTTCCTATTCTTTGTCTTCCCTTTCTGCTTTAGACGGCTCTGTTTGGCTTACAAGCTCAGCTTTCTGGCTTTCGGTCTGTCCAATCCAACCCAATCATGGCTTCTTGTGTATCACTCATGAGATCATTAGAGTGTCCTCGCACATTTGATGATCTGATCGAATAATGAACTGCTTTTTAAACACTAAGGTAATTCATATGAATTCCGACAGTTTGTCAGATGGTCCCAAGTGAATAAAATCTGTGTTTGCTTGTCATGGCAATCGATAGGAATTTGTTAGCTGTTGTCTCCTCAGTAATGTTATCTTCGCAATGATCTTTGGGTTACTGGTTTGAATCTCTGACCAGCAAGGTACCACTGAGGTACCCTGAGCAAGGTACCGTCCCCAAGTACTGCTCTCCAGGCACGGAATTAGTTGGCCACTGCTATGTCACACATGGGTTAAATGCAAAGGACACATTTTGCTGTTGTGCACTGTGCGCTGTGGTGTGTCAACAATGACAATTAATCACTTTGAATACAATTACCATGTAAGCTCCTGTTATGTCAAATCATAACTTTGCTCATAAAAAAGACAGTGGGTGATTCTCTAATTATGGGAAAGCAATTCATTCAATTTCTCCTACATCATTATTATTATTATTGTTATTATTATTATTATTATTATTATTGTTATGGTTGTTGTTGTTGCTGTAATTTCATAAAATTAGAAACTATACCCTGATAGATAATTGATACATTTGATACAAAACATGACTAAATGAAAAGCAAGGACCTTTTAGAAAAATTATTATTTCTAGTGGTAACTGCAGGGAAAAAAGCAATTAAGTTAAAAATGACTAGGAAGTCTTTCTGAATATGTTGCTTTTGCTGGTACAGAAAACAAATCTTTAATTGAAATCCATACATTTTTAATGAAACCCTAAAAAGAGGCAAAGGGTGGTTTCTATTTGTGGAAGAAAACAACAAGATATAGGGCACTTAAATACAAAATAATCTTACGTATATGTGATGTATACAGGAGATAGATGTGCTCAAAGACAGGTGTGTTCCCAGCCAGCCTGCATAAGACGCCAAGTGGAGGCTTTCCTATGTCTGACATGCACATATGTAAGCAACTGTCAGATATGCAAGTAAGGACACTATGTTTGACATGTGCCTCATGCATGTTAACATGCATAACATGCATGTTAACAATGGTCTGAGGTTTGACAAGGGCTTTGTTTGCTTTTAACTTCTTGGTAAGAAAATGGAATTGCATGGACAAATGTCAACATGGAGAGATCATTTGGGGTTCATAGAAAATGTACACAAAGCTTGAAGTACATGTAAAGTGAGTCCTTAAGGCTCCTTTTGGCACGTAATAGTTTGATCACTGCTATCACAAGCCGAAAATAAGGTCCCTGAATGCCTACTTCAGCATGTTCTCTAGCTTGTGTTTATTCTGAAAGCATATACAAGTTCAGTGCATGATCTCCTTTTCCTGCTGCTATAACTATGGCTTGCTGATGAAATATTCATAAGATGTTAATACTGGGAAGACTGCATGCCATGCAAATATAATACTGATAGGAATAATGAATGATAATAATGATAGAGCCATCATGGTTTTTAAGTTCTTGATTCCATTATTGTTTTTGAGCTTTTGTAGCATGTCCCGTATTAATAAATTTGATGAAAAAGCAGGTGTTTCAAGAAAGAAAAAAAAAAAAACATCCGTAGAGATTCAACATAGCAACCAGATTGCGGTGCAATAAACAGCTGTAGTACGATTAAATTTTATATAGTTCTCCCAGAAAGGTCAGTCACACAGAACGAGACAAAACAAAAACTTCCATTTTTTGTTTAAACAAATCATTTGTCAGCTCAATGTGAATAAAGGGGCACGTAATATATTCTCTTAGGAATACATGTTTGTCATTATGACTTGGGGTGGGAATTGAATGCTCGCAAATGGAAGGGCGCAGACCTAAAACTAATGGGACATGCACCCAAAACATACTTTTATACTTCCATTGTAATAACTGTGACAGAATAAAGAAAATATATACCAATAAAGAATGTATCCAAAGGCAATCTGACTGCTAATCCCAGCCACGGTCGCAGGATTCTGGTCCATCACATACACACGCAATCATAATGGAGACACTAATTAGCCTAGCTGTAGGTCTTTGGACTGCAGAAGGGAACACACAGAACATGGGGAGGACTAGCAAACTGCACTATATACAGAGCAAAGAAGGCTTTGAACTCTGGAGGTGTGTGGCACTGGTGCTACCCACTGAGCTACCATCCTGCCCAAAATATTAAAAATATAAATGGTGCAGAATATTATGACTTTAAGGCCTCTGCACCCCTATACATAACATGCCTCACATTTACATTCAGTTAAAA
>JAODKN010000037.1:3162940-3173616 GCA_026774425.1 Petrocephalus zakoni
TTAAACCAGGTACTGGTAGCTTTGGCACTGTGTGCAGGTGCCAAGTCCTGTTGGAAAATGAAATCTGCATCTCCATATAGTCGGTCAGCAGCAGGAAGCATGAAGTGCTGTAAAACGTCCTGGTATACAGCTGCGTTGACCTTGGACCTCAGAAAACACAGTGGACCAACACCAGCAGATGACATGGCACCCCAAACCATCACTGACTGTGGAAACTTTACACTGGACCTCAAGCAACGCGGATTCTGTGCCTCTCTTCTCTTCCTCCAGACTCTGGGACTGTGATCTGATTTCCAAAGGGATTTCATCAGAGAACATAACTTTGGACCACTCAGCAGCAGTCCAGTCCTTTCAGTCTTTAGCCCAGGCGAGACGCTTTTGAGGCTGTCTGTTGGTTAAGAGTAGCTTTACACAAGGAATGCAACAGCCGAAACCCATGTCTTGCATATGTCTGTGCGTAGTGGTTCTTGAAGCACTGACTCCAGCTGCAGTCCACTCTTTGTGAATCTCCCCCACATTTTTGAATGGGTTATGTTTCACAGTTCTTTCCAGGGTGCGGTTATACCTATTGCTTGTACACAGATGTTACCACATCTTTTCCTTCCCTTTGCCTCTCTAGTAATGTGCTTGAACATAGAGCTCTGTGACCAGCCAGCCTCTTTTGCAATGACCTTTAGTGTCTTGCCCTCCTTGTTCAGGGTGTCAATGGTAGTATTTTGGACAATGGTCAAATCAGCAGTCTTCCCCATGATTGTGTAGCCTACTGCCTACACTGGGAGACCACTTAAAGGCCTTTGCAGGTGTTCTGAGTAAATTAGCTGATTAGAGTGTGGCACCAGGTGTCTTCAAAACTCTTGGTGAAATAATTCTACCACATGCCAAAAGACTGTCTGCACCGATCCCTGGTTCTCTCACAGTATGAAACATCCATCCATCCATGCTCCACCTGCTTATCCTGGTCAGGGCCATGGTGGGACAGAAGCCTCTTCCAAGCTCCAGAAGGCACTATGGTGTACACTATCCACTATAAAATTAAATAAACTACAAAACCAATAATCTAATAATCTAATAATTTAAACCTATAATCAGCAGCAAGTTAATGAGGAAATAGGAAATAACTGATGACGATCTAAGCACAGGCATAATCTAATCACACGAGCAAGCAGAGAAGTCACATCAGATAGGCATTATTTCTATACCCCTGAACTTACGGGGGGTACAACATTCTAACTAATACTAACTATGTCTGGACTGTAGAACGATCGGTACATTACCATCTTATTCACTTTTATTACCAGATTCAATATAACCATTTTATCACATTTGCTTTATACCAGTGGTTCTCAACTGGTCTGGCTTTGGGACCTACCATGATCCCTTAACAGAGCCTACAGAGGCATAAGCGAACCAAGCGGCCGCTTGGGGCCCCACGCCACTAGGGGCCCCCCAAGAGCGCTTGATTTAGGTGGGGGGGGCCCAAATCAAATTCTGCATCGGGCCCCATAAAGGCTTGGGCCGGCCCTGCCCCTTAATGACAAGTCGCGACCCAAAATTTTTCAACTTCTCTAATTTTTTGAATGAAAAGAAGCTGCAGTTTGAACCTGAGACAGTAAAATAGAATATCACAGTATGCCAGGGGTGCCCAATCTTATCCGCAAAGGGCCGGTGTGTATGCGGGTTTTCGCTGCAACTCCCCAATTAGATCACTAATTAGAGGACTGATTGGCCGAAGAGTCCTCACACCTGTGTTCGAACAGCTGCTCTAAAGGTTATTCCTGCATACACACCGCCTCTTTGCGGATAAGATTGGGCACCCCTGCAGTATGCCAACACAAAAGAATCTGATAAACCTAATGATAAACCAAAATGACCAGCAAGTGGCGATGCTAGAGAGGGGGATATTCCCTTTTACGCTCAGTTAGCTGCATTTGAATTAAACCCAAACTTTCCAGTAGTACTGTTAAAACCTCTTCAGTAACTGTTTTTAAGACTAGGACTGGCGTTTCTCATGCCAATGAACGTCAAACTCCTTTAACCGTCAAGCAAGACGTACTTCGGCATATGCAGCCCTTTTGTTTGCAATAATGAGCCATTAGTGTTAACAGCAGCAGTGAATTTAACACCCTCACCCAGAGGCGATACACTGTCCTGAAATTGTAAAGGTGAAATGTTCCCAATTGCAGTCAGTATTTTATAAAATGTTGGATAAAGAAACATAGTTTATTGGTAATTTCATGTCCGTCTAAGTTTCAGCTAACAACAATAAAGCATTGCAATTTGTTTATATGAAGTACAACAATTTTTATACAAATCAACCCAGGCGAAACACTTGTTTTAAAATTGTTTAATTTGAGATTAATTGTAAAATGCACTTAAATGTTACACAAAACCCACCACAACAAACAAAGTAAAACAATTCCCACAGCCGCTACTCACAATCCACACACATCTTCGGTGGCTTTACAGAGCAGCTCCCACAGACATACCGACGGCATTTAACACAGCTCTCTAGTTTTATTGCGGGTACTGCCAACCTGACATGGCTTGCTTTTCCCGGCGGCAAACGAGCAGCGCAAAGTGGGCGCTGAGTCCCTGTTCTCTTTACTTTTCGACTTCCTTATTTAACATGTGTCGCGACCCACCAGTTGAGAATCGCTGCTTTATACAATGTGTTCCATACTTTAATTAACGTTACCGACGTTTTCGGTTGAATGGGTCATTTGTAGATGCTCCCCGACTTCAACTACATTTCCCGTCAGGCCATGCTTTCGCATTCTTATTTCCGTGAAGCGATCTCTGCAGTGTCTCTTTACAACACCTGTGTTTCGTTTCACAGTTTTAGATAGCGCTGTGCATATTTTAATTAAAAACTATTGAGTATACGTTGGACAGCTGACTCTACATAGCTGCAGACAGAGGCGATGGACGGGCTGCACGCCGGTTTCAGGCCAGTGACACATGTCATTTTCGATATGGACGGACTGTTATTAGGTTCGTAAATTGTCAAACGGAGCGCTTCGGTAGCTTAGTACGCCGCCTTTACTGGGGAGAACTATTACGGTAATGTACCTAAAGTAAACTTTCAGTGTGTTTCGGAAAAAAACACATTAATAATCGCTAGGAGCAGTTATGATAAGTTTGCACTTTGACCTGCGCTTGATTCATTGGGGCAGGGATTCCTGTCTTCATTCCTACATCGATGCCAAGGGAAAGGTTTACATTATTTGACAAACTACTGGCGGCAACCGTTGGTGTTGTTGTTGTTGATGATGATGATGATGATGATGATGATGATGATGATGATGGTGGTGGTGGTGGTGGTATTGATTTTTTTTATCAGCAATATCAGATTTTCCCAAATGTGGACAATGATGAATTATAATAATTGGATTTATTATCAATATTTTTGTTGCTTGTTTGTTGGTTTGATTGCAGATACGGAGAGGCTGTATACAGTTTCTTTTCAACAGATATGTGATCGGTTTGGTAAGAAGTACACTTGGGAGGTAAAATCATCAGTAATGGGCAAAAAAGCACTAGATGCAGCACTTATAATCCGGGACTCCCTTGCACTTCCAATGACACCTGAAGAACTGCTAGAGGAAAGCAGGAAGATACAGCAGGAACTGTTCCCGACAGCCAAGCTGATGCCAGGTAATTGTCTGGTGAACGTGTTGTTCTCCTGCTGTCCTCTCAGCTGATGGGCTCTGGGCTGCTTTAAATCCCCTATGCCGAAAAAGCTCCCACCCACTGTTCACTTCTGTTTTGTTCTGCTGATCACATTTAGTGTCAGCATAAAAGATTGTTGCATGGCTGAGTGCCTCACAATTATATATGTCAAATATGGGCAGTAACAAGAGATGTTGCCCACTTCAGTGAATCAGCTGAATTAGGCAGCTGCTTTTGGTCATTTTTGATGTAACACTTAGCACTGTGTGCCACTGGCTCCTTCGAGCTTGGGTATGCAATGTGCATTGTGTCTCCAGTGAATTTATTGCAATTCCCCAGTACCTGCAATGCCAACAATAAGCTGGAGCCATCCAGCAATATTTGCCACTAGCAACTAACCTAGAGGTTAAACATAATTATATTTAAGTACCAAAGCTATTGATTTATCAGTGAGGTGTAATGAACTTGAAATTTAATATTCCATATGGTTTGTTTTTTAATTATATTAATTAAAAATCTATATTTGCTGTTAAAATTAAATGTCATTTTTAATATTAGTGCAGCTTATGGTACTGATGACAGTACTGTAGAGCGACCACAGGTAATATGATAGTTACATGCAGAGATGACACAGGCATTAAGAAGAATTTGACACATATTGTTAATCTGTTTGTATTGGAAATTGGGTATTCTGAACAAAAAGGGCACACCGCTCCTTTGTAACCCCTCACACTCTTGGCTTCCACCCATCCAGGTGTGGAGAGACTTGTCCGTCACCTACACAATGAAGGCGTGCCGATGGCTGTCGCCACCAGCTCCGCACGGCTAACGTTCGACATGAAGACCAGGCAGCACCAGGACTTCTTTGGCCTATTTAGCCACGTGGTGCTCGGTGACGACCCGGACGTGCCAAATGGCAAGCCTCACCCCGACCCCTTCCTGGTCTGCAGCAGAAGATTTAGCCCACCAGCTACGCCAGAGAAGGTGAGATGGTACACCACATTGCCCGTCTGAATCTGTCTTTCATTAAGTGATCGTTTTTATTCCAGTGTAGTTTTTTGAGACGGCATGGTGGGTCAGTGGATGGCACTGTTGGCACAGTGGGTGGCTTCCTACTAGAGGTCGGCCGATATGGGTTTTTCTACAGCCGATGCCAATGCTGATATTTAGAAGTCAGGGTCAGTCGGTGGCCGATATATGCTGCCGATTTTTTTTGGCCGATAATTGGACGTTTTCCCCTCTATTTGTATGGTAAAATATCACACTAATAATATAGGATACACAACATTTCTCAACTTAACATTTATTGAACACTGACTTAGAACATAAGTGTAAACTTAAATATAAATAGAGTGACCAGATAATCCATGTCATCCCGGACACTTAGACCTGAAAGACTCCTTTGCTTGGCTAATAGTTAATTTCTTCTGTTTTACATTAACATTAGTGATAGGTGCATTATTATAGGAGGCTGACCAATCAGCACACAGCAAGAATGCAGTGCTTAAGTGAAATCCAGGTTCTTTTAATTGAAATGGAAGTTTACAAATCCTGTCTTAGCTCAAAGTGTCCGGCAGGTCATGGATTATCTGGTCACCCTACATATAAACAAACTATATACACTTAAACACACAAAACTTCTCTGTCAATGATGGTTTTAATACCCATCCTTAACGTTACCTGTAAGCTACACTGTAAGAAAAGTCCGCAAAAATAGAGTTCAATGTACCGTGTTAATATGAAGGAATTTTCCGTATGCATTTTCACAGGTGTTTTACCCTTTAATTTGAATTTAGCGTTGAATTGTGGGAGCAAGTACACCCGCTAATGTCTGTAAATTTATCAAAAAAAAAATCTGTAAGAAAAAGGAAAATGTTCAGGCAGAAAATTACCAGTACATTATACGTTTTTTACAATTTTTTTTTACAGTGTAGAGCTGGTTGTTGGCTCACTATCATTATGCCAGTTCCCAACGGTTCTGCAGGCTAGTCGCGTTTTCTTTCAAAGCAGCACTTCATAGCAAACCAATTAAATATAGAGGTCTTTGAAAGATCAGGGGCGGGTTGCACAAAACACCTTTTTTTCCCCTTAAGTATGATACGGCAATTGAGATTAAACATTTTGCATCTGACGAATATAAATAAAATAAAAACAGCCTGATTTCCACTGGTGGCAAATTAGAAGTTACACAAAAGTACAGGTTAAAGAGAGAGAAGCAGGGGAGCAAAACCTGAGCAGATGGATTTATTTTTGTCTTAGTTACATTAAATGCATGAATGAATACCTTTTTCTGCATGTGTCTACATATTCCTGCATCGAAAATTCGATCGAATAACCAATATACTTCTGTCTTTTTGCTGGTACCGGAGGTGAACCTTACCAGTGTTAGTCAGATTAAATAATGAATTATCAGGTGTCAAGTCAGTCAAATCTGTAATGCTAGATCAGTTTATCATGATCATATCCAGTCGCAGATTTTGTACAACCAGCCCCAGGATTTAAGCCGTTCCGTTCTGGCTGGGGTCCTGCACCAGACGGCAGCATGGGTCACGGGGCTGCCTGCAGATGTGCCAGTCTGTAAATAGGCGTACTACACTCGGATATCGGCCAATGCCGATACATTAAAAAGTACCAAATATCGGCCCGATATATCAGTCGACCTCTACTTCCTACCTCCAGCGTTGGGTCTTTGAATCCTGTCTAACTGTATGTGCACTGTTAGTATGGATAATCTCCTGCTACTCACATCCATACCGTACCCCTTAATATGTGCACTGTGCACTTCATGTTCTTTGATTAAACCAGGGGTCGGCAATCTTATCTGCAAAGAGCCGCTGTGTATGCAGATTTTCGGGGTAACCCTAAGGTCAGCTGTTCAAACCCAGGTGTGAGAATTTTTCAGCCAATCAGTCCTCTAATAAGTGATCTATTTAGTTGCAGCAAAGACCTGCATACACAGTGGCTCTTTGCAGATAAGATTTCCGACCCCTGGATTAAATGGTATCAGTATCATATTGTGATACGAAAAATTTATCACGTTAACTAGTCGTGATTCAATTTTTTTTCTTCCTTTCTGGCTCAGTGTCTTTTTTTTTTTGGTTGGTCTCTCCCAATCTGCACACGGGAGTACGTATGTATACGCATGTCAAGAAGCGCAAAGCAATCCCTTCAGCTGTGGTATGATTGTGTTCCAAAAATAAGGCAGTCTGTACCTGATTATTTTAAAAAACAGTGTTTTGGTATAACATGGAAGTGAAAAAGGGACAGCTGAGCAGCCATAACATCTTTTAAAAGAGGAGATATTGTGGTTAAACATGGTAGAAAATATGTCAGGGGTATGGTGGTACTTTTTGCAGATTAAAGTTTGACTCGTTTTATGTAGTAAATATTAGGGCTGTGTATTGGCAAGAATCTAACAATACGATACATATCACAACACTCGAGTTACGATTCAGTATATCGCGATATACTGTATGTAAGGTGATATATTGTATTTATTTTTTCATCTAACTGTAGTTATTACCGTAATTTATTTATTTTTTAATTTTAAGAACTAATTAAAGAAAATAGTCTGTGTAACTTTCAACATTGTTTTTTTTTTACCGTGAAAGCCAAAATGATTCCACACTTAAGCCCAATATGCCGCAGGAGCCAATCTAACGTGCTCAGATTCTGCCATTGCTGCTAATGTTGCTAGTGACCAGACTTTGCTAAAGTTAGGAGTGGGGTGCAATTGGTGCGTCATACTGAGCACAGCCATCTAGCAGCCCGGAGGTTAAACACAACACAAAGTGAACCACTGTCAACTGCGAATGTCGCAAAATGAAATATCAATTTTTTTTTCTTGCATCTCTAGTAAATATAATTTAATATACGCGAACAGACAACACTTCCAGTGGTTTTGCCTGCTCTGGTGGTCTGTCATCCAGAATGCCTCTTGTCTGTTGCTCTTCAGCTGCTTATGCATAGCACTAGTGCCACAGTGATGCCATCGAAACTTTGCACAGTGTAAAACCACCTTTTTGTTTTGTGATGAATTATGATATTCCCCATAATTATGTAGTAATATTAAAGGAAAATATTTCAGAAATCATAAAGTTAATCCCATTAAAATATATTGACTATTCGCGGCAGCCCTATTTTATAATTTAGTATCCATTTGACTTTTTGAACTGAAGTCAATATTTTGCTATCAATCTAACTCTACTATGCATAAAGGCATAGGGTCCAAGTCCCCCTTGTGACGCTGCACTGGATAAGTGGGTTCAAGTCGGATGGGTGATTTTTCTTTGTTGGCTCAAAATGACAATTTTTCTCTCTGCTCTATTGTATTAATTAAATAATAGCTAGAGTTATGTTTTTTTTGTCAGTTGTATTTTATGCAACCACTGTACCCACACTGGTAACTTTTTAGTTTTCAGCACTGGATTGATGGTTTGAATCTGGTCCTTTTTTATTATTAATTGTCATTGCTGACACACCACAGCACTTAGTGCGTAACAACGAAATGTGACCTCTGCATTTAACATCGTGACACAACAGGGGGCAGCTACGTGAGCACCCAGGGAGCAATGCTTGGGGATGGTACCTGTCGGGGACACGAACCGGCGATCTTTTGATTACTCTGTTGCGTCCCTAACCATTGCAACACCTGCCTGCCCCAAGTGTTTGTCTGATAAAATCAGGTCCAGGGATAAGGTCCTGGCTCACTAGGCTGAAACTTGATTTACCCTGAAATTAACATTTTTTTTAAACATAAAATCCAAAATCACTATGATAAACATCGGGTGTGTTGCTCAGACATGTCCAAGCCAACGTTCTTTTTCTGCAGAACAGCCTTTCTGGGTCCTCAGTTCTGTGCTCACGCATCTCAGTCTCTGGCTTTGATGTCTTTTTGACTCGCTAACTCATGAAGCAGTCTCCAGAGGACTTGCCAAATGTGGCGTGGAATAATAAACGGTGGCCGGCCCCCTTCACGTGACGCGCCTTTCCGAAAAGAGGGTGATGGCTCGCTGGTGACACTGTGCTCTTCTGCATGCCGTAATGCATTCACAATGAGCACAATCTTCATTAATCACAACGAGGCTACCTGGAGGGAGAGAGACCCTTCTTCCATCATAAAATCGAGCGCCCTCTCCGCTCTCCAATTCGTTCCCTCACAGCATTTTCCCTACATTAATTGTTCACAAGGAATAATCAGACCCTAATTAATGACGATCTCCTGATCCCTTCCTTCCCCGTACCCTGTAAGAATTATGCCCCTAAAAAGAACATGTAAAAATGAGAATTCCCTTAAGACTGCTATGTTCCATGTTATTGAAGTGATTTAATTTTTTTGCGTGTAATTTATTGGTACTGGACACTGATGTTTGAGTCTTGTTGTATGGAAGGATCACCACCCATTTACTAAGACAGATAATGCCATTTTACAAAGTTGTTCCTGCCTAATTATGCTATTCACTGTTGTGTTTATATTGATCTTGGCAAGTTAATTGTTTTTGTTCGGTCTGTCCATCCAGTATCAGTTGCTTATCGTGTTCAGAATCACCAAGAGCCTGTCCCAGCCAGCATAGGGCATGAGGATGCCACCACGTGATGTCAATCCATTGCACAACAAATGCACACAATCATGCAGTATGGGCAATTTATAGGTTGCATTTGGCCTGGTAGTGTGAAGCATCAGTGCTACTCAATGAGCAATTGTACTGCTATGTTTATGATGCACCATTTTATATGAAGCCAGGCTGCAGAGTTATGGGGGTACATGAGGTATCATTTTAATTCACTGTGATTTTCCCAAATTGAGTAGATATCAGGAACCAACTTAACTGTGATTGGACCAATCAACTAGAAACTCAAATTTTATCTTCACCATACATTTTGGACAGCTTTATGGAGAACTCTGCCATATGTTATAAAAGTGAAGTAGCCAGTTTTCAAGGAAGACCACTCTAAAGCATAACAATAATTTTTATTTTGTACGGATAAAATCCTTGGTACACATTTGCAGATTTGTTAGGAGACTGTGAGAGTTGTGTAGATTTGTGAGTGTGGAATAGGGAATATATTAACAGACATATACTGCCTTCTTAAATTGTATTACTTACACATAAAACTGACCTGAAAAATTCCCCACTAAGTGTGTCTTCTACTTTGTCTTGGCATTGAATTTGCTGGAATATTCACCCAACAAATCATCAAAGTTTTGTTTCATTTTTAATATCATCACTTACCATGTGCATTCCTGGCTGTCTTTTGCGGATCTGTATGTTTAGTTTCTTTAATCTCTATGCTATTAGATCTCCCGCATGAGAACAGAGGAATGTGCCCTCCCCCCACCCACCCCACCCCCGTCCTTGTCAAGTTTGATATTTCTCAGTGTCTGGTGAATGCTTACTGAATGCTTAGTGCTATGAAAATGTAAAGTGAAAATTCAGGCAATTAAAGAGGGTTTACGGTGTTTTATTTAAAGGCAGGAGCGGGGCCCCTGTCTCACTCCTATACCGAGTCTGAGGCATGCCCAAACCGGAGCGCGGAGCGGTGTTTTATTTAAAGGCGGGAGCGGTTGCTCTGTCTCACTCCAATACCGAGTCTGAGGCATGTCCAAATCGAAATGAGTGTGGAGAGATTTCACTGGAGCGGGATGACATTTTAGTGGCGCGCGGACCGGTATTGAGCGCAGATACGGGCAGAGTCAACAGCCTCGTGGGTGAGGAGCGGAAATTCTCACCGCTCCGCTCACATGCTCTGGTCATCAACAGCCACTACCACGGTAGGCTAATCAAAATCTCTCCCGTTGGCCAAATTTATACCGTATACCGTTTATACCGCTTATACAACACACCCCTACTGGAGCCTCACTAAAAAGCCAAGTCAAAGAATAACTATGGAGTTAGAATCCTGCCAAAACGTCACAAATACACGGACATGGTTCCACAAATGCCCGATGATCTGCAAACAAATCGGATGTAATCTACAAATGATACGCAATCCGTAAACGTGCAGAT
>JAODKN010000037.1:3173841-3189069 GCA_026774425.1 Petrocephalus zakoni
ACACAGCAACGGGAGACATTTGTGGATCACGTGACTTTTGGCAGCGTTATTCCGCGCGCCGATTTGTACACAAATGCGCGGAGTTCCACACAAATGCAGAGAGATCCACACAAATAGCATGCGCCCTAATGGTTTGCGAATTACAGTGGGGTGGAGGGGAGGCATGTATTTGGTTGGTGCGATTTAGTGATGCCAGTTTAACATTCTCTGTCTGCTGAAGGAATCTTGGTTACTTAGGAAACATTACAACTAGGGATGGGCATTCGAATAAATTTTCTTAATCGATTATCAGGAAAATTAACGATCAATTATCTATTTAATCATAATTTTGTTTTATATCGTACCATGCGGGGTAGCTTGGTAGAGTTTTATCTGTGCATTGTTATGCAGAGTATCTTTGCACTCATTTGCACTTTCCGGAATGAAAAACTATGATGTTATATTGTAAAAAGAAACGCGAATAGTGCGTGTGCATGTGTGTTAAATTTGCTATTGTGTTTTTTAAATTAAAAATAATGGCAACGAAAGGCCCATCCTTCCTTGGAACTTCTGCATGACTCTGAGCAGTGTTACAACAATAATTTTCGATGTAAAATACGGAATATTCAAGAAAGCATGTTTTTCCATTATGAAATCTTTAATAATGAACAAAAAATATTCCAGAAATCATCTTAACTGCCGTGTTTAAACAAAAAACAGCACTCAAATAGGCAGCGGTGCCTGAGGCTCTGAGCTGAAACTCTCCACATTCAAATACACTTATTTTTAAAATTAACTCACGCCAGCCTACTGATTTTTTTTATAGAAAAAATATAAGCATGTTAA
The DNA here is from genome assembly GCA_026774425.1 of Petrocephalus zakoni. NCBI lineage: Eukaryota > Metazoa > Chordata > Actinopteri > Osteoglossiformes > Mormyridae > Petrocephalus > Petrocephalus zakoni. Next base: position 3,174,667 of record JAODKN010000037.1, read on the forward strand.
CATGCTCGATAGTGAGACGTGAACACAGCCTAGTTACGGTCAGTCTCGCTACTGAAAACACCCGCTCGGCAGGTACCGAAGTAGCGGGGATGCAGTGGTACTCGATGTAATGGTAGGTTGAGAGGAGGATTCATTAATCAGGGTCATGTGCGTACTGTTCAAATAGTACATCATTGGAGATGTTGTTGTGTTGTAGGTACGGTTTTGCAGTATGTACAATGAACTTTATTTTTTACTTCAAAATAGTCCCGCACCAAATGTACGTATTTGCGCATAAATTAATTGCGCCCTCGGCTGATTGCTGCCACGTAGTGAAACCCATTGCATAGCTTCAGTGTAAGGTTGACACGAACGTTATCAATCAAATTCTACTCGATCGACAAAATTCTTAACATAATCGATTAATTATGCCCATCCCTAATTACAACACAGAGAATGGTGATGCTATGACTATTTACTAAAATTGCTCGATACATTGTCTTCTATCATAAAACCACAACACAAAATAAATTTGTTTTACATATATGTATTATTTTATTACTATTATGCACCAAATTAATGCTAAATGCTATGTATTATTATAATAGAAATGCATGGAACAAAAAAAGTTCATTAAGCTATTACTACAAGTTGAAAACATCAGGTCTCTTACTGCAGAGAAAAGGCCTGTTCTCATTGTGTCTCTCTAACTTTCACCAGGACTCTGCAAGTGATTCGCATTATGCGATATTCACATGGGTGGATGTGTCACACACATTTTTACAAATGTTTTTAAATGTTTCTGGGGGTGGAATAATCTGTAGGATATGTGAATGTCAATTGCATATGTGTGGGTGAGGCAGTACTCTACACATGCCTGCCAAGGTACTTGGTTTGATCAATCTCTTCTTTGGTGTTGTCGGTCCGAGCATCAATACCTAGTGACCCCAGCTTTTCATATGATTAATGCATTCAAGCTTAACTGCTGTATAACCAGCTTACAGCGATCACTGTTGGCTTTGTTTTCAAGACAAATGTATATGTAAATCTTGCCTTCTGTTTATTGAGAGATGTTAAATATTGACAGCTGTGAGTGATTTGTTTTCTTTCTTTTTTGATGTGGTTTAAGTATGAACAGTGGGGGTTAAGGGCCAGTCTCGGGCTTTGAGCTGTATGATCGCGGCACAGCAGCCTAACCTGCCGAGGCACACGCCTCCCTAGTATTCCATCAGCCTACTCTTGATCTATGCAAACTGCTGAAGAGCCAAAGATAGCAGCAGGTTGGTGAGAGGGGTGTGGGGGCTCGGTGGTTTCCTCTGTCGACTAGATCTCATAGATGTTTGATTCTTGGGCCTGGCTCGATTTTAAGTGTAGTTTGCAGCTTTTCCCTGTTTTTGCATGGCTTCTCTCCCATAGTGCAAAGACCCGTTTGGCCAAATGTGTCTCTAAATCGCCAGTATTGTGTGAATGAGACCTGTGTCCTGTGATGGAGCAGCATCTCTTCCGGCGTCCTCCGCCTCGTCTCCTGCGTTTCTTGGCAGACACTCCCGGCTCACAGTGACTCGGCACTGCATCAGCAATATAGAAAATAGCTAGCTGGGTGAATGTACAGTCGAGGACCCAGTATCTGCTGCAACCATCTGATACACTAATGTATGTTTTGTTTCGATTTGCCAGATGTGGTGTGCTAGTAATCAGTACCTCATAGAGTTATTTTTAATTTTAAAATTAAAATTAATGAATAAAATGAGCTGGTAGTGAAATTTAAGAAATCCCTGGAATGGCTGGGTGCCCCTGAGGAGAGGTTTGGGGAGTGAAGTGGTGTTCATCTTCAACAAGATAACAGTAACTTTTTGGTGAGAAGAATTCTTATTGTTCTTGTGTTACTGTTATTTTTGTTGTATTTATGTGTTTTTCCCTTAATATCCAGATAAACGGCTTTAAATGTTTTCTTTTACTGCCTAAGACTTTTGCAAAGTTCAGTACATCTGGATCAAAATAGTACTGGTGTGAAAACGAACACCTACTAGATTTAAAAAAAAAAAAAGTAAAATAAATCAGCACTTCAGTATAAGCCAGAACAGGTAAAGTTTTAGTTCTGTGTGAGACCTAACACATTCCATTACACTTGTTTGTTTTTTTTATCCAAACTTCCAGTTGCTTCTTTAAGCCATTTTAAAGTCTGGTGAGGGGTCGCTGGACACAGTTCTCAGCACACCCGGGTCAAACAATCAAGAACAAACCAAACAATGAAAAGCACCAAAAACCAGTACAGGTGTGTTGGGAACTGGGAGGGAGCACACATTGGTGTTCCAGAGGAACCAGCTGAGAGGCTGGTATAAACCCTTCAGATCCTCATCAAATGGAGAGTTCTGGACTGGATTGAGCAGCGTCCGTCCCTCACCTTATGAGCCCGGTTGCCTGTAGAAGTACATACCACCGGTCAGCAGTTTCTGACTGACATGGCTGGGAAAACCTCGACGTTACATAAGATAAATGTTTTTTGCACAAATGATTTTTGTGCTCAGAGCTCCTTATTTAAAGTTGCTGATAAGGGGTGTGTTTCTCTTTCAGCCAGTTTAGGCTTCAGTGAGCATTAAAAAAAATATATATTCAGCATATAATCTATCACTGTCATTGGGCCGGACGGATCTCTCCTTTGTATCTCACTCTTAAATGCTATGTTTCGTGGCAGCATCAGTGCTCAGGCTCCCTTTGTCTGGTTGGCTCTGTCGCGACGGGGCTCTGTCAGCGAAATCAGTTTGCCGTCTATGCAGTGTTGAAATTCCTTAATTGATCTGTCAGGAGCAGAGTGTGCGGTTGTGCGTGAGCGGCTAACAACGGCCGTCTTAGGACGCTCTAATGAATGAACAGTGTCACAGTGTTTCCAGTGTTCATCTAGATAGATGTCCTCTGTGCAGGAATCAGTGTGTATGTTTGGGCCTGGTGTGGGAGTGACGTGCGCAGTTCGTAGTCAATTTCGGGGCAGATCCTGCAGTGCTGAGCGTCTTCAAGACCTTGGTACCCTGGTGTGGCTCAGGCTGCACTTTCTGGGGGCAGCACTAGAGCTGCTATTGGAGGATTGGCGTCTGGATATGGCTGAGCTGGTCATTAGACCGCATTTCAGGAAAACCTCACCCAATAACGAGCTGGGGATCGAGGTTAAACGGTTTGCTTAAGTAAAACAAAACCAGAATCAGCCATGTCAGTGCTAGGTGATGTGCTGATCAGAGCTGTACATGCATTTCTAACATATACTTTGCCTCACTGCAGTTGAATGCCATAAATTGTTAGCGGAACTCTTTTTTTTTTATTTTATTTTGTTTGTCACTTAAAAAGTGCAGTGTTTATAATGATCTCTCTCATTTGCAGTTCTCATTCTGCTTCCCCCCCGGAGAATGAGCCAAGTAACCAAATTTAGCATTCCATGCATTATTATGCACTGGTCTCTGTGGCCCCAAACCATAAGTACATGTGTGCACACAGAACTGTTCCTTTTCTACTCCACCAATAAAGCGCCCGGTCCCGGATGCCCCACTCAGCCCACACTGCTCGTAACTCCACATCCTGCTCATAATTACCAGTTGGGACATGGTTAACAGGCTTTCTTGTTGACTTTTTGTGGCTAACAGTTTAAACCGGGGGTGTCAAACTCAGTAAAAGGTCATATTTTGACTTGCTGCTGTTGAACTTATTGGCAGGGGTTAGGGGCAGGAAGGGTTAAAGTGTTGTGCAAGCTCACATGTAGGGCTCCAACGGGACGCGTATTCGTCATGTGTCATTTTCGGTTCAGAATGCACAATGAAACAAATAAATACATTTCTTAACACGTGCAGAACCTAAACTCACATATATTCATCCAATACAGAATTTCTCTAATAGTGGCTATGAGTTGTTACAGTGAGTCAGTCATTTTGTGAGTTGAAACTAAATTAATTTTTTTAGCAAATAGTATTAAACTGTATAGAACACAGTAGAGTCATGTTAATGTGTGGTTTGTTTACACTCAGATGGTTTTAAGCTTCCACGTATTATTTCTTACGAGTGGCCCTCTACATTTCTTCAAGCACCATTGAGAATGAGCTTGGGTATTTTATTTTATTTTTTTTCTTCATAGTGTAGTGTATTTCTTTTAATTTCTTTCATATTTCTCTAAATAGTTATTCATAGTCATTTTTGCTGGCGGTCCCTGTCCACCTTTTACGCCTAGAGAATGATGATTTGATGTTCAAAGTGGGTATCAGTAGCTCAGCTCATATGAGTGTGATGCATTTGTTTTCCATCACAATACAACTATGATAATTATAGGCCATTTGCTTGGCTTCTGGCGTAATTAACAGTTTTAATTGCTCCTAGTTCATGGGAATTTGTTAAGCCTTTCCATTATGTGCTTTGCCTTCCGTAGTCATTGTCTATTCTCAGCCAAAGGCTTAGTGACATCACCAAAGTCAATTAGGTTTTTCAGAGAGGGCAAGTCAAGTACATGTCTTTGTTCTGGGAATACATAGAAAGGTTTCTGAAACGGATTGATAAATGCTTTACAAATGACAATTACGCCCATAAACTGAACCGGAAAGAACCGGAAATCTCCTTTCTCTTTTTCCCCCCTCAAGAAATATACGGAATGCTGGGCATATTGTAAGAAAATCGTAGGAGAGGCTTTTCTTTAGTTCTTTAGCAGCACTTGTTCGAAATATCTCTTATCCTCAAAGAACTGTTTGAACTTCCAGGCAAGATGTGATTTCCATAATAGAGGTCCAGGAACACAGTGATAAAGAATTCAGGATGTAGAACATGCTGAAGGATTAATGGGAGGCAGAATGGCCTTCTGAACGTTCTCCTTTTTGCCGAAGCGGACTTGCACGGCGAGGCTTTGATTTGAGGCTTGGTCTGAAGGTTTGGCTACAACAGGAGCAGGAAGTTGCTTTGTGCACCGCAGAGTCCTGCCTTTGACATAGGCGCTGGGTTAAATGCACTTTGCGCCATGGGGTATCTATCTTTACTCAGCCATGTTTCTGAAGTAAGGACAGGCTGGACATTTTCGCCTGAAGAAATGGTCGCTAAATGTAAGGAAGCCCAGTCTATCCCGTGGGGCTGAGAGCTAATACTGGCTGTCAATCCCTTGCCCGCAGTGCCTGGTGTTTGAGGATGCGCCCAACGGGGTCCTGGCAGGCTTGGCGGCGGGAATGCAGGTGGTGATGGTCCCAGATGACAACCTGGACCGGAAGCTGACACGGGACGCCACCCTAACGCTGACCACGCTGGAGGAATTCAAGCCGGAGCTCTTCGGCCTCCCAGCATACAGCTGAGCCATCAGCTGCACTCAGAGATTCCCCTGTTCATACCATCCATGTTAAATTAAACCTGTACAACTAGTTACATTCATCTTGATGATGCTGATTTATTTTGATTAGTTTTATCCATTTTTCCGGAAAGTGTATGGTATGTTTTATCGCTCTGAAATTCTAGCTGTCTTTTTTTTGGTCCCTTTTGTGAAGTTCTAAGGCGGTGTGCTGTGGTGTTATGAGCCTTGCCAGAGCTCCTTGTTTATCATTCTGGCTTGGAGCAGTTTCGTTTGTTCAGTGGTCTGGGGCTCCTCAGCAGAGATTTACCGGGAAGCTCGCACCGCCAGCAGGTCCTGGGTTAACTTTCTCGAATGGTGCCGAAGAGACGACGCGCCCGTCTGTGTTCTATCCCCAGGGGACAGTTCGCAAGGGGCCTCTACCTGCACCAAAAATTGGATTTCACACCACGTTCTTACCCCTGCTGTGTCCTTTCATCTCAGAATTAGGCTAATCTGACACTTCCTGCTTTATTTGATTTCATCATTTATCCTATGAGTTGTTGCAGGAGGGATTTATGGTTTTGAAATACATGTAGAAATAAGAATGTCTACGTGTTCAGCAGAATACAGGGATAATCGAGGTAAAACAGTGGCTGTCATTCACTTTTCCACTGTTTTCATCTGGGGGCAATAGGAAATTCTGGAAAGCGGGTTGGTGCTTTTGACACCTGTTTGTTTGACGAATACTCTGGGCAGGTTTCTTGGGACAAAAGAAATAGGACGCCAAACTGATGACAGCCAGAGGTGACGACAGTCTGGTGCACCAGTGGAGGTCACTAGACTCACCCACCTGAGATGGACAGTGGCACCCCACAGCTATCATTGAAAATCTTACCATGTGCATATTCGAGACCGCAGTTCTAAGTTTATGACACAGGATACTTTCTGATATCTTTCATTTTTCTTTCTGTCATAAAGAATGTGTTGCCTCTGTTTTAGGATTAAACCTGAAGACCATAGTGAATAGCACTTGGCTAGCTAAACCGGCGCGACCACCCACGATGTAATGCTCACTCCCTCAAACTGCGACGGCAGAGTTTTGTGCCCGAACTGCGAGTCACGGACCAGCAGTGATCTCGAAAATCCAATTCTGACTTCACTGCTCTCTCAGTGAATGTGGAACGCAAGTCTCTTAGCATTCCTTTCCCTACCGCTTTTTGAAGTGGTGTGTAAATGGTTTTTTCTTTTCTGCTTCATCCTTGAGGTGAGAAGAGGAGGAATGCGGGAGGCAGATGATACAAAGGGCAGGAGGGGAACGTTGCGTAATGCTTTACAGACCACCTGGCCTTGTGAATAAGTGTGACTGTGGCGCTGCGCGGCTGTTCCAGATAATCCTGAATGGGGATTAGCGTCTCAGGATCCCGCAGAGAAGCTCCTGCCACTGGAGGCAGTGCTCAGCTTTGGCCTGGTTGGATAGTATCATTAGATCAGTCTGACACTTTTATTGCTATAAAAGTGTTACTTGTCAGTATGATTTTGGAAGATATTATTAATTGTAAGAATCAATGGTGTGCTTACACAAAACTGTTTATAAGCTCTAATAAAATCCAAATTATTTTATATTAAACTTCTGTTTAAGTTTCTGTATATTAAGTTTGTTTTCTCTGTATATTAAGTCTTTTTGTTAGTTTTTTCCATAAAACAAAACAATTTTTATATTTATAATGAATATTTTAAAATTTGCATTATAAATAAATCTACAATGGATTTGCTGTCCAAGGTATACCCCAGCCTTGTACCCTGTGGCTGCTTTGGAGAGACTCCAGGATCCCCTGTGACATGGCCCATAATAAACTGGTTGGTTGGATGGATGGATGGATGGATTGATTTATGGATGGAAGCGACAGCACTTCTCTGAAGTAACTTTTTTTCTTAATGTAACCCTTCACACAGCCTGCATTGCACATGTGCGGAACTGAGATTAAAATGTTGGGCGACAATTAAAAAAAAAATGAATCTGGAAGTGAAATAGTCTATCATGGTGACAAGCAATAAACGACTCTAACCAACTGCCAACTATTTTTTAAAATGCCGTTATTGATCCGCGGTGTAATCAGCGTTACCGTATTCCACCATCTGAGAGTCCCACATCAGCCTGATTGCCTCAAACGAGTTCTCCCCCCAAATTGCCGACTGGTGCAATTTCACTGAAGCTACTCATTTTGGAATGATTCTCGTTGTGTCACCATAGTCGAGCGACATACTCCACCCGAGAGCTGTGGTCTGAGGCTCAGGGAAAATGCCGGATGAGGCGCTAGGCAGCTTCTAGATCATTACTGTCAAAGGACATAAGCAGTAAACTTTTAAAAGGTTGCTGCGGCATTTCCCATATGCAGAAGGTGGAGATGTTGTTGAGGACCTATGTAGCTGCAAACACACTGGCAGCTACATGCAGAGGATACACAAGAGAGGCCTTGTAAAATCAATTATTCTCTACGCCATCAAAGCTACCTTTTACCTGAGTTTTATTTTTGTTTTATTTTTACTGGCACATCATTCCTCCCTAGCTACTTTTATAGAATTGTTATAATCCAAGTGATATTGCTCTCTCTTTTTTATGAACTGAGTCAATCTTAAATTTTCTAGAAAAGTTATTTCAAGCCTCTTTTGTACTAAAACTGAAGTTTCCCATTCATGTTTTATTCAGGAATTCAAATTAAAAATGAAATGCATGTAGTTCATTCTTTTGCCTTAGAAATTCAGATTTAAATAACGAAATATTAATATAATGTAGTGTTTGAGATGATGTGAAAATGATAAAAAAAAATTCAACTTAATGAGAAAAATAAATCAACGTTTACCGATAAAACTGTTAATATTTGCTCATATTATGGCTGAAGGTCATGGCTGTAACATACGTTATTAGAGGGATTGTTTCTATAGTAACTGTAACAGAAAATGCCAGTAAAGCTTCTTTTAAACAGCTTTGAGGGAAGCTGCATACAGGTTTATTAAAACTCATTTTTCATTTGCTTTTTTTTTTTTTTCTTTTGAGGGCCGAGTCTTTTTAATGAAATGCCGAGAGAGTGATGCAGTGCGATGCTGCCGGTCAACGAGTGGAACGTTTTAAGGCTGGCATACTGAGTAGTGCGGGGCGAAGCCATTAACGAAGACGGAGCTCTCAGGCTCGCCCTTAGCTGCGGGCTGGGGACCATCTCATCCTTCAGTGTCACACTCCCCTAATCCGTCCCGCGCATCGCCCCATTTTTTATCCCATTCTTCATGTATCTCCAGCAGATCAAATGCTGGAAGCAGACGGGTCACACTGAGGTTAAAATGACTCATGGCTTTAAACTTCCATTATCATTTGCTAAGAATGAAAAATGTTTATTTTCCTGTATTATCTCAATGCAAGCTGTGGCATGGATATCTTGGCTCGGTACTTTGGTGGTGTCATCATTTCCCAGTCTTTAATGGAAATCTGGTCAAATGCAGATTTTACGAAGAGAATCCAATGGAGCAGGGCAGATTTATTGATGGGGTGGAAATAAGAGGATGGGTAAACAATAAAAAAACGAAGAATCCAAATAACTACTGAATCAGTGCATTTATGCAGTTACAATAGTCAGAAATGCCACACACTGCACAGAGCAGCACATTCTAACTGTGCTCGCATGAGTCCCAGAACTGAAGTGCGGTAGCAGATATTGACTTATATTTGGTGCCAGTTGATGTTTAGAAGGATTGTGACCAACACACAAAGGTCACTTCACTGTGCAGTAACTGTTCAGTTACGGTAACCTTTTTTAATTCTCATGTTGGAGCAAAGAGTCTGGGTTATAAATCTGTGCTGTAATCTCATTGGGTTAAATCATCCTTTTCGCAGTATTAATTCAGATGTAACAGCTGTTATGAGGTTAACAGAATTCTATGGAGGCAAAAATTTGCAAAATTTCACTCATTTTGGCATTGCTTTTCAATTCATAATGAATGACTGGTATGATTATTTAAATGATCGCTGTAAAAAAAGGCACACACTGTTCAATAATTAAACTATACTGACTCTGGAAAGAAATCAAAAATCTAATGTTGTCTCCCTGGAACTACAATAATGGTGTATTTAGTAAGCGTGAAACTGTTGTTATTGTCTTACCATGTAATTGTAGGGATTAACGTTTCTTCATGACAAGAAGACAAGAAAAAGAGTAATTAATACTAAGTAGACTTTCTGGTGGGCGGTGCAGTGGTTAGCGCTGCTGCCTCACCCATCTGAGGCCAGGCCTCGAGTCTCTGCCATGGATCCATGGGTGTGGAGTTTGCATGTTCTCTTTGTGTCATTGTAGCATTTTCACTGGGCATTCTGGCAACCCCCCTCATACCAAACCATATTGCCTGTAGGTGTGAGTGAATGGTTGGATTTTTCTCCACCTTGCAACCAAAGCCTGCGGGATAGGCTCCAGACCCCCTGTGACCCTGAACAAGACAAGCAGTTATGGAAAATTTCAGGCCCCTATGATTTCCCACCTACTGGAGAAGTTGCCTATCATTCCTGACGTTGGTGGCTTTGTGCTGGGATGGTGTAAGTGGGTAATATGCAGTAATATGTCTTCCCCACAAAATTCCACTATTGAAAGATTTAATATAATCTCCCTGTGAAATGAGGATAACTTGAAGTTGTGGAAAACTCGAGCTTCAGTTAGCCAGTTCATTTAAAGGCATTAAGTAAACTTGTATCTCTTTCATCACACACTGATTAGCATTAAAATCCAATGAACACAAATACAATGCATTGTGGAAGTTATAAACTGTGTCCATGTGGTTTTTTAATCTACTAATCATTTTATGTTTATACCATGCCTACATTCATAATTGAAATTAATAAATACTAAAATATAAAAATACTAAAACTACAAAGAGCTACAAAGAATGCAAGATTTTTAGATCTTTTCTGAGGTGTGCAAAAGTTATGCTAAAACGGAAAGTTTTTTGTTACATGAAGGCAACTGAGAGAAGTGCACTACATTGCCAAAGGTATTGGGACACCTGCCTTTACACACACTGGAACTTTAATGACATCCCATTCTTAATACATGGGAGTTGGCCCACCCATTGCAGTTATAACAGCTTCAACTTTCCACAAAGTTTAGGAGTGTGCTTATGGGAGTTTTTGACCATTCTTCCAGGAGAGCATTCGTGAAGTCAGGCACTGATGTTGGATGAGAAGGCCTGGCCAGAGGACATGTCTCCACCGCTCTGGAGTCCAGTGCTTTGTGCCACTGCATCTGACGCTTTGCATTGCACTTGATGTAAGGCTTGGATGCAGCTGCATGGAACCCCATTCCGGGAAGCTCTCTATGCACTGTTCTTGATCTGAAGGCCACATGAAGTTTGGAGGTCTGTAGCTATTGACTCTGCAGAAAGTTGGCGACTTCTGCACTCTGTGCCTCAGCATGCACTGTCCCAGCTCTGTGATTTTACATGGCCTACCACTTCCTGGCTGAGTTGCTGTTGTTCCCAATTGCTTCCACTTTGTTATAATATCCCTATCAGTTCACCATGGAATATTTAGTAGCGAGGAAATTTCATTAATGGACTTTTTTGCACAGATGGCATCCCATCACGGTACCACACTTGAATTCACTGAGCTCCTGAGAGCGACTCTTTCTTTCACAAATGTTTGTCCAAGTAGTCTGCATGCCTAGGTGCTAGGGAGAACAATCATTTCAGAGGAACGGCTAGGTAAGGGGTCTGATAAGCATGCCTTCCCAGCATGCACAAAGTGGTAGACACGTGGCTGTCACTGTAAGCAGAGCTTACGTGGATTCTTGACAGTTATTATAGGCCGTGATTGATGCGCTTTATTTTTGCCTGTGAATCACGATTTTCTTAAACACTCTTCTACAGCTTGACACATTACTGATACGAATATTAGAATGAGGGAATCGCCACAGAGGACTTCATTCGCAGATGGTTATCTGCTTCGGCAAAGACGGCATACTGTTTATTGCTAGATGTAAAAACAGCCCATGCGCTTTAGGCTTGAAGAGAGGGGAAACTGGATTATGTAGGCATGTATGTGTGTGTGTGTGCGTGTGTATGTATGTATGTATCCCAATGACATAAAACCAGCCTTTACCAACTTAATTACAATGGAATTACTAATTATATCAATGCAGATAGCTAATAGGTGACTCCTAATGGCCTTTATTGTGTGCATGTGTATATATTTCCTTTGATGGCCAGCATGCCTTCTGGGCTGTACTCTTACCATTGTGTGCTATGTTGCCTGGGGCAGGCTCTAGGCCCCCCACAACCCTCTCCGAGATAATTGTTCAAAAATGGTTATATATAAGGAATGTTTAAAATGATAATAAATAATGACCTGCAGAGTGGCATCCCATCCAGGATGTGTCCTGTCCTGTCCTGTCCTGTCCTTCCTGCTATTGGTTTTGCATGAGGAGGCTCTGCGGAGAGACGCTTTCTCTGCACCACATTTTCATTTACTGAAGCGGTTCAGTCAATCGTGGGGGTCGGGACCTGTAACCTTCAGGTCGAAAAGGCCACTTGGCTACTTATGACACAGGTGACGTGCTGGATATGGGTTGGATTTCCTGAAACCTACTGCATCTACATCCAACCCACCATCCTTCAGCAGCCACAGAAGAAACCGGCCCCAGCCTTTGTGTCTCGGGCCAGGCGTTTTCATCACCACTATCACAGCAATTCGGCTAACCCCAGAAGGGAAACCGGGGTGTAAATAACAGCAGTGACATTTACAGTGTAACACTAGAATGTTTAGCCAGTCTTGCTCCACCTGATCTCCAAGGGATTCATTTATGAGTACCCTGTATGATTCCATTTTTCTGTGCTAAAGATGAATTTCACTGATCTGCATTTAGGGATTTAAATGCCCCCACCCCTGGAGAGGGAAGACAGGGAGATCCAGCAGTTGCTGCTGGAGCCCAGACAATTATGAACTGCTGGAAAATGCACATCACACATTTAATGGAGACCGTAGGCTTGAGCGGTAAGAGGCACCTGTCGTCAAAGCGATGCTGGGCGTGATGGATGGAGGGGCTCCGGAGGGTGTGCCCGCGGAGGCAGATTGCCGCGGCAAGACACCCCTGTTGTGCTGCTGTCTGTCACCCCGGAAAAGCAGGAAGAAACCAAACGGCACGTGTTAGTGTAAGCGGGGGAGCTGAGCCGCCCCAGCCCGCTGCTCCCGCCTCGCAGAGACTAGCTCATTCTTCAGGGGCAGATGAAGACACCATCCGTGCACTGATGTGCCTCTGCCGTACAAAAAGCATGCTAACAAAGTCATTCTTTTACCATGAAATGGTAAATGTGTGCTGGATGATTTTGAAATATGTTGTAAATGTTTGTAAATGATTTGTAAATGTAAATGTTTTACATATAAATTATTTTACATTGCAGGGTACCTTCAGGGGCACTTTGGGAACTCCAAGTCACCAATTCACCTTGTTTTTGGACTGTGGGGGGAAGCCCCACAACAACACAGAGAGAACATGCCAACTCCACATACAAAGTCAGGAGACTCCAACCATAGTCCTAAAAGCATGAGCCAATAATGCTAAGCACTGCACCACCATGCAGCAGGTATATATTTACATATATAAAGCATTATTCATTATTTAAATAAATATATTATTTATTTCCATGATCTGTCCCTTCTAGACAAAAAAAACAGCATTTTAGACCTTGTATTCAATGCGTGGTTATGTGCCAGAGATGTTAGATGTCTTTCAGGAGTTTTTCCTTCAGATCTCAGTCTCCCACTAGGGTCACATACTTGAGAATTTGTTATCAGACTTGTCTTCAATTATACAGTAGCTTTTATTAGAATAACCAAAAACAATATGTTTCAGGTTAAATGTACTTTTATAATGCCTTCATTGCACCTACATAATGCATTCATAGGACATTCATAAGCAGCATGTAAGTACCTTAACATCTTACTGTATAATAAAGCTGTTAGGATATGAGGATAATAAGATATACTTACATTCTGCTTATTAATGTTCTATGAATGCATTATGAAAGCGCAATGAATGTTCTATGAAAGTATAATGAAGGTGCAGTTAATGTAAAGTGTTACCAAAAATTCTGCAACTTTCCTTCCATTAATTAGCTGTAAAGCTTTATTGAAAGAAGATATTGTTTTCAAAGGTGTGACTTTTTTAGCCATTTCCCAGTTGTTAAAAAAGGCTTCAGTGCACAGATGGCTGAGGGCTCAATATACAAATTTGAGTTCAGCCTTGAATCAGTCTACATGATGTAATATTAATTATAAATTTATATAGAAGGCTCATCTAATTGACAGCCCTTAAGAGACTACAGAGTCAGGGAAATAAACCATACTGATATTGTAAAATATTCAGGAAAGTGCAAGAACCCACAGGCAAGAGAGACCCTCTTTTGGGGGGGTTTGAGGTATATCATGTGGTAAAGGGTACTGGGGTTAACTGAGCCTGGTAGCACTTCACTTCACAGGGAACATAAATACTTAGTACGTAGTAACTAATTTCTACTACTTAAGGTGAAAGATGTGTCATGATTTATTAATGATGAACAAACATGACATCAGTATCATTACTTGTTCCTTAGTAGTTCCTTCAGTTGTTCCCTGCCATTTACAGAATAAACATATATAGTAACAAATATAAGAAATATAGGCTGGGGCCTGACACAGGAACATGGATCTTGCTGGGTCTCGGAGGGCCAGTGGGTGACGCTGTAGGGTCTGTGGGGTCAGAGGGCACCGAGGGGCCATCAGGACGACAAGGAGTCACCAGGACATGGACTGATAGGGGCCGAGGGGTCTGCAGGACCAGGACTACAGGACAGGAGCCAAGTCCAGGAGGAGCCGCAGAGAGCACAGGACAGGAACCAAAACGGACAGGAGCCAAGTCCAAGAGGTGCCACGGAGAGCACAGGACAGGAACCATAACGGACAGGAGCCAAGTCCAGGAGGTGCCACGGAGAGCACGGGACAGGAGCCAGAACGGACAGGAGCCAAGTCCAGGAGGTGCCACGGAGAGCACAGGACAGGAACCAGAACGGACAGGAGCACAGGACAGGAACACTCCTCGAGACTGTGGGGGCCACGGGGATAGTGACAA
>JAODKN010000037.1:3198449-3208565 GCA_026774425.1 Petrocephalus zakoni
CTTCTTGGGGGTCCGGCCCCCAAGGAGACTGTCTGGTAAAACTCTGGCCCTCTGACAAATATAGTTGATGACCCCTGATCTAGAGATTCACAAAGAATGGGGAAAAGCCGAGGATTACTCCGCCTCGCTTATTATAAAGAATGTTCAGGAATAGGAAGCCTTCACAGAGTCAGGGATGCGGGGGTGGTGCACTTCAGCAATATGGATAATAGTTATATTATTACTGCAGTCATTCTGCTGTAAACCTAATCAGCGGAGAATGATATAAACGGACATTAATTTCTCATGCTTTATCCTTGTACCTACTCCCCTACACATCATTCTGTTTTAGCTGAAAAATCTAAAGGCTGATAAAAATATAGAGTGGAAAACATACTGCAATTATTTCTGATTCAAGGATTAGTGAGATGGCAGTCATAACTGTCAGATAAGTCTGGTTTCTGGATAGGTCTGGCTGAATAGGTCTGAAATATAATCGACTGCCTCAAAAAGTTTATTCAGCCTCTTTCTATTATTTCATCAGTAGGCAGAAATATCCGGAATGAACATTTTACAGTTTTTATGATGTGCTAAGCCTTTGCTGGAGTACTTGGGGAAGTGTGGTCATGCTGTCTCATTGACCGTCGAAGAGGGAGATGTGAACAGAATCGTATGATATGGGAATGGGGACCAGTTTAGCAAAGCAGTGGAGAGGAAAAGCTTATTTAATTTAATACGAGGCCAGCACTACTTATTTTTTAATGTAATCCTGGTAAAAGGAGCTCTGCAGTGATACAGAAACTTGTTGACTGGTGTATGAGGAGGCTAATTTCCATAATAATTTCACATTACTGATTATAAATATTTTGTTGATAAATGATTGTGGACACGCCTTTTAATTAGTGGAGTTACTCTAATTCACATTAATTTAGCCACACCCATTACTACATAATCAAGTAGCAGAATAGTTGGTTTTACAGATGTATTGGATATGATAGAATAGAATAGAAAACCTTTATTGTCATTGCACACAACAGGTATAATGAAATGCAGAAGAGGTTATTGACTTTCAGCTTAGTGCCATCTTTCCAACAAATCAGTTCGCCAAAATGTCTGCCCTGCTAGATCTGCATTGGACAACTGCAAGTGAAGTGATTGTGAAGAGGTAATGTTTCAGAGCAAGCACAAGCTCATAGAAAGGGACCTGATTACCTAACATCAATAGCCAACCTGAATGGCAGCAAATCCCACCAGCACTGTTCCAGAATCTAATGGAAAACCTTCCCAGAAGAGGAAAGGCAATAATAGGCAGACAAACGTCGTGCATAACCCCTTGATTTTTTGAATGAGATGTTGGACAATATGGTGTCCACATACTTTTGCCCATATACTGTGTATATAATTGCTGTCTATAAAGCTCTTAGACTTTCAGATCCATAAAGTAAAATCCACGTTTATACTCCAGCGCTTTTCAATATGAATATATTTTCATCCTTGCAATCTGTGGAACTGTGCTGCAGAGATTTGTGATGGAATTTAATGTACTTCATTTGCACCTGTAGAAAATCTGCCATCTTACACTGGTAGAATGTAAATCAGTAATTTTAAGTAATTTCAGGCTCTTTTAACAGCACTGTCTCCAATTGCATGGTTTGCAAAAATCTTTTTCATAATTTATAGCAGGGGTTAATCTGGAGTCAGCAGCCCCTGGGGGTCCACAGAGGATTTGCAGGGGGTCCTCAGAAATATATTACAAAAATACAAAAAGGGCGACCCCCTTTTTGGGTGAAAGTCTTCCCTGTCCTTAGTTACATATGTGATCATGCTTTAGTGATCGGGGTCCCTAGTGCTGGTCTGCTTTCATTTTGGGGTCCCTGGTCCATGAAAGGTTATCAAAATGTAAAACTTTTTGACTCATTTGACGAGTGCTTTTCATTTAATAAATGTGTGCAATGCCCAAAAAGTGTGATATCATTATTTATTCAGCGGTGTGATTTATTCATGCTGCCCGGTGCTTCTTAGACGGATGATGGCAGCCGGAAGGTGGCTCAGTACGCTCACTAAGCAATTTAACCTTTAACCGAATGTCGAAAACGTCTGATAAATAAATTGTGCTGTTTCAGTCAAACGTTTACAAATGCTGAAATTAAGTGAAGAACATTTTTCAAGAATCTGACAATCTTCAAAGTACTGAGATGTGTATATATTTTTAAAAATATATAAAATATGTTTATATAAGTTTTTAAAATAGGCAATTAATATTACTGTAACTACTACTGCTAATATGTCTAATGACAACAACAACATTATTATCATAATAATTGTAATACATATTGTATACTGACCTAGTGTGGGCAGGATCCACATCCACATCCCTGCAGGTGTGAGCCATTATTTCTGACCATTGAGTCACCATGGCCATTATTATTATTATTATTATTATTATTTATTTATTTCCTTGTTTGTTTGTTTCTTTTATTCATGCCAGCTTTGCGTAAACATCTGTTCAGTAATAAATAAACGCATAACAGGAAAATGTAATGCATTCAAGAGAGAGGTTGTGTGCAAACACATGAGCGTTTCAGATCATGCCTTCCTGTCAGGTAGTCCATATTAGGAACATTTATAAAATATCAGCAAACAGAATAGCCCATATTCTACATGTAACTAGATAATAGATCTGACCTTTGCACATTCCAGTAATAGCTGATAAAAGTAAAATGTCACTGGGCATTAATTCGAGTGCTAATGTAGAAAAATAACCAGCTTTTCACAAAATAGCTACATTTCAACACATGACAACTGACGGGAGATCTGTATATAATACTCAGGTGTATTAAGCAATAAGTAAATAACTCAATGTCAAGCCATTGTTCAGCAGAATCTCACATCATCTCGAACTTAATGCGATTTTTTGTGTCATAATTCCTATAATTCCCATAATTCCTAGATCAAAAAAAGCTCTCCATACCCAGGATGTGAAGCCAGACCCTTGATCAAAAATAATATAATATCATGTCTTAATTGAATAAATGGTAACACTTTACTTAATCCCACATACCTTCATAATGCACTATAATGCAGTGATAAAGTATTATAAACCCGACTATAACCATATTACTATAAAAGGCATAACACATTTTAATCATGTTTATTATGCATTATAAATGCTCTGTGAAGGTCTCATCTATAATGCACAATAGACACCTTCATAATGCTGCACTGTAATTCTTATTCTGACCATTACAATGCATTGTGAAGGCATCTATAGTGCAATATGTATGAGACATGAGAAACTTTTACTGTGTTATGTCATTTCATAAATAGTTATAGCTGTTTTAATACTGCTTTATGAATGCGTTATAATGAATTATAAGAAGAGTTATTAGGCTTTATGAACAGAATACTTTCAGATAGGTCCATTGTGTTAGGTCCATCTGATGTCTGTGACGAAATTCAACTGTAACTTTAGCGAGCAAAAGTACAGTCTTGGACTGCATAAAGACAGAACAGTAGAGGACAAAATCCCTGACATCATCCTGTCAAAACTTTCTAAGCTACCTGGATTACCAGCACTCAAGAAAGTCTTCACACATTGTAGAAGCTAAGGTCAAATAGTAGCTGTTGTTTGGTATGTTTTCTGTCAGATCTGGAACAGTGTTCGGGGCTTCATAAATGGCATCCATAATCTGTAATAGTAGGTGCCCCAACACAGGGAGGTATAGTGGTTTCAGGAATGGTTGAACTATGAGGGGGCAAGAAAATGCATCAGCCTGGGTGTTCTTCCTTCCAGGGAAGAACAGTGAAATAGATTGTAGTAAAGAAGAGGGCCCACTAACCTGCTGAGGGTTCAGTATTTTAGACTCTTGGATATCCTATGATCTGGAGACAAGAAAAGGATGATTTGCTCCAAGCTAATGCCTTAACTTGAAGTACCGATTGAAGTTTTCTGTTCTCTATATCATAGTTTCTCTTGAGGGTAGGGCTGTTAGGTATAGAAATCACAGGGAATAGATTTGGATGGTGTTCAGTGATACTACAAAAAAAAACAGCCCCCACATCTACCACTGAGAAAAAGAGAAAGGTAGAGTGTGGCTGCTTGAAATGTGCACAGAGGTGAACAGCTGTTTGAAGAGTCGACAAACATCATCATCAGTACACACTATCAAAATTTACCTACAAATTACCTACTGTGCAATGAAAAATCACATTTACTATGCCTTGGAAAATCACATGAATGACTGCAATGCAGGGGGCCATTAGCAAGCACATATGACACACTGTAACAAGATACTCATAGTGCCCACCAGTGGTGATACACATAGTTTTCCATTTATCTCCTTGCTGAATTCTGATTGTGTGTGCTTCTAACTTGGTGAAGATAGCAGCAGTCTGGACCTGTTCCAGAACTGCGGGAACCAAGGGAAATGGGTCGTGGAACTTAATAGTGATCTCAGTGAGAGGCAGTTTCAAAGTTTTCGAGAAAACTTGAAGCAGCAAGACCTGCTTATTGCTGGAATATGTAGGATGTATGTCAATGGCACAGTCCCATGGGCAATTAGGTGATAACGCAGATGCCATAGTTCAACATAGTACAACAACATTGTAAACATGCAGCAACCGCAAGATCAAATGATGAAAAGCCACAAATTCAGTAGAAGTCAGTCCTCATATGCAGCAAAGATTTTTATTGTTGGAAATCCTTTGCTAGAACCTATATCCAATGTCCAGTGGTCAACCATTAGCCAAGGTCTGACTGTGGACAACAGCTAAGGTTAAAAAATCTTGTTGTGCTAAGCTGGCATTTTCTTCTTCCCTATGCCACTGGGAATGTGAAGCCACTTGTAGTAACTGGTTTTCAAGCTTACTAATTAGTGGGTGTGGTTTAGTCCAGGGTACTTGATTATTGGGTGGTGAAGCTTTAACAGGTGGCTGATATCCATGTTCCTGAAGGAGAAGTGCAGTCACGTATAATTTGGCCGTAGCACTTACATTTACAATTATTTAGCCAGGGTGACATGCAAGCGAGGCTGATGGTGCAGTACAAGCATACTGCTGTCAAAGAACCAAGTAGGTATAAATGAGACTAGTCTGAGCTTCCTATGAATGTCCAGTAACATAGGCAAGTAGCATGGGGGGAAAAACTCCACAGTATATATAAGCATAAGACAAGCTATTGAGAAGAGTATACAAATCAAAACACAGAGGAAAAAAAACGGGCAAAAAATTGTGAGAAGAAAGAAACATGGGGAGAAGCAGCCAAATGCCACACCTCTGTTTGAACAATAAAGTATTACATAAGGGATATTTGCTGGTTATTATATTATTGTTACCGGCATCCCATTACCTGCCTACCAGCCTTTGATTCTCCTGGGACCGACTGCTTGGGCCACTGAAAGTGTAAGTGATGTGTTGCATTGAGAAGAGGGGCGCTGTCTCCACAAGAGATGGAGGGAAATATTCAGTTATCTCCACCCAGGGTTTGTGTACTTCCTGATTACCACGGCCGCCAATTCCTTCCTGTCGAGTCCTAGAGGAACACCTGCAGAGCTCTTCTCCAATCAGAGGATGAATTTCTGAGGAAGTGACAGAGAGCTTTGTGAGATTTTGCAAAGAAGTAAATCCTCTTTTCTGGCTGCACTATCCTTTGGTGTAATATATGAGTAGGATATTTGTTCTATTATGGCCCCTCTGTACATCACAGTGGGTGCTCAGTCTACGCCATAAGCTACCTGGATTTCGAACTATGCTTAACTCAGTGGTGGCTGCTGGTGAAATTTTTTTGTGAAAAAAAATCTACAGTGATCCCCAATATATTTTCAGACCTGATCCTATATTAGTCATTGTTACAAAAATTCATTAAACTGTAGTTATAACATTTTTTATGGGTTTCTAATTTCAAAGAATTGCGGCCTTCCATTGTATAACTGTTAACCTGCTGAGCTGATACTTAGAAAGTGATGCTGACAAAAAATACGGTAATAAAAATTTTCAACAAGTGCACCCTTTTCTGAAATAAAGCCACTATAGAAATACATGTAAAATGAATGCCATGACTTGATTAAAATATTTGTAGACTACATTAATACTTTGCTCTGAATTACACCAGAAAAAGCCAGAACACTGTCATTGCGGGAAGCACATCTGCGATCTCTCTTTGTTGTCTAAGTTTTCCCCCTTTAGCGTTCCTAAATGCTGGCTTCTGTCGACCCAAGAATGAAGTCACATCAATCAACAGTTTTCCTCATCAGATTTGGCTAACTGGAGATGCACGCTTTCGTCAATCAAACTATCAATCCTTACTAGAGTTGCCAATTTAAATCTACAGAAATAAGCAAGCCCCCACCTCCCCCTGGGTCCATGTCAATAAAATTTGCAGGCGGGGGGGGGGGGATGGATCACACAGTCTGAAAATCACATCCTTTATTGGTTCAAAACTGCACGCAACATTTTAGTTTTTCAATACAGCAATATACAGAATGCATGCCAACTCAAATCCTCACATTTCCTAGAACACTGACATGTACCATTAGCACAACAAAAAAAAATTAACAAAAAAAAATTTACATTCTATATATTTATAGTATATACATAGGATTAGCCACACTTAAGACCAGTATTTCTTTCCCTCAAAGCATTTCTATTTCTTGATCAGAAACCAAAAAAGAATACAGTAGTACCAATTGATGAAACATGTAAATTCCGTCATTTATTTTGATGAAACACAAAAATATTAATAATACAAATAATTAATAATACAAAAAATGAAATATTAATAATACAAAATATTTAATGTAGTTACTTTTATTACAGTAATTGCTATTTTGTTTTTCTGAATACTAGGTGACCATTGACTTTTAAGACTGCAAAGTGAACATTGACTTTTGTAATGAATTAAAGGTGCATGTATGTCACTGGAAATGATTATGTCTATTTATTAGTCCTTCTGAGGTATTTTTAGGGCATTATTTTCTTGTAACCAATTCATGACGTGAAACGTGGTATGACTTTATTGGTGAACAGGTGCTTGATGGCTGAACTGTTCTGAATGTTTAAACGTGTGTCAGTCATCTTTGGGTTGGGAACTGACAGGAGCGTGAGGCATGCGTCACCTTGTGGGTTTACAGATGTGTCATGTTCCATAACTATCCAATCAACTATTAAATAGAATGTGATGAGCAATACATCAAAGTCTATAAGCTCAGTGAGGCAGAAAATATTTTGCTTCACTGGAGTTCCTTTTATCAAGCTGAGGGTGCGCTGTTTTTCACAAGAATTTCGACATTTTTTTTAAACCACCACACTTTTTCAGCTCCACATTGAAATGGTTGTGATCACACAGTGGCATTAAAAAATATTTTATGTGATATGAATGTTATGTTTTTAATTTAACTGAAGTGGAATGATCCTTAACTCCAACCCACATCTTGATCCAAGGTTAATGACCTTAATCCAGTGTCTCCCTTGACTCCCAGTGTTCTTTTGATGGGCCATTTTAATAGGGTTGGTTACTTATGGTTTAGGTTACGGTTGGGTAGGGGTTAAGGCTGTTGTGATTGGGATTAGGGTTTTTTCCATAGAAAAGAATTATTATTGTTTTTTTTTGCCACCTTAGAAGTTCCACATATTTTTAAAATGCTACTGGAGTTCTGAATTATACACAGGATTCGTGATGTTAATCCTGATACTTGGAGTGTTATGGGGAGTTTATTTATTGTTAATGAACTGTGACGACTTTTGGTTTCTTTTGACAACACATAAAATATCACCTTCACACATAGCATATAACTTTGCACCTATCTGTATTTTGAGAGCTGATTGAATTGGATGGTAATGTTCACGCTCATGTCGGTGAATAAAATTATGCCGAATCCCAAGACTTCAGTTGTGCTCTGTCTGACAAACTGAGGTGCACATAGTCTAATCTGCAATCATCACACAGGGAGAGTAATCTCAACGGTGGTCATCATTTCAAATGTCCCCATCAAAATTATATGGAACTGGTAACTTCAAGGCTAATGTGCCACATAAAGAGGAACAGTTTGGGCATTAAATGCAGAGAAGTGCAGTCAAAATGTTAAAAAAAATAATAATGATTATGTGAAATTTATCATAGGCATGATTTTTCATAATCTGTTATTATTCAAACTACTGTTATCTGGACCTTTGTATTGATGATTATGAATATTTAATTTCTCTAGTATTTAAGTATTCCTGTCATTTTTTTAATATTCTATCTGTACAAATTAAACATGTCTAACATTTCTGCATAAATTCTAAGCAAAGCCTTTTTTGGAATAATCAGTGGTGCAAACACAATGCTGGAAAGCCACTCCAGTACAGTAAACCTGCAGGTGGTAAAATGGCCGGTTAAGCACAATTAAAGTTACTGTGTTCAGGCTCGGCAGCTTTTCACGCAGCAGAGAAAAGGTATTGTACTCCATAATTCATATTTACAGAAATTCACTGTAATTCAGAAAAATGCCATTTTTCTGTTGTGCTCTCAGAAGCCTATGAAAAAAGAAAATAAGTACAAAATGTCATGCTGAAATGATTTCTCAAGTCCATACCTCTCCCGAACAAACCATTCCAGCGTTTTGTTTATTCCATGTGTTTTAGGCCATTGTAACAAAGGCTTAGGAAGCAGACAATGGCAACAAAATGTGCAAGTGTTTAGGTCAAAGATAGTACTGTAGTACCCAGATGGAGAACACAGAAGGCTTTCTTATTGGTCTGCTGCCACTGCCACTGACTTAAGGCAGTATTTCAAAAAGTATTTGAGGGATCATTTTTCAAACTTTTCAGAGGCATTGAACAGGTGATTAGCTGGAAATGGTTACATTTTAAGGCAGAATTTTAATGTTATCCCATTCTTAATATATAGGCTTTAATATGGAATTGGCCCGCCCTTTGCTGTTGCTCCCAGTTGCTTCCACTTTGTTATAACACCACTGACAGTTGACTGTGGAATATTTGGTAGCGAGGAAATTTCACGAATGGACTTATTGCACAGGTGGCATCCTATCACGGTACCACGCTTGGATTCACTGAGCTACCGAGAGCGACCCATTCTTACACAAATGTTTGTAGAAGCAGTCTGCATGCCTCCGTGCTTGATGTTATACTTCTGTTTCCATGGAAGTGATTGGAACACCTAAATTCAATGATTTTAAGGGGTGTCCCAATACTTTTGTCAATATAGTAATCATTAAGGAATTTGACAATGTAATTTAGAAACGTATGCAGCAAGTTATATAAATAACTGAATTTAGAGGAATGTTGGGATGTAATACTGTGTTGTGCAATTTTGACCGACTTTCTGATCTTCAGACAGCATTGTAAAGATGTATTGGTGTTGTCAGCATGGTGGCACATGAAAGAACAGGCACAGATCTGCTAAACTTGATCACGCTGAGACATATCACACAGTCAGGCTTCTAATAAATATTTTGTTTTAGAGTAAAACTTTTGGTATACCGCAGAATTTTTTATCAATGAAATTGTGGGGAACGTCCCTCTCCCCATAATTTGGCGATATATATTAAGTACCCCCCCATGCCAAAATACTAGAATAACATCGCTTTTGCATCTAAATACCTTACAGCACAGTATGAAGTATGGATGGTATGAAAATTTTGATACTACCCAAGTCTAATATGGTGAGCTAGAAATAGAGGTTTGCGGTGCCTGCCCCACCTTATAGGCAACATAGACAAGTGTGCTTAAATATGTACCTGTGCCAGTGGGAGTAGTTTAATTAGGCAATTCTTCAGATTATAAGGGTGTCCACATACTTTTAGCCATATAGTTATAATTCATCTAGAATTCCTACAGCAAGTCACTGTTCACCTTGCAGAAGCCCTAGACCTTTAGGGTAAAAGCTGGTCATGAAATCTGCAAGGTCCATTGACCTGGCTGCCTCTTCCCCAAGCAGATCTACCATGTCAATCTGCAGAATCAATCAACTGAAGCATGGCCTCTCCTGTCAGGGTGGGAACGCTGAAGGGTCTCCACACTCTGCCCATGTTTGCAGGAACATACTCTCTGGCTTCTCAGGCAGCACATACACTCACCTAAAGGATTATTAGGAACACCATACTAATACGGTGTTTGACCCCCTTTCGCCTTCAGAACTGC
>JAODKN010000037.1:3224303-3238130 GCA_026774425.1 Petrocephalus zakoni
GACCCACCCCTGCCATGTGACGTGTACCTCCCGGGACAGCCACCAGGTCCACCCCTGCCATGTGACGTGTACCTCCCAGGACAGCCACCAGACCCACCCCTGCCATGTGACGTGTACCTCCCGGGACAGCCACCAGGTCCACCCCTGCCATGTGACGTGTACCTCCCGGGACAGCCACCAGATCCACCCCTGCCATATGACGTGTACCTCCTGGGACAGCCACCAGGTCCACCCCTGCCATGTGACGTGTACCTCACGGGACAGCCACCAGATCCACCCCTGCCATGTGACGTGTACGTCCCGGGAAAGCCACCAGGTCCACCCCTGCCATGTGACGTGTACCTCCCAGGACAGCCACCAGATCCACCCCTGCCATATGACGTGTACCTCACGGGACAGCCACCAGGTCCACCACTGGCATATGACGTGTACCTCCTGGGACAGCCACCAGGTCCACCCCTGCCATGTGACGTGTACCTCCCGGGACAGCCACCAAGTCCATTGTGACCCTCTACTGGTTAAGCAGCTTGAATTAAGATTGACAGATGGATAAATTATATATGGTGCTGAAAAATCTGTGGTAAAATGGTATTTATGTGAGAGTACGTATGTCATAATGAACCTCATTCTTTAAGCATGATTAAAAATTGACTAGTTCATGACTTGGCTAGAGAAATATTACATGACTGGTAAGTTTCATCATTAATTTTCAACAGCTGCAACATAATGATAATAATAATTATAATAGTAATAGATGCAGCACAGTGATGTCGTGGTTAGCACTGTCTCCTCGCACTTCCGAGACCAGAGTCTCTGCCATGGCTCCATGTGCGTGGAGTTTGCATGTTCTCCCCATGTCATTGTAGGATTTCCCCCCAGCTACTCCCTCCAGTCTAAAAACACTGTAAGGTGAATCGGACTTACCAAAATGTCTCTGGCAGGTGTGCCCTGCGATGGGCTGGTGCCCCATCCTGGGTTGTTCCCTGCCTTGTGCCCATAGCCTCTTGGATAAGCTGCAGACATCCTGAACTGGACAGATGGGTACAGAAAATAGATGGATAATAATAAGAAGAAGTAGATGAAACACTGTTTCGGACAAGTTATGACGATTTTTTCTTTTTTATAGTGCAAAGACATATTTTTTAAATCTGCTGGTCTAATAGCTAAAAAAATTGTTTCATACTGAAATCACCTTTTTCTCTTACAACTTTAAGAGGCTTTACTTTAGGCTAGCCTCTAAAATGCTTCCCTATTAAAACTATATTGAATTAATACACACAAATATACACCACCTGCATTTATGCCACCTGATGGAGACCTAGCGGTGCGAAGCAGCTTCACAGAAAGACGTCCAGGGCAGATCTCTACTTAAGGGAGAAGGACATGACCGGCAGAAGAAGATAGCTCAGATGAGGAAGACATTGCGTCACGGACAGTAGCTCTATGCGTTTGCCTATGGGAAAGATATCTGAGAAGCTGGAGCCGGTGTATCAGCTGCTGGTTATCCGTGATGGACAGCATGCAGCGATCTATTGGCTGTAGGCTTTGTAAATTTCATTCACCGTAACCCAATGGCAAAGGCAGAAAGCGAAAGAGAGGGAGAGAGAGAGAGAGAGAGATCGGCTGTTAAGAGCCTCGGTGTTTCCACCCTATTCCCCCGTTGCGTCTCTCTCTCTCTCTTTCTCTCTCTCTCTCTCTCTCTCGCTCTCTCTCACACACACATACACATTCACTCTCTCTATCTCTCTCTCTCTATCTCTTTCCCTCACGTATGAAGGCAAAAGATTCCCTACAATTTGCAGGTCCTCTGCAGCAAATTTTGCGAACTCCTCAAATGCATGCAGCGGAAAGGCTACAGAAAAGCTGCTTTTTTATTTCTGAAATAGCACCTTGGCTGTATACGTGTGCATTTGGACTGCGAGATTACATTTTTTGCAGGACAGGACGCGGAGTTTAGGCTTTTTTCCCCCATGTATATCCATGTACCCCTTTCCCTGAAGTCCGAAATAGGGAAAACGACTCATGGTACATAGATCTGGTAAGTGGCGTTCTCTCATTGTAATGTGGAATATGTTTTATAGAGATGAATGATCACTGGGTGAGCAATTATTCACCAAGGAGATTGAGTCCGCATTGTGCAGAAAGTGCGTGCAATAGGGCTTCTAGTGATGTGCGTTCTCATGAACAAGCGTAATGAAGTAGGCAATCCCAAATTAAAGCGTGCAGAAGCGGCATCACAATCATACACCTCTGCCAGACGTTTGATGAAATCGCAGTGATGGAAATTCAAGGGAATTGTTGAATGAACAATTCAACTGCCTGAATACCGTAATGCATAGTTTGACCTAATTCATCCCTACCCCAATCTATATACTTTGATATATATATATATATATATATATATATATATATATATGTACATATATATGAAATTTATTTTTTTCTTATCCAGCACACCGTGCACGAATGAAAATAGTGAGATGAGCGATAAACCCTAAACCTGCGTAGCAGCTGGAGTAGAAGTCGCGGTAAAAGTAGCTTACTTTGGTCTTTCTGCCCCAGATGAAACAACATGAAGGACAGGGCTTGGTGATTGGATAGCTTCCAGTGTTTTAATCATTTTATATTATTTTCAAAGCTAGAATTGCACATTGATGACTGGATTCGAAAAACTAAAAAAAAAAAGAAAAGAAAAAAAGATCAGCGGTGTAATTACACAAGCATCATTCACAAGCACAAACGCACGCAGACACAGCACAGCTGCCTTTTCTGTACTGTTATATAATGGGGTCAGACTGAGACACGAAGAAGGCTGATTGCAGCTGTTAAGCACGCTATACGTTTATTTACCATATTTGTCCATTCAATTTTTATTGCGGTTATTTTTGCCGCCAATGTATAATTAAGGCTATGAAGCAATTTATGACGAACTCGACTTGCAAAATCAACATCACACCACAAGGTGGCAGTGTGGACAGTTATTCTTTTCAAGGTCCTTGTAAAAGATTAACGTGTTATACACGATCTCTAGAAATTTCACCCCTGCAATGTGCATGTCTGTAGTGCATTTTTCACTTAATAAGCCACCAAGTACAATAATTTAATCACAATACTGCCAAGACTGAAAACAAAATATGCTATGTTTGTAATACAATAGCAAGAGTATGCTTTTGGCTGCACTTGTCATTTGTGGCATTTGTGTCATTTTTTCCTAATATCTATACTTTATTCGGTAGTTTAAAAATTCACCTTGACGTTATTCAGGCACTTACAAAGAGTTGCCAGGCTTTTAAAATTTAAAATGATTACCTTTTCATTAAAAGAGACATGTTTTATATGTTTATGTACTTATTTAATAAATTATATAAAAATGTAACGAGATATATGTGCTTCTCTGGTAATAATAATTAATATTGTATTATTTATGGGATCACACATCACTAAATAACATGGATTTCACTGTATATCAAATGCTCATCAATTCATCAGCAAAGTACATCTGGACGTCTTATTTCTCTTCATTGCTGTATACTACTACCACTATTATTATGATGATTATTATTATTATTAATAATAATAATAATAATAACAATAATAATGATAATTGCTATTATCATCATCACCATCGTCATCATTTTGTATGATAATTACGAAGATGATTGGTGGTCGTCATTATTAAGCTCGCTGCAGTCATGTATTGGATATGTGATCGGAAAATGAACAGATGGAACTTAATAGCAACATTATTTCCAAATAAATAAACCGATACTTAAATTCCATTTTTATCTATATACTCCTTAGTCTTATTTTTATCTATACTGTATGAATTTGTTTTGACATTAGTAAGGCATCCTTCAGCTCACAGCTTTTAAAGCAAAGACATGCTTAACGTATTATGCTGTGGGTCCTTGCAAGATACCTTTTGTAGATGTATACACCGCAAAGCCTTGAAGGCAGACCCCTTTACCGCGTCCCACAAGTTCCATAAACAAACTGGTGAATAAGTAATTGCCCATTGGGCACAGAGATCAATATTTTTCTCTTTAGTCTGGTTAAAAAAGTGTGGAGCACAACTCAGCTAATGTGCACTGAAATGCTGTTTGTCGAGCGCTTATGATTCCAGCCTTGTGGTCCCCGCGTCTGCCAAAGGAGTTGTTTACTGAGTCCTGTCACCTTTTAATAAATCTGTCCACTGTTAATTCTCAAGTTGCAGTGTTGCCATCAACCAGGCGGTAGTATGAATGGGGAATATTATCATAATGGGGACGCTTCCTTTATTCTCCGGCTTTTGTTTGCTTTCGTCTGTTATGAATTTTTTAATTGTTTTCTATGCTCATGTTTGGGCACAGGAATGAAGAGAATTTCTCTTTCAAGTTAGTTTGCTTTCAGCAACCCCCGTCTTTCATTTTGGTCAGCTGTAGAGTTCTGTGTACAGCGATGATAATCATTAAAAGCCAATTTTAATAACCCTATGTTAATTAAAACACACGTGAATAATTTCCCTGCTATCACACATAGCAGATTACGGTTCCTGGGGTTGCTGCGATTCATCCTTCCCCATCTGCTGTGAAAGGATGTATTTTCATTAACATATGAGGTCTTCAGCATTCAGGTCTTACATACATCTCTCTGGCAGCTCCAGAATAGAGCAGTGGTACTCTGCCCTTGATAATCACCAGGCATAAATCTTATAAATTGTATATGGGATGTATGCAGACAGGAGCTGAACATCTTATGCTTCAGTGTTATATCAGAGCTGTCCCTACATGAACGGCTAAATGAAATTGCAGCATCGTTTCTATAAATAAATATACAAATAAATAAATTGTTTTGGAATGGCAGCCCACAAGACATGAAATCTTCCATAAATG
The DNA here is from genome assembly GCA_026774425.1 of Petrocephalus zakoni. NCBI lineage: Eukaryota > Metazoa > Chordata > Actinopteri > Osteoglossiformes > Mormyridae > Petrocephalus > Petrocephalus zakoni. The sequence continues at coordinate 3,229,175 of JAODKN010000037.1, forward strand.
AGCATGCAATCATTTCATATTTTCAGAATATACAAAGGCATCTGTTTTTAAGGCCGCTAATGAAGATGTCACCTCCCCGGACGGTATAGCACATGGTAATGCAGCGCAGTTCAAGTGACAGCGATGGACTCTTGACTCACTGAGCATTTGCTTATGCGATGAAGCTGTCGTTTCCCACTATTTCAAAAATATGAAAACTAATTAATCAGCTTTTTAGAATTAACCAACTGTGCCGGAATTCCCGCTGACCAATCTGCATTCATCAAGCGTGCTGGGCAAAAATGAGCATTTCCCTTCGAAATTAAATTGCATGCAGGAAATTTTGTGCCAGTTAGTTTATTACTGTTGATAGAAATGTTTCCAACATGCAAATTCACTATTCATTAAATTAATTTACTAAGATCATTTTTTATATGTACTTTACTTCTTAATGTAAATATTTTATGGTTAAGTACCCCTTTTTTGGTTAAGTAAGTTATACAGTAACAAGAGCCAAAAAATGTTAATGGGTCATGATGCCAGAACAAGATATAGGTTTTACCTTTAAAGAAACTGAATCTTGAGTAAAGCCATTTGGGATGGATGGCCTGTATACATATCACCGTGTTCTCTATTTACAGGCAAGGAGCTAGTTTTTTTCCTTCATGCTTCCAATATGTCTTTGCAGTGTTACAACTGGCATGATTAAGTTGGTGTGAAGAATGCAGCTGGGGGGACACTGCAATTTTTTGCTTTAATAGTTTTTAGACTTGCTTTGTAAATATTTATTAAAATTTGATAGCCTTGTATTTAAGTAAGGGTGTCATGGTGGGTAGTGCTGCGCTCTTACACTGGGGGTTGAGTTACCGCCCCCAGCTCTGTGGGGGAATTGGTGCCTCCCGATTCCCTTTAGAGTGGGAGTAAGTGTCCTGTGATTGGCTGGCATCCTGGACGGGGCGCCCTGTCTTGTGCCAAGCACTTCCGGGGATATGGGGTTATAGTGACAAATTATGTGGTATGGAAGATGGATGGATGTATGATTTAAATTAATGTTTAATAGATCAGTTGTTATTTTCATAAAAACTGAATTTTCATTGCGGAGACGAAAGGTGAATTAAGTCCCTTCTACCACTGGCTACAGGGCTTTTGCGGGGAGCCCTATTTTCTGGTGTGCACCGTAAAAGTAAAGTATAACCTACAAGACGAAAATGGATGATTTTTTGGAGCTTCCCCTTAATGTCGAAGGGGAGGCTTTCAAGGGATCTCGTGTCCTTTGCTGAGGAGCCAGGCTCCCCCTAACTGTCCCGTAAATTTAAACCCTGGACGTGAGTATTGTTGTTCATTGGAGTTCTTGCACTAAGAACAAGGAATGACCTGGGAGCTCTACAGCGTACATTACCACTGTTTCTGAGGCTCTCATTATGGATACCCATGGACAGCAGATGCAATGGTTAAGGACCTAAATTTATGGTTATGATAAGTAGAGGGAAGGTATGGGGTCAAACAGCTTACGTATAGAGCTGTAGCAATATTAGAATTATGGTTTTTAGATATTCTGAAAAGTGAACAAAAATAAAGAGGCCGTATGGGTGTGTATCTTATTTTTACTGGGACTGGAAGGAGTTTTATTTGAGCCTGAGCAAAGTCATAAACAAGGTATGATTTAAGGTACATTGCAATGCTGTCCTTCTGCTATGAAGGTCCAGAAGCTGTCAGTCAGGGACACTGTTGGGACTTGGTAGGACTATGAATACTAAGTCATTTGAAAGACTAGAAATATTAAAATCAATACAAAACAAGAAAAAAATTTGTTTTTGTTTATATATGTTTATATATTATTGTGTTATAATTTTATTTCCTTCATTTTTATCTGCTGAATTTTTAGCTGTCATCAAATTGTTTCTGTTATGCAGGTGATACAGGTTATCTTGAATGACTGCAGTTTGAAATGACCTGTTAATCTTTTAAGATGCTGGCAGTCCTTGTGTCAGTGAGAAACAGCAGACTTATTCAAAGGACATCTGAATAGCAGCAAAACTCAATCCTCAGCCTTAGTAGAAGAACAAAACAGCAGATAGCACAAAATAAGCCGATAGCACATAAAATAGTACTGGACCCAACATGAACCCCTGGGGTACACCCTGTGTGAAACTGGACATATATTCTGCCTGAAAACCGTATTACATAGATTGACCTAATTCATTCATATTAAAATGTACACTTTCATTATATATCCCCCCATGCATTTTTGTTAAGTATTTTGCCATTATTAGTTTATGCAATTAGTGGAAATGGGTGCTAGACTGTTGATAGATATGTTTTGATTGGCAGATTTTTTGCCAAATATGTATGCATTACAGTACAGTAAAATGTGTGATAATGGTCTAACAGTAAGTGAACTTCCCTGAACTTATGGAAAAAACTATAGTTTTATTAAAGTCAGGCATATTGAAGTCTTAGGAAGCTCTAGTTCTAATATCTCAATAATATCTCACATTAGTTTATCTTTATATCTCATCAAAGCCATGTTTTTTATTTGTGTAATATTTATGATAACAGGAATATTTCCCTAGAGTAACAATATGATAAATTCCAAGAGCTTGATGTGATGATTTTTATGGGAAATTAATCAACATTATATGAAAGAAGAAAGTCAAAATTTTCGGTCCCTTGCCCGAGGTTCAAGGTTTTGTGTTTCAGTCTCTACCTAAGCAAAGACATCTTAAATTCCCCCCTGTTCACATTTGTTATGTGACATTTATTCCCAATGAAATCTTTGAGAAGTCCTGACACAGAACTATTTATGATATTTTTATGAATATGAAACGTGCCTCAAATCTTTATACATGGTGGCCCACATAAAAGTAGCCCCCAATTTATTGTTATACCTATACAGGTCAGTTATATGCTGGCTACCCTGTAGAATAATAATGATAAGAAGAATAAATGCCCTGAAGGAGTAAGTATGACTTGCACTTTTAGTTAGTATCTAAACGTAAAATTTTTATTTAAATAATTAAAACACAATTCAGATGATGCAATGTTTAATTTAAATTCATTAAACTGATTCTTTAAAATGATTATGATGATTGAACACTTTGATAACAAGATTACATCGTGTGGTTTCTGTGCTTATAATGAAATGAAAAGCATAGAAAATTGTGAAAAGAAAATTCTTGTAGCATTCCATAGTGAAGTGGACGTGTCTTTCACCAATACATTTAGCTGGCAGAGAGTGACAAATCTTTTATGCTGTGGAATTTTATGACATGTATAGCTATGACTTCTTTCGGAAATGGCTGATCCAACACAACGCATATAAATTATAAATTATAAAAAATAAGCCCATGTCTGCTGGATAAACTGTTTTCTTTTTTCCCATGAGGCCAAAATATGATTAAAACTTGATGAAAACATGATGAAAATTTTTTCTTACAAGCATAAATGGTCTTATACTCCACTAATCCAATACATCCACCAACTGTACTGGGTGCAGCTGTTGCAGCGATAACATGGCGCATTACACCTCATAGCTGTATAAATCAATGTTGTTCAGCCTAACAGCATGAACCCGTGGCAGCCAGTTCTCAGAGCACCTCTGTTAATGTGGGAAAGCATTAATAAATGACTACTGAACTAATGCTCCAATTTAAATAAGTGTCATTGATCACAGGCGCAAAGAAGCGTTGTAAACAGGTCCAGGGATAATTCCTTTGAGGACAATGAATGAATGAATGAATGAATGAATCAGGCTTTACTACTACTAGCTATCAGGTCATTGTATAAAAGGACAATCATTTGTTTTGAATTGTGAAAAATAGGAAAAGAAAATGCTACAAATAATTTTCTTCATGCAAGATGATTCCTTTAAAAAGTTGAAATTAATTAGGCTGAAATTCATTCATTTATTATACAGGGTAACATGACTAATCATTCAAACAAAACTGAGAACTTAGTTTAATCTACCTGGTTTTAGTTGACCCTGAAGACAGTGATAAAAAGGCATTCTGGGATCTCTGGGAATGGTATTCATTTTATATTTTATATCTAAACCATGAACTTCACTGACTTTAGACATTCTAACATACTTACCATTTAGTTAACATTTGCTCAAATATGTGGTTTTATGTCAGGAAAAGTGCAGCTGCAAAATCCAAACCTGGCAAAGATTTGGAGAGATGTTCAGGTGTTCCAGGACATTTTACAGTGTGCAGATGTGGTTTTCTAGGGGATGGGATCTGCTTAGAATATGAAATAATAAAGCACGGCCAAGGGATGCTAAGACCTAAGGTAAAAAAAGTACTTCAGGGCACTGCAAAATTCAGCAAACTTCTATGCAGACATGTTTGCGATGTTCTGAAGCACATATTATGAGTTGCTAATTGAAAGCTTGCTCTCTCTTCCCTCACAGTTTTTCCAGCCAGCTGGAATCCATTCTGGGAAGTAATACTACCTACAAACAAAGAAAAATCTTCGCCCCCACTTTGAAGTGCCGAAGCAAGGCTCCCACCAAGACCTTCTTCCTGGAATGGGGAGCTCTGAGCAGGCATACATTATTGCTGGGCGCTTCTTCTGTTTGTCTAACATCGTTGGGTGAGATCAGCTGTTTGTGCTGTGGCACAAGCATATCATAACCCAGTTTGGCTACAGTGGACCATGGCAAGACCCGGGGGAATTGTATGGCTACCATTCATCTTCACCCACATCCACGTCATTCTGAATGTAGATCTGCTTCTCTGGATCGCCGTTCTGGCTGTGAGATTTACTGCCGTCAACTGCCAACAGTCCCAGTATTCCATAGTCACCACAAATTATGGGAAATTACGGGGATTAAAAATGCCTTTGCCTAATGAGATCCTGGGGCCTGTGGAACATTACTTGGGAATCCCATACGCCTCCCCACCAGTTGGGGAACGGAGGTTTCAGCCTCCAGAGCCACCCTCCTCTTGGTCTGGCATCCGCAATGCCACTCAGTTCGCTCCTGTCTGTCCACAATACCTTGAAGACAGATTTCTGCTCAATGACATGTTGCCAGTCTGGTTTACCGCCAATTTGGATACAGTGATGACCTACGTGCAGGACCAAAGTGAAGACTGTCTCTACTTAAACATCTACGTTCCCACGGAAGACGGTAGGTCACATGCTTATTGGAATCTAGTCATCGTTTTTTTGTAACACTGCATCGTCATCCAATGGATTTCATTACAAATTCCCATTAAAGTACATCCAGTTTATAATTATTCTTTGTTTGTACGTTACAAAAAATTATATTGAAATAAACATATATTTATGAGAACAATTAGTGTGCCTTTTGCTAAATTTCTCTTGTTCCCTTTTTTGGGGAAATGTGTAATGTCATTTAGCATAAATAATAAAAGGAGAAACACACTAACGGTTCACCATGTGCAGAAATCCAGCGAAGATATTGAGCATAAAGAAATCCTAATGATTTATGGCTACATTTACTCTCTATTTATGGTTTATCAGCATAGTAATGTATATATGGTGAAGCTACAGTACTTCAGATCCCAAGGTGGATGGGTTCTTCGTGAGCCACCAGTCACTGATCGGTTTCATTCTCATTACATTGGTCATTGGGTGAGGTGGTAGTGATTGACTTGGTAGTCCCATTGAAAGCAGATATCTACACATCGTTTCTCCTGCTATTAGCAATCTCACTGTTGAATATGACAGTGGTCCATGCCTTGGGAGACATTAGAGTTTCTTATGCAGCTAAGTCATGTCGCGTCTTTTGCCCCACACAGAAAAAAAACATAAACAACATAAGCAATATGATTTCGAGCATCATGTTGCAGCACAATATGATATTCCCTTGCACACTATTTGTAAATATATATATTTGAGATGGAACATTATCTAGAACAGAAAGGGATTATGTATATAAACAATGAGCTCAAACTTGATGATTTAAATATGATTCACTAACATTTGTAAACTGAAAACGGATTCCATAGTAGGTCAATGCGGTCCTACAAGTCTGAACAGAAGGCATTAATGGAACATATGTTTGTTATTGTATACTTTATTGTATACACATTGTATACTTCATCACTAATAACTTATTCTAACACAGTACTAACCTCATTAAGTATAGATTAACGATAAAATAAAGTCACACTGGCTACACAGAGACACCCTGCTGGAAGTGATCAATAAGTCTTTTATCACAAGAAAATCATTGATAAAATAACACATATAATACAGAATAACCATGCAATGCCTGTATAAAGCAAGTTTACAACAGTATTACAGATGATTCTTATCCTTAAAAGCACAAAAATGCATTAAACTTCTAGACACCATGGCTTAATGAGACCATTATCACCATAAAAAAATTACCTAGTACCACCTTTCAAAACATTACCTGTAACTATTCATGAATTTTTATAAAATACTCACTATAGTAATATGTTACACTTGTCACAGATTGCCAATTAAAACACATTTAATGATAAAAGCACATACATACACCCATACATACATACATAAAGTGTACGAAGTATATAGTGAATATAATAGCTCCTCTATCAATCCATTCATCTACAAAGTATAATATTCACTATATGACTATTTAAACATATAATGAAAATAAAAATTTAATATTGAATGTGTATCTTTCTACAACATGATAGGATTATAGTAAGTTTTCACTATTTTTATCCACAAAGTTTGGAATTCAGAGTCTAATCTGACCATACTCTGATCTATATTCAAAAGAAACAGAGTGCTTTTATCATTGTGTTCACCCCTGATGAATACCCAAAAAGTGCATCATGCTCTGGAGGGTATGATTACTGTGCTGCAAACCCGACAGTTAGAATTCCAGGTGGAACAGAAAGGCTGCAAGCCTCAAGCAAGGCAAATCAGTCGTTCAAGCTAAATCCCAGCTCCAAAAATACGGCAGGGGACTAAACATGAACTAAACACACCATAATCCCCTAAATATAATGCAAGTAATAAATATCTAAGAAAAAAATGTGTAAATTCTATAAGTTCATTAAGGGAATCCTCTAACCAAAGAAGGTGAGTATTAGATTAAGGACACACATGAAGATAATGTCATGGTCTGAACCACAGCACACAGCCTTGGTCTAATTCAGTCCAGTGCTGCCATGTTTACCTGTAGCTGTCCTATGTGGCTATAACATATTTCATTTAAGCTCAGTTGCAGTGTTCACTGGAATGTTCCACAGCCTTATATTAATTGCCAAACTAATCACAGATTGCTACATGGTTTACATATAGGCAACAAAAAAATTACATATGAAAATTCCCCTTGATTTGTGGCTACATAATTACCTAAATATTTAAGTAATCTTATTCAATTTCAATTTCAAAATGTAAATCTTTATTTGCCCCAATTTTTTAATGGGTCAATCAAATCATCATTCATCTTATAACTGAAGTAACCCCAGTTAAGTGCTTTGTATAGAAATTGTCAGAAATTGATCTGGTGTGTATTGAATATCCTCAATTTATTCAGTATCATAATATACTGGTCATTTTTACAAATCCTTTAAATGAACCCCTTCACATCTAAATCTAAACAATATTTTGACAACAAAGAGCATTCTGCAAAATAGTTGTCAAATATAAATTTACTATATAAATATAAATTTATTTAGATTACACTAACTAAAAATAATTCATCAATATGAAATCCAGCAATAATAATTCATCAGAATTAAATCACAAACGTTCACCTTAGACAAGGAACTAGTAACAGTGCATATTGCTCAGTTGAAAATATGCTGATTTGGTGTCAATGTTTTAAATTTTTTTTTAAATAAATATAAAGTAATGCCTGCGATGAATTGGTTCACCATCCTGGGTTACTCAGATTCAGATTCAGATTCAGATTTTATTTGTCACATACACAGTCCCTGTCTTCCCAGCGAGCCTGCATAGGACATTTGGAAACTGCATGAGGACCATGCATGTATCCATCTCTGTGTGCATTACTGTGTGAGTGTATATGGCCTTTTATTTAAAAATTTATCTACGTTTGTATGAATACACATGTACATTGTCTTGTTCGATAACATACTTCATTCCATGTCATTCGACCAGCATCCATCCTGATGATCCTAATCGATTAGGTGTCGATACATTTGATGTGTTGTGTCTATCAAAAAGAAACTCAAAGAGTCATGGCAAAGACTCATTGCTGGCCTGCTGTCTGCTGGGGATATGGATCGACATGGATCCTGAAGAGAGAGGGATGCGAATACAAAGATGCTGTGCAATGCTGTTCTGCAGAGACAGCCTTGTCAGAATCAGACTAAAAAGAGGCTATGTAAGGTGAATGCACACCAGTGTTTGAATGTTTACTCTAGGTTCAACTGTCAGCTGAACTGAACTGTACATGTTGTGTAGTCAAACAGTATTGGGCAAGTCTTAGGCAGTCAAAGAAAATGTTTAAAGATATTTATCTGGTTAGTAAATGTTGATCAGTAATAAACAAATGGAATTTAGCATTAGAATGTAGGCAAATTGACAGCAACACAATAAAAACTAACAAGAATTTCTACCATTCTGCAAAAAGTTAGTGGTATCTTGTTGGCTGGCTAGATGAACATCGCTTCAGTTCACAAACGTCTCCTCAGGGGCATCCCAACCATTCCATGGAGTTCATTATTTAATTCAATTAGTTAAATAAGTGAATGAGGTATATAATAGCCAAACAAGTTGTGCTAGTGCTCAAGTAAAAAAATGTGTTTTGGATGGCTACTGCAAATACTGGGGTGTCAAATACTGCGGTGCTAACACACCTTAGAATGAGCTAAGCTAACACACCTTAGGACGAGCTAAGCTAACACACCTTAGGACGAGCTATGCTAACACACCTTAGAACGAGCTGTGCTAACACACCTTAGAACGAGCTAAGCTAACACACCTTAGGACGAGCTAAGCTAACACACCTTAGGACGAGCTATGCTAACACACCTTAGAACGA
>JAODKN010000037.1:3241575-3252218 GCA_026774425.1 Petrocephalus zakoni
AGGTTATCCTTATGGGGACCAAAAAAATGTCCCCACAAGGTAGAAAATAACTGGTTTTTATCACACTGTGGGGACATGTCCACACACACACACACACACACACACCGATTAAAGATACTCCCCCTAAGTAAGAAGTGTGAACCTCACGATCAGCACTGCACCTGGGAGTATTTAACATGGGACAAAGCAGCTAATATCTATGGCCAAGGTGTGTTGCGTTGTGTGTTATGAGAAAATAAGTAATCTGTTGATGCCAGCAAGCAATTACGTATACTCAAGACAATGAATTTATTTTTCAATGTATTATTTAATACTATTTTCAATTTCAGCTGCTATAGCAGGATTTAAATATTGTGGAAAGAAATTGTTTTCCTCTTCTATGTAACTGCATTTGGAGTGCATGTAATATCAGATAAACGTTTTAGTTTTCATTTTTGTTACATAATACATTTCATTCTTCCTGGTTGATACTTTTTTGCTGTATTATTTAGTTTTTGTGTTGGGGAATTTATTAACTTGGTAATAATGACTTACCGTTGCTTGCTCCTGTTTGGAAATAACCTTCACACATCATACTGAACTCAAATGCAACTTGAAATGTGACCTTAAGCCAGTCTCACTAATGCTGTTCCTTTCGCAGTTAAAATAATAATAAAATTCTGTCTTCTTTCTCCACCGGGCCCTCTTGGCTTGTTACCAAGAGTGCTGCCCACAAAACAGTATCTCCCCCAAATTAACCGGGATCGCTTCTTTTGCAGCCATGCTTATCTTGCCAAGAATAATAAGTTAGCATGGCCTTCATTTAATCCGGGCTTCTTCGATTGACAGTGCTGTTTCCTATAGTTGCACATTACCCAAAGAACCATATCCAGACTACTAAGTAAGACAGACTTATAATGTGGGAATTGTAGTCACAGTCAAGATTTTCATTCTACCCTGTCAAATCAAGCTTGCCTGCTGGGAATATTTGACAGGTATTTATTCTTAAGGCCTGGCTCTTTGCTGTGGGACAGGGAAGCTTTTGTGGATTTACTCAGACGGGTGTGCCGTTTTCAAAACTGGACACCTCATACATCAAAAGTGGTATCATGGTGTTGAAATCCACCTGAAGTGGTCACATCTCCAGTAGTAATAGCTGGTTTTAGAATGAATGTGTTTTTATTAAAACAAATAAAAAACCAACAGACAACAATGAATGAATGAATTATTGAATGATATTGATATTGGTAGGATCTTTTAAACATTATTGTACTTTTATATTTTATTTCTTACAAACTTTACTGGACCCAGTGACACTTTCTACATGAATGTTCTGCATTTGTTTCCAGATATCCATGATGAGAATGGCCTGAAGCCTGTCATGGTTTACATTCATGGTGGATCCTACATGGAAGGCACAGGGAACATGATCGATGGCAGCATTCTGGCTAGCTACGGCAACGTAATTGTGGTCACCATTAATTACCGGCTAGGAGTTTTAGGTGAGTACCTCTTTTACTCTGTTCGCTTTTTTGGTTGGCTCCCTTCTTCTGAAGAGACATCCCTTAAAAACGTCTTTACTATATTGAAGGTATTTTATGTGTAAGTTTAAAAATAATTATGGCTTCACTGCGTGAATGTCAGTCCAGCATTTTAGTTTAATTAGCTTTGCAATTCAGTCCCTGAATGCAATATTTTTAATGGTTTTAATTATACAATAAAGTGCCAGAATAACATGAATCATTAATTTATGTGGCGCTGCAGCTTCGCTTTAGAGCGTTCAGTAGAGTGTTCTGTTTAATCTCATAAAATATGAACTGAAAGAGATGTAGCAGTTTGTACTACCCCTGTTTGTGATTTACATTTTTCATGCAGAGTACGGCTTAAATTATTGTTGATTTTCTAGTACAGAGTGGTAACACTGAAAGTAAGGGAAATTGTATTAATGAACTAAATGCAATAAATAAAAAATAAAATGGATAAATAAAGTAAATGATTTTACAAATGTGTAGTCTATTCCATGACTACTATATATATTTTTTTATAAACTTTAAAGTTTTAAAGTCTGAAAGTTTCCAAATGGAAATGGGGACTAAACAATAAATAGCTAGCTTAGATAGCTGTGTAATAGAGGTCGGCCGATATGGGTTTTTCTACAGCCAATGCCAATGCTGATATTTAGAAGTCAGGGTCAGCCGGTGGCCGATATATGCTGCCGATTTTTTTTGGCCTATAATTGGACGTTTTCCCCTCTATTTGCATGGTAAAATATCATACTAATGATATAGGATACACAACATTTCTCAACAACACTTTTTGAACACTGACTTAGAACTTAAGAACAGAACATAAACTTAAATATAAATAGGGTGACCAGATAATCCATGTAATGTTCATACATTTATGCTGTGCATTAATCCCTTAACCAGCATGTGCACAGGCCAAACTGTTACTTTTGAATATTTGGCTCATATATTTCTCATTCTATTATAATCTGATTCTTTTGTTTTAATGGTTTTCTTGTTTTCAACTGAAAATAAATTCGTACATTTATTATAAATTTGTAATGTACGGATAGTAATGAGCCAATGATATCTGCACAAAGCAGTTTATTGCTTGTATTTCTGAATGCATCTATCTATACTATATGTACTTTAAATAGCAAAGGTCCATTTTAATAATCTAAATAATCAGTGCACTACAAACAGAGATTAAATTTGTCCAGCTTTACGGTCAATGTACAGTATTAGATAGTATACGGAGAATGAGTAGCATGTGAGGCCGAAAAAAGGAGCAGCCTCTGATAGATACGCAGAAAGGCGATTTGGTCATAAAGCTCGACAGGAAGGAGGGAAAGAAGGGGCAGGGTGAGTGATGTGTGATGTGTCTGAGGTATTCCTCCCGAAAAATCAATCACCTTTTATTACATGTTAATGTCAGGTATGTGATAAACTCAGGGGCAGCCTCATTATCAAGTCAATTTGGCCAGTATGAGTTACTCATGATATTTATATGATTAAGTGTGCATACTAAAACTGATAAATCCTTAAAGTATTGATTTCACATGTTGTTGTTTGTTATACAGGGACAAATATTTGAAGGTGTTTCAGGCCATTCTCAAAGTTCTTCTATGTGTGCATTTACATGGATTACTCTTTTGTAACAGAAAGCACTGAGAATTGGTTAAATGCTGCTGAAGCAGATTTTGTTGTTGTTTTTATTATTGTTATTATTGTGTTTTTGCATGATCATGACTTACTACATACCACAATCATTTCATAGTCAGTATAGTTACTATAGTAGTTTAGTATAGAAAATTAAAAAATAACTTGTTATAATAATGAATACAATAGCATTCATGCTAAAATACTGTTTACACTCACCGGGAACTTGCACCGAGGTTTGTATTTATACTGAGTGTATTTCTGCTTGCTATTTGTTACAGGCCCAGGTTGTCTGTACCTGCTATATTTAGCCTTTCAGGCCAAGGGGATAAAGTATTCAGGAATAGACTGTGCTGCAGAGGAACTAGGATCCTGCTAAACAAGTGGTGTTTCTGCTCTTTGTCATGTCACTGATTGATGTTTTTGATGTTTCATGGATCTTAGCTGTTTTCTATACTGTGTCCAATGCCACATTTGTCATGCAACGGTTCCGCAGTACAGTAGCATATTGGTTTAGGCTCAGTGTTGGTTCCATTATGTGGCACAGAATGTGCACAGCCTTATTATACACAAAGGGACAGACTTTTGCAGAGGGCACGTTGAAAGATGTCATTGCACTTCTGTGGATTACATTCTGCTGCAACATGCAACCACTTTTCTGGAAATACTTCTAGCAAATCACTGTGAAAAATGTTCAGCTGAGATGATCAGGTTAAGAACCATATCAGCAGCGCTGGCAATTACACCAACAGAATGTGGTGCTGAAATTCATGCTGGGTTCCCATACATGCTATGCCTCTCAAATTGCAGCAAATGAATCCCTTCTGCGTAAAACAACGTGACTAACTGTTAAAATTGTAGGAATAGACACCTTTTTCATGGGTGTCGGCCAAACAGGGCAGAGTTATGGAAAAATCAGCTTTATTAACTCTGATCAAACAGCATGCCACACAAAGCACACTCACACTGGCAGGTGTTCTGCCAGTCAGACCTTTCCCGTTCAGCGGCCTGGCTTTAGTGCAGGGCAAAGCGAGAGAGTGAGCCAAACGTAGAAATAAGCAAAACCAGGACCACGCTAAAAAAGTCACAGAAATCTCTGAACTACTGTAAACCAGAACAAATCACAGAACTGCCGTAAATTACTGTACTTTTCGTATGTTGCCATTGTTACTTCATGAGACCTATAGTACATATTCTTCTGTAACACTAAATTATAATCATAAAAATTATTGTACAGCACTGGGTTTGCACCCCAATGGGTTATTCATTCCTTATGCCCATAGCATCCAGGATAGGCTCAGGACCTGCAAGACCCTGAACAGAACCAGCAATTATGAAAAAATGGAAGGATTAATGGATGGATGGCTAGAGGGATGAATGCATGGATGTATGTATTGTAGTGAAAATACATTCTGAAAAGGTCACACACTGAGACTCATAAATGAACGTTTGGATCAGCACCTGCTGTAGGCTGTGATGTCATCCTCAGTATTTTCAGTTTCTTTGAAATTAGGAATGTGCTTACACTGACTCTAAAAGGGAACTCTCGTAGGACAATATAACGCTGAAAAATGCTGTGAGGAAGTTTATGTGGGACTATTGATCTTCTGAAGCCTATGAAATAAGGCAAAGATCATTAGGGTGGCCATGACAGATGGCTCACAACCTCCTAGGAGTTTGACCTGATCATTGAATCTCTGGTTTTCTCAGGAGATAGCTTAGTGAAAGAAGCCTAGAGCTTACACATCTGATAACACTCTGTATTCCTTATGCTTAATCACAACTTGGATTTTTTTTGGAGCACAGGAGAAGTTTTGATTTTTTTTTTCCTTTAATATGTTGTCTGGTGGGATAAATTTAAATGTACTTGGGCTTAAAACTGTGTATATTTGTATATACTTCTAAGCTGAAGGTACATAATTGCAGTTCTTTACACTACACTGTATTCATGGTAATTATTAGGGGTCCAAGTAGCGTAGCTCCTGGATTCCTATTGTTTTATTTTTTTCTATTTTTGAAATAGTCACCATAACTGTGAGGAAAGTAATGAAACACTCTTTTTCCAAATAAATCCAGTTGCTTACATTTCCAAAAGTAACATTTAAGGAATGAAGATACGGTGTAAATTAGTAATCTTGCACTTTCTGTGGACTGATACTTCATCTGTCTTTGTTGAATTATATATCTATGAATATTACAAGCATAAAATGGCAGAATCTTTTTTAAGGATAATTTAAGGTGCGAAATTACTAGTAATAATTTTGCACATGTTGAGAAGTATAGGACATTATTATTTCAAAGGGCTGCAAAGACGAAAACAGGCCTGAACAAATGGAAAAAAAGAAAACTTGGCTGCCTTCATATATTTTAGTAATTTACTTTACCAAGGACTAACATTACGATTAAAACTAATCCCTTTCTCTGCTTTAAGATTGTGTGCACTATTATTCATACATAGTCAGATATGCACACTGAATCGGAGTTGCATGTCGGTTTGAGTGTCATCATGGCTCTTTGATGGGTTGCTTCCCCACCCTGGGTTGTTCCCTGCCTTGTGTTCATTACCTCTGAGATAGGCTCTGGACTCCTGTGTGTATAGGACAAGTGGGCTTAGAAAATGGATAGATACATGTAGAGGGGCCAGTGAGTGAGTGGCTCAGTGGGCAAAGTTCCTGTGCCTGTGTGCAGACGTTTTTGGCCCGACCTTGGTAGAATGGTAATATATCCATGGGCCCTTAAACGAGGCCCTTAACCCCTATCTCCAGGGGTGCTGCACATTGGCTGACCTTGTGCTGTGACCAACCCCCCCCCCCGCCCCCCCAAGCTAGGAAGACCAGGATGGGGTAGGTGAAGAGGAGCATTCCAAAGTGCCTGTACTTCTGCAAATAGCAAACAAAGCATGTATTGTATTTTTTCATCAGTTCATACATCACTATCTTTGTGGGGACTCTCCATTCACTTCTATGGGCATAACCCTAATCCTAAATATGACAACCGTAACCCATCATCGTAACCCATCATAATCATTACATTTGGGCATGTGATATATACAGGCCCACACACACACACACACGAGTTTGCCCCTTTGTGCATGTCTTATACACAAATCTGTCAGTCAGCTATTGTGTGGATTATAATCTTTGACACATAATAATTTGAATCTGTAAATACAATGTATGCACTGCTGAGTTCCTGGAAAAAATATAATAACAAGAATGTTTGGCCTGGAAATATCGGTGTGATACATTCAGAATTTGAGCAAATCCATGTAAATGAAACAGATGCGCTAAAGAGATTATAGCTTTCCGACAAACAGATTCACGTCCAGATGGCATTTGCCCTGGAGAAGGCATCAGATGGAAACACTGAAGCTCTCCACTGCCTGGTATTCTGCAACCTCCATAAGGCATGGAAATCCAGATTACTTAGTGAAAATGCCTTCCGGCAGACATGCCAAGAAAGGAGACTCATTAAGATGTTTGTATCAAAAGACCTGTTAGCTAAATGTTAGCTAAATATTGGGGATGAAATCACTAAACTTTGTTTATGTGACACATGGTCTTCGAAGTCCTCGGTCAATTGACTGCCATTGTCATTAAGTGTAGCTAACTTAATTTAATTTTCACACTCCTTGTTTAATGTGCCTTAACATACAACCAAAATATAATTGACAAAATTGTCTTGGGAGGTTGATTCGCATTTATTTTTTGGCTGATTTCTCGTGGTAGAAATAATTTGTATAGCTCCTGACAGGTTGAAATTTTTATGTCAACACATTGCTTGCAATTATGTAACACAATCAATCAACTTTTGTATCAAAATTTTGCTAAAACTCACTGCTAAATGGTGGATATATATGACATATTACAGTACTTTGAAATAAAAACACTGTAAATGGCATTTATTTAAGGATGACTCACTGGTTGTTTTAAAGCTAACTTGATAGATTTCATATCCTTTGTCTATGATAGACACATATGTGATTGCATGTGCAAGTTTGCTGATTGCTTGGGGTTGACCATGGATCAGTTTGCTTCAAATTAAAGCATAGCTTGACTATATGCTAGGAGTCCGTGATTGTGGAGTTTTCAAGTTCTTTTGACATTGTGTGGGTTTCCTTCAGGTAGTCTGGTTTCCCCTTGTAGTTCAAAAACATACAGTTACGTTAACTGGAATTTACCCTGTAACATACGGTCACCCCATTCAAGGTGTACCCCTGCACTGAGCCCTGTGCAGTCTAAGAAAGGGTCAAGGCCAGTGTTTCTCGACGACAGATGGCCCACGTTTTTGCTCCCTGCCAGACAGTCCGCATTTTTGCTCCTTCACAGATCCTGGAAGCAAAAACATAGACTGGCTGGGGCTCCCTGAGGACCGAGGATAAGAAACAATGGTCTAGGTCAGTGGTCCCCACATGGCGGCCTGTGGGCCAGATCTGGCCAGCTATATATCTGGCCCATAATAAGGTGCCATCAACATGCTAAGCGGTGAAATTTTTGTGCCGTTGTATGGCAATGGGGAAAGCTGACCTCTAGCAAAGCGGCATCTAACGGCCAGGATGAAAGTAAAGTTTCACAAACTCATCGTGAGCTTTTTTAACATTTTGCCTCTTTTTTTTGGTGTAACTTATTTTGTTTCAAGCTGAAAAACACTTTACAATTGCACTTATTTTTCTGGCAAGCGCTCTGTCATGGTGTAATGTTCACCTGTCTTTTTGCTGAGCACTGGCCTGTTTGCCGCTTTCCGTGTGAACTGCAAAGTGAATTTTTCACCTGCACCAAGCAGTTTGCCACTTGCAGTGCCGGAACTAGACTTTTATACTGGGGTGGCCAGAGGGTGGTCAAGGCTGTTTCAAGGGTTGCCCAGACTATGACAATGAATGTGTTTCCCGAACAATTAATTGCAATTGGAGTTAAATGTTGAAATATTTTCATAATCTGGGGTGTCCAATCAGATTTCAGCAGGGTCCAGCGCTACCCCGGCCTCCCCTCTGGCTTCGACCCTGGCTGCTTGTTTTTTGCAAAAATGTAAATTTTTTTGCTATTAAGAAGAATTCTTATGCTGCATTCACACCACGGGCAGCGAGAGCATCAGCGTTCGCTCTTGCCGCCCTGCACGTGACGCTAACCAAGGCCGGCGACGCTCTCTGATGTCATGGAGTGGGCGGGAACAAGGTCGCTCACAATGTGAGGCTCTGAGAACTTTATGAAACGGCCACAAAGCAAACAAATGTGCAGCTTATAACTTTGTGCCGACTGCCGATGGGATATTTTTCAAAGCACATGAAATTATGTTAAGACAAACACTAATGTTATAAATAAATAACGTTAAAGTTACCGACGATTCACATTGTTTTAAATTATACTGTATATCGCCAAAATTAGTATTCGTAATAGTATAGTACTGTATACGTATTTTTGTCTATGCCTCAGTTTAACTCTCCACGCAAACAGCGAAAAACGTCAAAAATTATTTAATAAAATACTATATCTTTGTATTGAATGTACAATGGTAGCATGTTGGCGGTATAAAAATGCAAGTCTATATGGGTTTTTTAAACGTATAGATTTATGCCAGAGGCATTTTTTACTGTGTCTAGAGAGTAAAAAAATGCCGTGTGGAGACATATTTTGTCTCACGGTGTAAACCCAGATGGGATTCCATACACTTTCCCCTCTATTGTGCTTGGGAACTGTAGGGTCGGACAAAAGTTTATGCGTTTGTGTTCTGCGGAGCTCTCATTAGCTACATTCCCATTGGTTGCTGCCAAACCGCATCATAGATCATTACCATAAAGCTGACTAGGCTTCAACTTTGTTTTGGCGCTCTCACCGCCCAGATTGCAACGTGCCGCCCCACTCCTCAAGAACGAGCCCCCCCATAGAGAATGAATGAGTTCTGGTCGATTTGACGTTCTCACCGCTCGCGGTGTGAACGCAGCAAAAAAGGAATTAAGAGGAATTTTGCTATTAAGAGGAAATAAAGAATACTCTTTTTTGAATCCGCCATACAGACATATATATTTCGGGGGAGGGGTGGCTGGATTTGTTGCCCCTCAGCCTGACTTGCTTTACATAATTTGGCCCTTGGGGAAAGATAATTGGGGAGCACTGGTCTAGGTCAACCATAACCCTGCTCAGGATAAGCAAAGATGCAAAATACAGCATCAGTTCATCTTGGGAATGACAGGAACATGTCCTGCAATGTGGTTGGAGGGATTTTGAGCCATCAGCGGCCAGTTCACTGCATTATGTTGGTGGACAATATTGTTTCCTGGTTCACGCCTCCAAAACACCCCAAAGTGGCTCAATAATATTCAGATCTGGTAACTTTGCAGGCCATGGGAGATGTTCAACTTCACTTTCATGTTCAGCAGTTCACTCTGTCACCAGTCTTGCTGTGCATATTGTTGCATTATCATCCTGATACATGGCACCACCTTCAGGGTAAAATGTTTGAATCACTGAGTGAACATGGTCCTCCAGAATGGTTTACTAGTCTTTGGCAATGACGTGCCCATCTAGAACAAGTAGTGGGCCTAAGGAATGCCATGATATTGCAGCCCAAACCATCACTGATCCACCCCCATGCTGCACTCTGGGTAAGTGTCCTGGTGGTAAACCTCTTTGGGGCTTCGCCACACCATAACGCTCCTGGATTTGGGAAAGAA
The DNA here is from genome assembly GCA_026774425.1 of Petrocephalus zakoni. Classification (NCBI taxonomy): domain Eukaryota; kingdom Metazoa; phylum Chordata; class Actinopteri; order Osteoglossiformes; family Mormyridae; genus Petrocephalus; species Petrocephalus zakoni. The sequence goes on from JAODKN010000037.1 coordinate 3,251,386, forward strand.
AGTGAAGGTGGACTCATCAGAAAACAATTCATGTTTTACAGCCCAAGATATGTGCTGCTGGCACAACTGAAACCGACATTTGGCACTGGCATTAATGACCAAAGGTTTGACTGTAGCAGCCCAACCATGAATTTTGATCCTGTGAATATATCCACTAATAGTTATGGTGGAGTCGAGGTGCACATTTATCTCTGTTGTGAGTTGGGCAGCTGTATTTTTTTTTTATTTGGATATAATTCAGGTTAGAAGCCAGACATCCCTTTCAGACAGCTTCCTCTTGCCTCCACAGTTACTCCTGTTGGATGTGGTCCGTCCTTCATGGTGGTATGCTGACATTACCCTGGATACTGTGACTTTCGATCAACTGCAAAGATTTGCTGATTCACAACATCATAAAAACATGATCCACTAAATGGGAACTTGATATCTAAATATATAGTACCAAAAATAACCAACTGTTTGAGGCTTAGATACTTTGCGTGAATGAAGAAGTCACTATTATTGTATTAAGGATGAGTGGATTGTCACTGAAATATTGATTATTCCGATTTGAATGCTTCATTTTAAGAATCATGGTGTTTATATTATTATAACATATCACATAGTCTACTGTATGCGTATATATACATACACACACACACACACACACATATAAATAAAATAGGGCTGCATGATTATAGCCAAAATGATAATCACGATTATTTTTATCAATATTGTGATCGCGATTATTAATTACGATTATTCATTATTTTATGCAAGACATTTTTAGTGCACTTTCTATTTTAACCCTCTGGAGTCTGAGGCCTCTCGGCCAGTTTCAGGGTAGTCAGACA
>JAODKN010000037.1:3252318-3264750 GCA_026774425.1 Petrocephalus zakoni
ACATGTGCTCTTATTTATAGGCGTTACGCTGGGCGGTCGCACACATTTCCTTATCCAGTAACGAGCGCCGGATTAGCTTATCATTAGCATGTGAGTACGCGATTTGCAAAGGGAAGGGCGATCAGCGCTGCTTCCCGACTCAGACACCAGAGCCACCCCCCTTCTACTTTTTATTCTCTTTGCAAAGTCGTAAAAATATATTTAGTTTCTTCCTATATATACTATTTAAAAGTAGACTGTTCAAGATTTCTGGTTGTCGCTCATACAGTCTATGCTTTCGTTCGCCCCCTGTTGGTTGGCTGACTTTTCGTAGAGAAAGTGCTTGATTTGATATGCAGCAGAGCCCGCTATTCAAATGGTAATATCGCCGACGATCATCTTAATTTAATTGTGGCAGCCAAAATCTTGATTAAAATTCTATTAATTGTGCTGCCCTAATATATATATATATATATATATATATATATGTGTGTGTGTGTGTGTGTGTGTGTAAACCTGTATAGTATACACACACACATATACACACAGATGCTCTTTCACTTAGGGCTAGTATTAGTGATTTAAATGAACTTATGTGGATTGTTTAAGGCATATATCTCAACAAGATTTCACAATAAAGCCACTTAGCTAAATGATACTATTATATATATATATATATATATATATACACAAATACACTTTTAATTTGTTGTTATTTTACATGATAAACATTTACATTACCATTTTGTAAATATAGAATGTAAGTTCTGTATAAATATAGTTATATGAAGTAGTTCTCGCTATTCATGACATGAATTTATGCATTTTTATAAGCATTTGCGTTTACCTCACTCTCTGATACAATGGCTGGGCTCCTTGTGAGAAACCTTTTAAAATAAACTTCCTTTAATCTGACCAAGTATCCAGCTATGCTGCATTGTACCTCTGTAATTCATTCATTTACACAGAAGTGCAGGGTCAGGTGTCCCTGGAGCCTACCCCAGTGGGCGCAGGAGGCAAAGCTAGTCCATCAAATAGTACTGACTAAGAGAGATTTGGACTTTGGGAGGTGGCTATTTGCTCATGAGGAAACCCTCCCAAACGTGGGAAGAAAACCAGACTTCATACACTAAGAGCCAGGACCACGAATCAAACATACAACCTTCTACTCACTGAATCAACACCCCCCCCCCCCCTTTAATTATGTTGTAGAAATTAGAGGGAAACATGTACCGTTACCACTCATTACCTAATCGATTAAAGTTGGGCGATGAAGACTCTTTATATAGGATACTTCAGGTTGTGCCTTTTGAGTATGATGTAACCAGTGTGTGACTTTGACATTAACTCCCATTTCATACTGCTAGACCTTTTGGTACTGTGCTTTGTTGTACTCAATATCCAATTAACACTGTCAAAGTGCAAGACATTGTCAAAGTTCACCTAAACGGGCGACACAGCAATTCTGGATGTGAGTTAAGACGAAGTATCCCAAAACGAGAATTCAGGGACATATTTACATATTTGCTGCTAGAAATTAACAATATAGCAATATAAAAGACAAAACTGATTTTACCAGCACTTTTCTAGTATTATAATTACAGTGGTCATCATGATAATGAGATATAGTTTGAAGTTTCATAATTAGGTAGAAAGCAGACTTTTATCATCATGACATAGAATTGTGTTAGCAATAATTAGTGAACTCTGACTGAAGAAACTGAATTTGTTTAGGGGACAGATTATGTTGGAGCTGCATATCTAAATTGTGTATAAATGGAAGCAGGGTTTTAGGTGACCTAGCTGAGTTGTACTTTCCCCAAAATGGGAAGCAAATGTTCATGCCTCACGTTTTACTGAGTCAGCAAACCAATGCAAATACTGTATAACTTGTAACCAGTAGGATGATATTTGAATGGATGTCTTGATAGTTAGAACTCTAGCTCCATACCAGGACACTGGGTGTGATTTCAGCCTCTGGATCTGGTTTGGAGAGCATGTGCTTGCGTGGGCTTCCTTTAGGTACACCTAACGGTACGCCAGTTTCCTCCCACAGTCACATGTGTTCAGGTGACTTAGTTAACATATGCCTGGTGATGGACTGGCTTCCCATTTAGTCCTTATGATTAGCACTGGGGGTGATTTTTAACCACATAACCATACTCAAAGTTACCAAACAATAAATTTACATGTTTCAATTTCACTTCATTGCAGGGTCCCAAAGACAGAAAATTGGAAAATCTCATTTATCATGCCATGCAATTGGTTATCAACAACTGACACAAAAAATATATATATTCTAAATATGCATACTTTGAATATATTTATATAGTACTATACAATTTTATTTGTATTGTACATTTTCACAACATTACATTGTCTCAAAGTGAAATGATCACTGCTGAAAGCCCCCAGGGAGCAAGCCAGAGAGGCGAGGAAAAACTCCCTAGAAGGAAGAAACCTTGGGAGAAACCATGCTTGAAGGGGCAGCCCATCCTCCAGGGGCCGGCAGAGGAGGTCAAATGAACAAGATATATTTATATGAACTTGCATATTTTTTAGCATGTACTGCAAGCCATAGTGCTCCTATTTAGTTACGGTTGCCTAGGCACTGTTGCTATGGTCCTCAGGCTGGCTGCTTAGCTGCTCTTGACAGCCATTGGTGTCACTGTCATCGGACTGCTACTGACACCACTTCTCTATCATTATCACTGTCACATTGGGGCACAGGGACTGAGTGACAATCCATGAGGCAGCTTACAGACAATGGGGCTTTATTTAGAAATTCAACACAAACTACATACAATACAAAAGTACCACAAGGGGTCAAAAACATAGGCAGTTAGGGCACGAAATATAAACCAGGCTTAGGACTAACGCTCAGCAAAACACTGGGGTAACTAATCAAGACCATAAAGAGGGTCTAAAACACAGGTGATACTAACAACCTACAAGCATGTGCACAAGCACACCACTAACAGGTGCTGACCATAACAATTAATTTAATTTTGGGGTTGAGAACAACACGACACAGGTGAGGGTCATTACCACTCAGGGATCAAACGCTAAGAATGGAATTGACAGACAAGACAGGGCAGGCATTGGTCCTGACAATCATATGGCTTTCTCTGCCTGGCAAACCCGTCAGTCATCCGAACTCCCACATCTCTGCTGTGTGCTCTGCCACCACACATTTGTCTAATATCTTATGCTGACAAAATTGGTGTCCGCAGGTCAAGTCATGTAGACACAGGGCCATAAATGTCAAGTAAGTATCCCTGAGGCATTTCTCTGAGGTCTGTCAGTGAGGAGAGGTGTTTCCTTTCTGTCTTTGCGCAAAGTACTCTCAGTAATGCTCTACAGAAAACATTAAGATGCTTAATTAATCTTGGGTTCATGCAACGCTACCTAATACATTATGTATAATGGTCATATGGACAAGATGCATACATTCATTTCCATGATCAAATCTCATTTGCTTTATTGATTCTCAGGGGCTTTTCGAAATAAGAATTTGAATGCATATCATTGACTTAGAAAGCTGAGCGCATCTTAAGCCAAGTTTGTATTTTTTGTCATTGGCCGCATTGCTAGAAGTTCAAATACACTGAGTTTCTCACAATGCAACCAACACTTTTACCTTATTTACTGCAGGTAGGTTGTATGGACTTCAACTTAGAAATTCTGATACTAAAACAACAGGGAAAATATTGTGATAATATCATTTTTGCACTGCACACTAGATTCATCCGGATTATCTTAAGGGAAAAAATCATTTTGCATGTCAGGGATCTTGCACAAACAACAGATGCATTTATAATTCATTTATAAGTCATTTGCTTTTACAACGTAAGCTAAAGTCCAGATGATTATGGTCAGGTGTTTTATTAGGCCTTTATCCTGTGTCATTAAGATGCAATTGTAGGAACCGTTTGTTCACTGAAATGTCATCATCATCATCCTGGTCGGGGGTTGAGGTGGCAGAATGCTCAGCAGGTGACACCACATGACTTTTTTCACTGTTACAGTCTTGTTCTGGGGGATCCCTAGATGTTTTCAGGCCAGCTGGGAGATACAGTCCCTCCAGCAGGTTCTGGGTCTATCCCAGCTCCTTTGCCCAGTGGGGTGTTCCTGGCAGAGCTCCCTTGGGAACCATCCAGGTAGCATCCTTATAAGAGACCCAAACCACCTCAGCTGATTGCTCTGCTTCCAAAGCAGCAGTAGCTCTACTCCGAGGTCGCACCAGATCTTCGAACTCCTCACCCTGTCAGGGAGAGCGAGTCCAGCATTCCTGCTGTGAAGCCACCTTTTGGCTGGTAATACTCGCCACCTTGTTCTTCCGGTCATTACCCCAAACTTACGACCTTAGGTGAGGATAGGGCCATAGATTAACCAGTAAACCATGACTTACTCCCACTTAACCACAATGAGCTTCCTCAGTCCTATTGAAATTGCATTGTGCTATTTTAGGAGGCAAATGCTTTAAATTACTGACAGAAAACAAAACAATCGAACATATTATTTTAATGTAAAAGGTACAACTACAAAAAAATCACTCTACCAGATTTAACTGTTTGGTTCTAAAATTCACCAAAGCAATAAAAAAGATACTTTTTATTTTCTGATTTTATTTATCTATGGTAACTTTTATTTCCTACCATTAATTTTGATATAATGTCTTGTTTCTGCCTTAGTCATTAAGTGCGCCACCACCCTTCCACAAGATGAGAGGGGAATCCTCGAAGGAGTATATTTATGAAGCTCAGTGTTTCACTGCAGACTGAGGCTTTACACTGTGGTGTGTCTGATGGCCATGTTTCCCCTGTGGCTGTTATAATGGGTGCTTTCTATCAGAAGCAAAAGAAAAGGCCCACTGTGAAGAGACTCCAACTGATGAAAAAGCTGGCCTGGGTGTAATTGAACACGCGCCTTTAAGACCAGGGTTTCAGGACACAAATACAACTTGTCCCTTAATAAAAATCAAAACATCCACCTATGGAGGAGTCAAGAATTATTTCAAAGAAAAATAATCATTGCTTTTCCATGTTATTTTACTTGAAATATGTATACCTATATAAAAATCCATTTGTTTTTCATAGATTATATATATATATATATATATATTTATACACATACATATATATTATATACACACTCACGTGCAAGGTATATTCCTGCATTATAAAAGCAAGGTAATCTGGAGAACCTATCCTATATGATATAAACTCTATGTAGTGTGGCCTCTAACATTCCTACCGAAACCTCATGAATTATAATTTTCTGACTCTTGACATACAGTCTCATATTCTCCTCAGCTACAGATATCAGTGGAATATTGATATAAACCCATTTCGGGACATTAAGAATGCACTCAGGCACTATTCATACAAAATCCAGTCCCATAAAAGTATTTTTTCTAGTTCTCAAAGCAGCTTCCATATTTTGACTTGTTTGTTATTGGAGTGTTTATGTATTTATTCATTTTATTTTATTCACTTCATTATAAATGCATGGTTAAACAGTTGTGAAACCAGGAGAACTAGCGTGTTGCCTTTTGAAGTACTTTTTTGGCAGAGCTTTTCCCTTAATTCTTCTGAGTGTAACCTGACTTGTAGCAAACTCCAGCTGTACTGAAGCCACACAAAACACTGTGCCACAGTACCTAACCCGTATCATTATCATTCATGCATTTTGTTTTGAGGTTTTTTATTTTTTTAATTAAACCCCAGAAATAAAGCTAGCAGATTTATTAGCATAAAACCAACCAAACTATTAGCGCTTGTGTATTTGCGTAACATTCCGGAATGTGAGTAGCCACTTTGATAACTATGATGTATTTGTTTGCCTCCCACTCTCTCATGCGCCAGTGATTAATATGTTATTTCACTTGAAATGTGTCAGGGTGAAAATGGATTCGTATCAGTATTATTTATAGTAGCTATTTTGTCTAAGAACCCAGCTATTTTGTAAATAAAAGTCTGAAAAAAGTCTTAAAAATGTATTATTATTTATATGAATTCTATTTGTTTATATTATGAAAATATGATGGTATACATGTATTGTGTACCCTATATCATACAGAATAGGTGCCATTACATGTATTCTTTTGTCTCTGACGTCTAAGCCTTTATGTGTATGATTGTGAATGTAATTCTGCATCGAATGTCTCCAGCCCGTGTGAAGGCTAGTATCACCAAAAGGCACTGAATGTCTCATACTGCTATCAGGGGGAAAAAATAAAAGGAGTGACCTACTTTTTGTCTCAAACTCCTGCCATCCGACAATTAATACTGGGATGTGAGCAGGATTAGCCTGCCTTAGTGCAGTATGACTGCGTCGCCAATTCAGGTTTCCAGTAACCGAATCCCCTCAAGAAGAGAGAGCTATAAGGAGCACAGACTTTGTTAAATAGAACAAAACAGCTGGACACCAGCAGTAACTGATTACCGTTGTATAAGTCAGCATTACCTATTGAGGTACCTTTGTTTTAGAGGTAACCATGTTTCTAAGGAGCAGAAATGGTGCAGAAGATCCCAGAAAATGTCACGTGCACAGCCATAATTTCCAAAGCCCGGCCTGTGCTTTTAACACTGTGTGGTGTAAATAATTCACTCCTCTCGCTGTTATAATGAATAACAGTGTAAACAGAGAGCACACTGGCAAACATATAATTAATGTTTAATGTTAAATACAAAGATATTTAATTAACACGAGGCAGAATGCATATTTTACATGAATGCACTTGCAGCATCTGATGGGAAAATTAGCTTAATTCCAACACAGACACCAGAAGTAATATAAAAACAACACAGTATTTCTCGAGAGAGAGACTGCTAATAACGTCCACAATGTGCTGTATTGTTCACTTCCCAAGGCGCTAAGCCTTCACCTTCCTGCTGTTCTCCTAGGAGCATACCATAGCAATGGCATGGAGCACAGAGCCGAGCTCCATGTCTGTGCCGGTTCACTTGCAGGAGCCTTTGTGGCCAAGCTGTGACAGACCTGTAATCTCCCTCCAGCTGTCCCAGCCATCCCTCTATGACTAACCAGATTCATTGGCTACAAGAGCCATGGGACTCCATCCTCTTCATCCGCTTTGTTCTGACCGACAAGGAGAGCTAATCTTCCGGCCTGCACTGGGGCCTATCATCCAGAGCCTGGAGCCCATGACAGCAAGCCACACAGGGCACCACAATAACACTCGACATGCATTCAAATTATCTTGTCGTTCATGTGTAACGTGCCTGCGTTATGATCAGTTTGGACGTGACGACCTCCGTGCTCTCCTACTGGTCCTGGCATTTGCATTGCTATGTACCAAATGTCAGCTTTTATTGATTATGCAATTCAATTCATTATTTAAGCAAGAAAAATTAATTCAATTTCTAGTCCCGTTTTTCCTAATTATGGGGGCTGTTTTTTTAATCTACCTTCCATCCCAGGTATTCTGTCTCCTGCAAAGCAAAATGTGTAGGGAACAGATACCCAGTTCCGGAAATGCTGTGCTTGAGCTGAAATCCATCCATCCATCTTTTCTAACCACTTGTCCTATCCAGGGTCACAGGGAGTCCAAAGCCTATCCCTGTTAAGGTCACAACGGGCACAAGGCAGGAAACATCCCTGGGAGGGGCACCGACCCATCACATGGCACACTCACGCACCTACAGGCAGTTTGGTAACGTGACACGTGGAGAACTCCACACACATGGAACCTGGGCGGAGACTGGGATGCTGCTCCCACAGGTGTGAGGCAACAGTGCTAGCCTCTGCACCACCATGCCACCTCCCCCCACTTGAGAATTAATATAAAATACAAATACATTATAAAAGAAGTGCAGATAATTATACTTACTCCACAGTTTTCTTTCCATAAAGGTCTATTGCGCCCTTTTCCTACCCATTATTTCGCCAGTTGCAAGGGAGGCCTGACATCAGATGGTGCCTCTACCTAATATGATGCTGACTTGCAGGTTTTTCTTGTTTGTTCCTTAATGTAATGGCGCAGTGGTGCAAGTAATTAGCTCTGGGAGAGCAAAACCGTTACAGATTTATTCTTTGTTTTGATTTCAGCAAGTCATGAACTTTCGACAGCACTGTTCACCTTCCTCTTCTTTTCTCTCAGGGTTCCTGAGCACAGGTGACCAGGCGGCCAAAGGAAACTACGGACTGCTCGACCAAATTCAGGCACTGCGGTGGATCAAAGAAAACATTCAGGCCTTTAAAGGGGATCCTAAGAGGGTCACGATTTTTGGATCCGGGGCCGGAGCGTCTTGTGTCAGCTTGCTGACGCTTTCTCACTATTCAGAAGGCAAGTGTGTAGCACCAGTGAGCCCATCGTTTAAGGCACAATGTAATCAAATTTGTTTATAACACAAATAACACAAAGCCGAATTGTTGTTTATATTTTCAAGTATTGTTTTTTTTTTCTGATAATCTTACAAAAATGAATTTTAAAACAATTCATTTGACAGCACTGCTTTTCAGAAGTCAGTTGGCCTTGACAGAAGTGACACATTCCAGCTTTTTAAAGCAGGTTTTAAGCAAATTTTGCATGTTTCCATTAAAATTCAGTGCTGTAGTATTGTACATTGTAGTACAAGGGGCATAGGACTCAGCTGGGTGGGGGAATGTGACCTGTACCTCCTCCCCCCCCCCATATCTTTTTTAGACCTCCAAAAAACAGAGCTTTACATTTAAATTATTAAGGTGCCCCCCAATATCAAACTGTCTCCTGCACCATTAGGCATAAACACTTAATTACTAATTAATTAATTATGTTTATTAGCTGTTAACAAAAGAACAGCATAATCAAAGCGAAAGTACCTCAAATGATATGAGTACGTTTTTGTGATGCACCATTGATTAACAAATATTACTTTGTGTGTAAAGCAGTTCTCCACTTAAGCTAGGAGTTTAACTGGGGATATTATGCATGCATCCGCCTTCCAAGTATTTGTCCAGCAGAGGTCACAGTGGGGCCTGGAGCCTATCCCAGGCAGCATAGGGAACCAGGCAGGGGAACACTTTGGACAGTATGCCAACCCGAGATACACACAGACACATGTTTATATTCATATCTGTGTGGGGAACATCCATTTTTATGGGAAAAAAACCTAATCCCAACAGTGACAACCTACCAAGCCCTAACCTTAACCATAAGTAACCAAATAAAATACAAGACTATTGATACATTTAGTTTTTTGATTTTTATAAAATTGACTTTCTCCTTGTGGATACTGAAAAAATGGTCCATCAAAATAACAGGTTTTTATCACATTGTGGGGACATTTGGCCTCCAAAATGTAATATATACATCAGTGACAAACACACAAGTGTAGCAGGGCGGAGCCAGGAAAATGAAATCAGTGATTTTCAGTGATATTACCCCCTAGAACTATTTCTCCATATATAAAAATATAGGGAAAAAGTTTGAGCCTCTCAGTGTTACATTTAGAGGTAGCTAAATAGCCTCAAAGATGAAACAACAGTGAATAATTTAAAAATCACAATGTCGAAGAGATCATCTAGCTTGAAAACAAAGTCAGCTTCTCCTGACTGTTGTGTCACAGACTGCTGGCCTTCTTAAACAAAGGCCACCCTTCGAATGTTTGTTCTAATTTATCTTGACAGCTCTAAACATCCCCTATTGCTATTCATGTTTTGCGCCAAAATGTTGCTACAATCTCTTTGATTGTAGCAGCTGATGACTGTCTGATAGTTTCACACATTTCCAGGTGATAATGTAGAAAGAAACCCAGAGCCTTGCACAGAGAAGGCAGCTTACTACCAGCTTACTCAGTCACTGTATGGCCAAGGAGATAGACTTCTGTTTGAAGTCAAGTTGCTTCTGCCATATCTCATGTTAATATTAACAAGCACAACAAAACTATAATACAGTAAATAAGTGTGTTTTGTTACTGCAGTCAATCAACTGCATGCACTTATTGAAAATTCACAGCATCAATTTATACCCCACTTCAGGTAATGTCAGCACCCAGTCTAAACGTGTCTGGGCATGACTAGAAATTAGTGCAGCACCCACTGCCCAACATGGCCAGCATTAGTCTTTCAGGCAGGATGGGCATGCATAGAAGAATGTGCTGCATGACTCAGCTGATGATGTCAGTAGACACTATGTACTCAACAATAAACATTCTCCAACAATAATCAGTCTCCTTATCTTAGTGTTGCATCATTACTGATGTCAGCAAAATATTGTCTATGACAGGTGGATGATATGTGATGCAGTTACATGCTCACATTGTTCAGCAGGTTACTAAATACTGCAGTGTAATTATTACATTGGCCCATTATGAATTCTGTATACAAACCCTTGTCTGTAAAACATCAGTGCAATTGAGCTGCCCGTAAATATTCAATAATGAAGTTGATATTTTGCCTGATTTCTTTATTCATATGCACAAACAAAATTAGAGGGTAAGAGAGTGATATTTAGAAAATAAGCTCCACCCTAATGTGTAGCCTGTTCACCTCACATGTAAATGTAAGGTTTATAATTCATTAACGCAAAACAATGGCAATGAAATGAAATTGTGCAATATTTTCATTAAAATAGATTTTTATATTTAATATTCACAGTCACAACAGTGGTTGCTTGTTTAAACTAGTTTTCTGATTTCTGGTGTTATTCCAAACAATTGCTTATGAAGCATTAACATAAAATCGTATTCCTAAGATGTAAACCTACTCTGGCATGCCAGTCATTCCCACATCTGCTGGAATGATTTAATGATGCATTCTAAAACACACTGGATGAGGTCCATCCATCTATTTTCAGATTGCTTTTCCTGGTGAGAGCTGCAGCGCTGGACGAGTTATTTTGTATAATAGCATCTTCCTTGCTGTGGGCCACTGAGTCCCTATACTTAGTGTAAAAGAATGAAATGAGATTATCTCTGTTTTTGTTGAAGCAAGACTTTTAATTAATTATCCTTCATTTAAACTGATTAAATTTCACATTTTTGTTACTCAGGAATTCATATAATTTGAATGCTGTTAAACCAACTTTTTACTTAGTTGGTTGTTTTGTACAGATTTTTTATGTTTTATATATAAATAGAAATGCATTAAATGTTATGATACATGATTGATTAAAGTAGACTATTTAGTTGGTTAGTTCCATTCATTTCCTAACCACTTATTATTGGAGTCATGAGGGTGGTGGTGGTGGGGCTTATCCCAGGACCGCATTCCAGTCCATCATGGGCACCATGCCGCCCACATATATGGCTTACTTTGCCTCGTTTAAATTGTGATATTATTGTACGATCTGCAATTCATCCAACTTACTTTAAAGTATGTGATGTCAGGTATTCATGTTTTATTGGTCAATCCTTTCCGCAGATCTTTTCCAGAAAGCTATCATCCAGAGTGGTACAGCGCTGTCCAGCTGGGCAGTGAACTACCAGCCTGCCAAATACACCCGGATGTTGGCAGAGAAGGTTGGCTGCAACATGCTTGACACCATTAACTTGGTGGAATGTCTCCAGAGCAAAACCTACAAGGAGCTCACAGAGCAGTCCATCACTCCTGCGAAGTACCATATCGCCTTTGGACCCGTCATCGATGGGGATGTAATACCTGACGACCCACAGATATTAATGGAACAAGGGGAGTTCCTGAATTATGACATCATGTTGGGGGTCAACCAAGGAGAGGGATTTAAATTTGTGGATGGAATTGTGGACAGCGAGGATGGCGTGTCTGCCAATGATTTCGATTTTGCCATCTCTGATTTTGTTGATCACTTGTACGGCTACCCAGAGGGGAAGGACACCCTTCGGGAAACCATCAAGTTCATGTACACAGACTGGGCTGATAAAGAGAACCCAGAAACTAGGAGGAAAACGCTGGTTGCACTTTTCACAGACCACCAGTGGGTGGCACCAGCCGTGGCTACTGCAGACCTACATGCACAGTATGGCTCACCTACCTACTTCTATGCCTTTTACCACCACTGCCAAAGTGACATGAAGCCCAACTGGGCCGACTCGGCACATGGAGACGAGGTTCCATATGTCTTTGGAATCCCAATGATCGGCCCAACTGACCTGTTTAACTGCAATTTCTCCAAGAATGATGTGATGCTGAGTGCTGTGGTCATGACCTACTGGACCAACTTTGCAAAAACTGGGTAAGTTAAATAGTACGTATTTCTCTCACTCTTCAACTCATACAAGTTATGTACTATTATACAATTGTTATTAAAGGCGACTGCGGCATTGACAAGGCCCTCCTTATGTATGGGCTAACCTGGGCTATAGGCAGACGTGGGTAATCCAGATCCAAAGAGAAGAAATACAGACCAGGATTTTGTTTCAACCAACTAGCTGAGCACTCTGTGACCGAGACACTTATCGTGCGTTCCATTATCCTCGGGAGGTCGGAATCCGAGCCGGATTCCGAGTCTCGAGGCCGGAAGTGACGACATGC
>JAODKN010000037.1:3264850-3283991 GCA_026774425.1 Petrocephalus zakoni
TATTGTAGTCGATAGATGTGTTGCTACGGTGAACGGCATATGCTTGGAGCCGTTCGTACTCCGAAAGAGCTAGCGCAGGAGCCACTTTCTTGGAGGCTTCCATCTTGGATCCGAGTTCTGCAAGTGGAATGCATCCGAGTTTTTAGCAGATGTGATGTTATTCTGAGTTCCGAGCTCCGACCTCCGAGGATAATGGAACGCACGATTAATGCTGAACTGGTTGGTTGAAACAAAATCCAGGTCTGGATTTTTACTTTTTGCACCTGGATTACCCACCTCTGGCTGTAGCACAAGGCCCAAGTTTTTGGGAAACCCAGTTTTTTCCGAGTTGTTCTTCCCAGCAGCATTTTATGCAGTAAGTAGCCCCACCACACACCCTTAAATTCAGCCCTGATGTAAATAATATACATTTTATATTAAGGGACAATAAAAGTCTGAGTCCAACTTCAGATATTTTAGATAAAAGGAAACACATTAGATGTGTGGTCTAATCTGTATGCAAATGGTTGGATTTAGTTGTTATATTTGTCTCCGTTGAGAATATCTATTTTTAATTCGTCCATCCATCTATCATGCATAAACACTGTCTGGAGCCTATCCTAGAAGGGAAAGGGAAGTCCTTTGTGGTAATACCAGTCCATTGCACTCAGTCACATGCCAAAAAGGGTAGGTTTCGGTTCCCTGCCTCAGGTCAAGACTTATGCCACCTCTATAACTAAATGAACAAACTCACAAACACGCTTTCCAAGACATTTGCGGTCCCCAAGGAAACAGGTTGCTTGCAGTCACTAGAATATAAGCTGTAATGGTCTTTCAGTCAAAGCTAGTGTGCAGCACCTTAAAGCTGTTTGGGTTAAATAAACACTGCTGTATGATGTGACTCTGGGAACAGCTGGGATGTGAGCATGGCTGAATTAAAAAGGAAATGCCAAGGAAATCATTTCATAGGCATAGGTAGACAACATCTGAACACAACTGCTTTTGTGTTCCCTAAATCCTTAGGCCGCCTGAGACTTTATTTGGTGCACATAAATAGTAAAAATCACGCTTTAGTTCACAAAATGAAACCTTCACCTGCTAATTACAGTACATAGAGTGTCAGTTTAAATATTGTAACTTGTTCTTGTTTAGAATTGCAATCTCCCTTTAGATACCACTACACAGCGAGTGTAAAACAGGAATATTTTTGCCTGTATATGTAACACTCGAATACCTGCATGCTCGAACTGATTCTAAGCGACAGTAATTAACTGAATTATAAACCAGAAAATGAAAGTCACAGCAGTGAAATCTGTTCATCAATTCATTTTTTTAAATTCAGGGGCTTCGGAGGGGCACGGATACCAATGCAAATTCATGGGGGGGTGGCGGGGGGGCAACCCAAGCAGGGGGTCAAAGGTGACAATTTCTCAGGGGGTCAGGGTTATCTAGCTACCTAACAATATCCTAATCCATTAAGGATGAGACTACTCATCTGCCCATAGAATGATTTTGCCCTATGGTAGGGAACCAGAGCAGGGCAGGAAACATGACATAGGCCTACAAAGAGCTTGGGCTAGATTTCAGGCCAAGGTATTCAAGGTGTAACTGGGTTACTATCAAATATAGCTGCTCTACAGCTTTTGTTGAGATTAAAAAGTTGCCTTATAGCAGTTAAAACTGGAAAGTGGAACATTTCTAAACACCATAATCCTAATTAGAAGACCTTACTGAAAGTAAAGCTAACCAAAGAAATTTTATTGGCTCATTTCAGGACCAATCAGCATTCTACAAAATGCAATCAGTTTCACATTCAACAGATTCCTGGCTTCTACTGTCTGAGCTCCTGACTCTCCTTCCAGTATATCTATGTTTAACTTACCTTTAGATGAGTATAAGAGCAAGTAAGGTGTAAGGTTTCTGTCAAGTTGTTTTGTTTTTGCATGTAGCTGGAGCTTCAGTGGTCTTAGCTTCTGGTCATGACTAAGAATACAGTGAAGTTCAACATAATTCTATTTTCTTAATTACTTAATAGCGGAAAAGTTGGTTTTCAAAGTATTATGTGAAATAATGTTTACATTTTTTAACTCTCCCTCTAAGCTTCAAAAAGCCTACATACTGAAAATAGAACTCTAGTTAAGTTCTTTGTATGGAAAATAGTTTTTGAATGCCATAAAAATTGTCTTTCATACTTTAGTATGCTTGGAGGCACTGTTGCTTTACACTTCTGTGAGCAGGGGGGTCAAGTTTCTGCCCTGGCCCTATATTTGTGGAATCTTCCTGTTCTCCCTGTTTGCCCCCACAATTGAAATACATGCTGAGGTGAAGTGGCCTTGCCAGATTGCCCGTGTGTGTAAATGGTCAGTGTGCACTGCGATTGGTTAGTGTCACATCCTGGGTAATTCCCTGCCTTGTGGCCATATCTTCTGAGATAGGCTGTAGACCCCCATGAGTCTGCAAAAGAAAATGTATGAATAGACAGTTCAATTATTAAAGATGAAATAAAGAATAGTAAATTTGGCTATGACTACTGGCAAGATTTTTTTTAACCTTCACATTTGGGATTTTGTAAATTGGTTAGTTTCACTGTTCTCATTTGACTGCCGTGTGTAATCCTAATAAAATATTACACAGGTGTAATACACTAAGTAATCCCAACAATTTATTTTCTCTTGTTCTGTTTTTATTTATTTATTTTTGACAAAACATCATGTTGGAACCTCGTCTGAAGACTCTGTTTTGCTTGGTACAATTACAGTGGTATTTCTGTCTGTACTGTACAATGGTGATATATTACAATAGTGTTTCAGGAGTGGTAAAACCTAAAGAACACCACCAAAACACCAATAATATAATTTGGTGGAAAGAAAGTTAAATCTACCATAACAAAAGGGACATTAACACTAGCATAGCCAAAATCCTCATCAAAGACCCCCTTCCCTAGCAACACGTCAAACATGCAGCCAAACTCTTTTTATAGCCGCATAGCTGGTCTTTTATCCTTTACTGGATAATGAGGGCCAGCTGTATTTCATTAGCTTAGGTATCTAGGACATTCCTTAACCTTAAAATAACTGCTTATATGTTTTTTTTTAAATAGCAAATTGCATTAATCACAAATATTTATTTTTTATTTTTTAGAGATCCAAACCAGCCTGTTCCACAGGACACAAAATTCATCCATACAAAACCAAACCGTTTCGAGGAAGTGGCCTGGTCGAAGTACAACCCGAAGGACCAGCTCTACCTACATATTGGCCTGAAGCCCCGGGTCAGGGATCACTACCGGGCCACCAAGGTTGCCTTCTGGTTGGAGCTCGTCCCACATTTGCACAATATAAATGAACTATTTCCATATGTATCTACAACAACTAAGATTCCCCCGCAAGATACGACGCCCTTCCCATACACTAAACGCTTTCCGGGGAAAACGTGGCCGTCCACCACTCGGCACCCCGGTGTGCCGCCTGCCAACACTAAGCAAGTGACTGACCAGCGCAAATCGGGGGAGCTGGATGAGAACCCCATCCTCATCGAGAACAAGCGCGACTACTCCACAGAGCTCAGCGTGACGATCGCGGTGGGGGCCTCGCTTCTCTTCCTCAACATCTTGGCCTTTGCTGCCCTCTACTACAAGAAAGACAAGCGCCGGCACGAGTCAAACCGGCGGCCCAGCCCGCAGAGGAATGCTGCCAACGACATCGCCCACATCCAGAATGAAGGGATCTTGTCCCTCCAGATGAAGCAGCTCGAGCATGACCACGACTGCGAGTCCCTGCAGGCACAGGACACGCTCAGGCTGACCTGCCCCTCAGATTACACCCTGACACTGAGGCGATCCCCAGACGACATCCAGCTCATTACGTCCAGCACCATCAACATGATACCCAACTCCTTGGCTGGGATGCAGTCCCTGCACACTTTCAACACTTTTACTGGGCCTCAAAACAGTACTAACCTACCCCACGGGCATTCTACAACAAGAGTATAGCTCTATCCAGGCAACTATACTTTACAAGACCCGCAATGACAAGTATTGCTTTCCAAATCAGAATGATCACAGATAGTAAGATATTATTTTATTACCGAGCCTTCTTAAAGAAATATATCAGAGTTTGACTTGACTTGCCTGTGAATTGTGACAAGTGAATGTCACCTTAATTCAGACTTTTGCCTCTGGAAGGATCAAACTATGTACAAGCATTCATTCGATAACATCTATGTAGAAGACATACATATTTCTGTGTGTAGTAAGTGATAATGAGCTTAACACAAAGCTTTGTATGTGCCATAGACTGAATGACAAGAACAACCAAGAATGACTGTCTTGTATGTGATGAGTTTTGAACATACCAGTAAAAGAATTTGAATTTTTAAAAGGACTATGCATTTAAATTGGTTGGCATAATCAAAGTAAAAATTTCCCAGCCTGAACTGTATTTATGAGACTTTGTAAAAAAAAAAAACAAAACAAAAAATGTACATAGTTGTGCGTAAACACAAATACAAAGGAGAAGAAACAAAAACAATACAATAAAATAATTTTACTGTTGTTTTGAGTTAATATATGGCTTTTAAACAGCTTGTGCATTAAGTTGAGATGTGTGTAAATATATTTGTCTGACCTTTTCATTTTCAAGAAAAATTAAAAAGATATATATGATGCCATACAATTCCTTGGGAGCATATATCCTACAGGTCATGGCTGAATTTTTTCATTACCTTTATTTTTCCGTTATTTTATATTGCATGTTTTAGCATTTAGCTTTATAACAATTAAATGACGTGGAAACAGCTGCTGTCTTTGGCTGACAGAGCAGTTGTGTTTGTGAGTGGTGACTACACAAAAACGCACACATATATACACACACAAGCTTACACATATGCCAGCACGCACACACACGCACGCACACATCATGCTTTCTGTTTTTTCACCTTAAGCTCCATAGTATAGTTTTTAAAGGCCTTTTTTTTAGCAATCTAAACACTGCCTCCGCTTAAAAATGACCAGCATTGTATAATTTAGGAAAAGGCAGTGGGTTTTCGTATTAATGTAAGCAATGTTTGTAAAGAAATGTAGGTTAGATATTTCAAATTATCATATGCTAGCAATACATAGTATTGTGCCAGGCTTGTAATACATTGGATTTTAAAGAAAATGAATGAGTTTTAATTATAATAACAGTAATAGCTGACGAACTAACCCTAATTCTGTTTTATTTATCCAGGAAACTGAGCAAAATCCACATCTAAGCAGAAATGCTATAATTATGATAAATATTACAATACTGTATTCTTTGTAGACTGAAGCCTATGTATACAAAAAAATCATTACTCCTTCAGTTTTTAAGGCACACAATCTTTTCACATAGGATATTATATACATTTTCTCTCATATTTATTTGTTTTGCCTTAAGTGATAGATATTTCTGGCTGAACACCTGTATAATTTTTTTCTGCATTTTTAATAAAATACAATGATATTTTCAAACTTGCTGTTTATGTACATATTTATATAATTTCATTAAATAACAATGGGTTGTTGTCTGTGTATGGTGATGGAATTCATATAGGGGATTTAAACCTCAAGTCGCTACAACAAAAATATTTAGATATACTTTTCCATATTTAAATGTGTGAAATTGCTTCAATAATACAACATAATATGATTTGTGTTTCTGATTGCTTACCATGTTTTAAACTAGTCATCTTGTTTATTTAAGGATGTCATCATGGAAAAAGCTTATATTTTGTATTGGTACCACTTGGGTTGCCTTAAATTATTGGAATATCAAGAATGTTTGTTTTCGTTCAGTTTGGTTTCTGCTCGGTTTAGTTTCATGGCTTTGCTTTTACCACCAGTGAGGTTTACAGATATACCATGATGATGGTCTTCGCTCAGATTGGTAAATATATCTTACATTTACAGTGTTGTGTAACGTAAATGTCATTACAGGAAAGGGGTCACACTGGAAATTCCAGGGGATTTAGCAGTGTATGATGTTCAAAGCAATTTATATATAAAACACAAAGACATGTAAGAACTGCCTGCAGTTTCATCAGTGCTGCATGCAGATTGGCCAGGGTAACCCTGTAGCTTATAAAGCTTTCATGGATATTGTAAAGGAAGGTCATCGCCGAGGCAGAGAGAGAGAGAGAGAGAGAGAGAGTCAAATTGATATACACAAAAATGCAAATGAACCATAGAAAATAAACTAGCTTTCACAGGGCCATTATGAAAATGTTGGTCTCATATTCTGCATAGCTATAGGGACCCTTCTGTGAGCCACAAAGAATTTGATGTTATGATGACCTTTTGGTGGGAAGGCAGCTGAAGAGTTGTAAATGAAAGACGTTATGTGGCAATTTTCTATATTATTCTGATTAATGGCTGGCATTATTTTCAGCTTTTGGTGCACTTATCCAGACCGACGTTTCAACAAATACAATAATTATCTAAAATGTTTGTCGAAAAATATCAATATCATTGGAAACCATAATTATCCTTTCTAAAGGAATATATCGGTATATTTATTTAAAGTGACACTAAATAAAAATTTAATATACATAGTAGATTTTATACTTCCCTCAAATATGCCAAAAATATACTTTGAGTTTATTGCCTTAAATTAAAATAGATCTGATGTTAAATTTCAAAAGATTCAACTACAAGTGGGATTAAGTCACACATTATTGATTTGTTCAGAGCAACCAGGTTCTTCCAATTAGATTTATGTATAAATCTGTCAGAGTAGATTTTTACGAAACATGCTGGTAAGCTAACAATAATTTTGTATAACTCAACCATCACACTCATGCATATACATTGCATATATGATATATACAGAATATCATATATTTTATATTTAATTTTATAGAATTATGAATGGCATGATAGTTTACTGAACTTATTCGTGAATGACTAATCTATGAATTACATTGAATAAACTGAACAGAATGAACCAACTGAATGAATCAATGCAGTATCAGAGATCATTTCATTAACAAGATAAACTCAAAAAGACTTGCAATCTGGCCTTCCGAGGCTATATAAATCGACATACTGGAAATGGCAACGTACCCAGTAGTAATTTGGAATTTGAGTATGATCTGTTTTGTGACAGAGGCAAAAGACTCATCATAGGCACTAATGGTACTCTATAAAATGGACACAAAGTTGTTAACAGAACTGAGTGAAGTACGTTTATAAGTGGAAATTTGAAGTTTTTTAATAGTTTCCTATTTATCTCAGGTCAGAGTTAATGTAACAAAATAGAAAAAGCTCAACTACACATTTTTTAAATGGGTGATGGTTTTTTCTAAAGCAGCTCTTTAGGATGCTTTCCTCTCCTGTAGCTGGGGTCACAAAGTCATACAAAATATGGGAAAGCATTAAATAAATGTTGTGAAAATTAAAGCATTAATTTGTCTGAAATATAGTTCCAGGGAGGGATGATGCTGTAAGTCCCTGTGGATGCAGCAATACTGTATATTATTTTCAAAACAATTATCAATAAAACACTCAATTTTGATGTTAAAGCATTACATTCATTTTGTGAAAATAAAAACTGCTGTAGAAATTCTTAAACAAGAAGAATTAGAAGAATTATACTTTATTGATCCCCTTGGGGAAACTGACTTTTCACCTCCCCCAACCTTGCTCTCCATGAAAGCATAAGAGAGCCACAAATCGGCAAGTCAACGCTGATGTCTTTGTAAGGAGTATGTATGTACATTAAAGGAAGGGCCATACTTCGAAAGCACACACTCTAAAACTACCCTAATTGGTCCTTATTCATCATATGGTCCATCACTGATTTGATCCCACCAATTACACACTCTCATTTTCTGATTGGTCACCTGGTCACCCTGCACAGATGTAAACAGCATTTCAACATGGCGGATGTAGAGGAGGTGCTTTCATTTTCATTTTCCCTGTTGTTCACATGTATGCAGCTAAATAGTATGCTACCCGGTGTGACTTCTGCATATTTGCACATACTGTAAAGAGACTAATTTACCAGTCAATGTGTCGATATGCGCACGTCTAATGCAGACTAATACCTATGTCATACGTTTACACTTCTGTAAGTGTGTATGGATATACTTTTGTAAACGATGTGTAAATGCCTGTGTGGATGGAGATCAGCTTCAATTGAATTTTATATTCCTTGTTTTTGGTTAAAATACAACAGGTGCCTTTATAAATTGCTGTCTAATTATTTTTATATACTGGGCCAGGCACTGCTGTGGGCCCCTGAGTAAGGCCCTTTACCCCCAGGTCCTTGGGTGCAGAAAGACATGGCTGCCCTTCATGGATCAAGGTTGGGGGAGGTGAAAATGTCCCCACAGGATATACAATAAAGAATCTATTATTATTATTATTATTATTATATGCAGACAGGCAGTAGAAAGTACTGTTGTAGCTTTCATGTTTGACAGCATTAAAAGTTGCTTTCGGATATACTATTAAGACTGCATCAGAATTGTATATAACTAAGTGTAACTAAAATAGAAAACAAAACTGAAATATTTAAACATTAATTTCAAGTATAAAAAGCAATGTCGGTCCATCACAGAGCACAGGCACACACATTCGCACACAATAACGCACTAAGGAAGATCATATGTAGAGATGCTAATTCAGCTAACTGCATGACTGTAGACCAGAGGTGGGCAATCTTATCTGCAAAGGGCTGGTGTGTATGCAGGTTCTCGGGATAACCCTAACCCCTGCCTTAGACTGTAGGAGGAAAGGCTCGTAACACAGGTAGAACATGAAAAAATCCATGTTCACTTTGTCAGGTGCATCCCCAGTTGGAAAACTGCAAGATGAAATAAAACATAAATATACATTAGTATCAAAAAGTGAGATTTGATGTCACAGTGCACACGGCAAGCAGTTTATTTGATGAGAATCTTTGTCTAATTTGGGAGAGAACCACTTTCCCTCAAGTGTTAGGACCATTGGGTTTGCTGATTTCAATTTAAACAGACCTCAGAATCATTTCACTGAAGGAATAAATTAGATTTTAATTTCCCTCCTCTGATATTTATATTTAACATATAAATCTACTGGTTTGTTGCCTTTTTTAAGTCACTTTTTGATTATGTAATTTGAGAGTGCTCACCTTCAAAGACAGAAGCACACAGTCTGCCGTGTGTTCCATGACGCTACGTGCCATTTATTCTACACATTATAAATATTGCCCTGATGTATTGTGCTTACTAAATAATAGAAAAGGATTAAATAAAACACTATTAGATATAGCTGTATTCTGAAATAAACCTTCATTTCCCAGAGCCTTGAGGCATATGTGATCTGCAGCTGTTCCATAGATGAAAAAAAAATCGCTGCCATATAAGGGATATTGAGACAAACATGTTTTGTTCAACACAAACAAAAATTCTAAACCAATATCAGAGCACCCCCTAGAGGCATTACTGGTCATTTTAATAAATTCCAGAATCATTTGCACATTTGTACGTTTGTAGTGATATGCAAGTGTGATTAGCAATAATGACATTATTAATAGAAACAGTCAATAAAGCAGTGAACTTAAAAAGAAAAAAAACCCTCTACAACTTGTTCTGTGATACAATGCAGAGTGCAGGTGGAATTTATAATTCTCTGCTAGTGTAAGATCCTGCCTATCATGTGCATCTGACCCTCCTGTCTCCTCCCTATCATGGCCATGATGAGCCATGGCTGTTGCCGGTTGCTCCTTGTTAGTCTTTGTATTTAAGTAGCTGCTTGCCTCGTCATCCCCAGTCTGGTGACTGAAGTCAGTCCTCTAGTTCCCTGTGCTCCTCCTCTGCTCTTCCTGTGCTAGTCTTCTTGTTTTGACCCCCTATAGTCCTGTTTATTCTCTTGCTTCCATGTTTGACGCCAGTAAAACCCCTTTTTGGTTCTCCTAATGCCTGCACGCGAGCCCTTTGTTTCACGAGACACTACAGCTAGACTCAAGACTAAAACCCACCTATAGCATTCAGATGTAAAAAAAAATAAATAAATCTAAACTTAATCAGGGCTTGGGTTATGAATTATTGAGGAGAGATGTATTTGGACGCAGCATTTGAATACTTGGGTAATGAAATTTTATTCTGTACTAATTGTTACCTTTGTTGCTTTTTCATTTCACAGTGAGAATCAGAATCAGCTTTATTTTGCCGAGTGCAATTATACAAAAGTACTACCATTCAAAATATTCATAATCTTTATGGTTCTATTTGGTGTTTTATAATCATAATAGTTGACATCTAGTTGCCTTTGGTAGAGCCCAATAAAAGGGTACATCATTCCACCAGTAAAGGAAAGCATGGTGATGAGAATACTTGCTTTGCTATGGGATACCAGACATATCATGAAAGAATTGTCTTAGGATGCTCAGGTAGACAGATCACAAAACATCTTCGGTAGCACTTTACTTAAAGCAGTCCTTGTATTGCATTAAATATACCTTCATAATGCATTATAATGCATTCATAAAGTATTGCATTTTTAGTGCCTCCACAATGCACTTTATGTATGGATCATGCATAAAGCATGAGAAACATGGCTATAATGAGTTATGCATTTTTATAAATATTTATAGCCATGTTTGTAATACTTCATGAATGTGTTACAATGAAATATAGAATCATTTTTTAGGCTTTATGAATATGGCCTTCATTGAAAGTATCTTCTCTGTGGAGTATCCTACACAGCAAGGTTAGACTAGCAGTGGGCAGGGGGGATGTAGACAGGAGTTAATGTTCCGTCCCTGGATCTCTTTGCCATGTTTAAAACAGTTCTGGCACCCTATGGGGACCACCTGGAGAGCCTTTCACCTGTAACTAAATGGTCACTCTGCTGCATGACAAAGTTGGGTTATCAGAACTGCTTCGCTTCATGAACTGGTGCTGCTTTTATCCTGAGCCATATATTCCACGGGCTTGTCTAAGAACAGACAATTTTAATTCAAGTTTTTGTTATAATCCTCAAGAGTACAAGAGTATGCCAATGAGGCATTAAATGCCGAAATGTGCAATGTAAAGCACACTCTAAGAATTATGTGCAGTATAATTTGCGTGGCACATCAATAATGAGTCGCACAACTTACCTTTATTCATGCGTACAAATGTATATTTACCAAACCAATGTCGGTTTTAGGTATACAAGGAAGCAAGTTAGAAGGAATGTCACTCGAGGTGCCAATAGCAGCTTTGCCTGTTAGAACATTCAGAATAGATAAGAAATGCAATTGTATAGCTTTTACGCCCCCGCAGAGGGTTTTAAGCCATTACAAATTGCGCCACAAAAGCCCTTTTTCTAAGGATGGACTATTTCGAAATCTGTCTAAATCAATCTGCAAATTCCTGAGGATACAGTGAGAGGCAGCGAATAATAAATAATTGCGATCCCACAACAGTTGTCACAAGAATGTAAAAATCTGAAATATCTGACATGACACTTACAAATATATCTTTCCTTGTAGCAGATCACAGCTTCAGCTAGAGAACATTAAAAATGTCTCTTGTATATGAATACATCTGTTCAATATGTGCAGGTCTTATTTAGTGCTTTTGTTCCATAAATGTTTGCACTGAATAATTCCTTTACATTCACAAAACCTCTACAAAGATAATTTAGTTCCTCATATTACAGTATGTAGGTTGATGTATTGTTCAGTAATGTTAAAATAAACAGTGATCTTTCTTTGCTTTGTGGGGTTTTTGTATATGCAAGTTATATTTACTTTGCTAGCTATTTATCTTTCCATGAAAAATAATTCTTTAAAAAACTGTTAGGAGAGGTATGTAAGCCTTATCATTTGCAGTCACAGAGTATGATATATTCATATTTTCCCTCTGACTTTCTCACCATGAATGATGCAATGATGTTTTGGTGTTTACTTGGAATTATGCAGAAATATAACATTTGCTTCAGAGTCAGAAATGATTGCACCAAATAAGACAGAAGACAGACATGCAATGATGCAAGCACAGTAGAAATATATCTTAGCCTGGGAAATAACAGTTTCATTTATTATCAGAGCAAATAGATGCCACTCCGTCTGACCTGAATTGCTGATTATTTTGGTAAAAATAGAAAAGGCCTTAATAGTGCAGTGTATAGGGTGAAGAAGCTGACCATTATTAAACTGAACAGTTAATAAAGAAAAAAATCCCAAGAATTTATGGATTTATGGATTTTAGAAATTGTTCATTTATTTGTAACTGGTATACAAAAACTATATAAAACATATTTGGGGTTACTACAGTGGCAGATAAGTGCTGCAAATTAAGTAAAACATTTACGTGCTGCAAATTAATAGACTTATAGTACACAGACAATGCACATCAAGTTTGTTTATTGTTTGAGTAATTTCACAATTAGTGCAAAGTCTTGTTAATAGCTAAGAAAATAAAATAAGTCATGTTAGCAGAAATGAGATACTGGTTTAGAATGTTAAGTTCATGGCTACTGTCTTCCAGACTTCTTTACAGGCAAATTTTAATTATTATTTTAATGTTCACATGTATCCATATAATATGCAAGGGGAAATACACAAATGGTTTAATAGCTCTAAAACCGAAGGCACATCTAGTGAAGTATGTGTGCTTTGATCAATGATCCTTGGGGGACAATGCACACCCCTTGGATTTTCTGGTCATCTGTGTGTACAATAAATGCTAAACCAATATCTTGCTACAGCTGAACTTACCTATTTTCTTAGCTATTAGCAAGACTTTGCACTAATTGTGAAATGGCTCGAAAAACAAAAAATAAAAATAAAGAAAAATCTGTGTGCATCATTGTCTGCGAAATTCTGTCAATATTAACTGCCTAACTTGCTTCTGTTAAAAGATATTAAAAGCCAGAAAACTGAATCAAATTTAAGGCCCAAAAGTCAGTGAGATCTCTTTATTTCTGGTTGAATCTTGCTTTCTAAAGCTGATGCTCTTTCCCATGTAATGTATCATGTAATGGCTCTATATGTGTCATTGATTATTAGTAGATGGTTGGACGGTGTAGTTGAAAACTTTGTATGGAGGAACAAAACTCATTTAATTAAAAAAGTATTATTGCGAATCAAGTTGTTTTAATTTACTAAACTTTTCTTAATTGAACAACTTTCTTAAGATTAAATGGTTGAAGTCCTTTTTGAAGACATGATCTATCTGAAATATTATTACATTTATATTATATTATTTAATTATATTTAATTATATTATACGGTTGGTTGCCCAGACCTGGCAACCTCATGCATTTTTGTGTTGACCTAAAAAGTGTTTTTATGTTTTACCAGTTTAGCGCATTTGAGAAGTCCAAATGCTATGAAGACTTATTGTGTACTACTTTCATTTCACCTTGAGATGTGTTTTATTTTTGTTTATGTTTGTAACCCTCTTGTAAGATATGTTCTCAATGGTAACTTTCATCCTCTGAATGTGTTACGATGTTCTTTGGAACGATCAGTTACAAACAATCAAACAGTCAATATGTTATTTTGTTGGCTGACTGTGAGTATTATAGTTATATCATTAGTACATGACAAAGCCGTGGTCGACACCATTATTCATGATAATAAAAGACCAACTGGTGTAGTTGTATGAGAACTTTATCTAAATGAGTACAGTCGTGTTCATGCCTCTAGGCTACAGTGATTTTCACTTAGTGATCATTTTGCTTAATAGTCTGGGATGCATTTCCCAAAACCATAGTTGATAACTATGAGGTACATTACAATTTTCTTACGCTTTTCTATGACTTAAGGTTATATGTTTTATATACATTTTGTTTAAAATGTTTTTTTCTTTAGGTTTTTTAACGCTGATGTTAAATGTTATTTGAGGGAGACTATAGGGAACTTGTGCAAGGAAATGAAAATATTGATTGCAGGGTTTCCAACTCTCGTGCATCTGGTGTGACACTCACGTTTTCAGACTCATGCTCACGGAAGAAATCTTATGGGAAATCTGTATTATTCCATTATAAACCTAATATTAGTTACAGCAAAAGTGTTGTCGAGTTTGCAAATCTACAGACTATTTACAGTGTAATAAATCTGTTATATACATGTAAACGTGTGTGTGCAGACTTGTCTCAAATTGAAAATCTCACGCGAGCCAGCAGAAGCTGGAAACTCTATGACAGTGTGATGAGAAATGTTTCAATACTTATGATCCAACTGCTCGTTAATTAACCAACAGAGACCAATCTCATACTCATACCTACCCTGTTTCAATGTTTGGCTTTCAAAAGAATCACTTCTGTTTTGCATTGATAGCTATTTCGACAAGGTGGAGGTCAAGAGTGAGATGAGAACAAAGGTCAACAAATCAGAATGATGTATGAAATCCATAGTTTAGTCTCCAGTGTGTGGTCTTAATGAATGAATATGACATAATGGAAATGAACAAATATGACATCATGACAATGAATACTGATTGAGAAGAAAGAAAATCATCATGCATTATTGTAGACTGAATGTTACTGAACCAACTTTTGATTAATGTTTTTTTTTTATTGTGAAGGAACTCCTTTTCCCCCTTGATTTATGCAGAAGGACACACAGTATTTGGACATTCATACCAGTTAAACAAATTTACTGTAGATTCATTTCATATCCATATTTTTGGATTTTATGAGTAACATATTACATTATATCTTTCTGGCTTATATGTGTTGTCATGACCCGTTGACTTGTAATTAAGATTAAGACTAAATTTCTTGATCGCAGTGGGAAATTCTGGTGCATATGGAGCATATACGAACATACATATAGTGCAAAAACAGACAAGGTACAAAGATAGTATGCATAGTGCAAGCAAAGTAAATGTAGTGCAAATACATTTTAAAAGTACACAGTACACAAATGAATGAAATATTCCAAAAAACAGAATGTGATACTAAAAATAGGTATACATAATATATACTATGAAACAAAAAAAATTATCCACCTCTTGCTTTTAAATCGTTAAATGTGGATGAACCTTCTCTTTTCTGCATTTAAGGTTGCCTAGGGGTGAGGCGGCCATCAGGAGCACCAGTGACATTTGCAGGCTGGTCAGGCTGCTATGAATACTAGGGCTGGATGATATCTCAGTTTATACTACAGCTTTTGTCAATACTATTTTCATATTGGTCCAGAGATGTCGCACGAGTGAATCGTACACAGAGTTCTGGCAGCCTAATAACAGTTCAGTATTTTATTAAACATGTTAATATAAAGACCTGTGAGACTTTTTAACTCATAAATAAGCCAAGTCATTCTTATCAGCATCATTTTCCTTGGTTTGACAGTTTCTATGGTAACTTAACGAACAGGCCGCTTCCAGTGAGTAGCCTGACTAGATGTTCTATTCTTGTTGGGACTGTATTTTTAAGAGCACATTGAAATATTACTAAATACTAATTTCAATAATTTTCTTCAGAAGAATTAACTGTGACTGATTTATTCTGTTATTATTGTTTGTTCGCTAGCTGTGGTATAAGCGGATTTAACCACTTGCGGTTTTACGAAAATAATCAACGCCAGCTTGTTTAGCATTGCACAAAATTATCATTGATTATTTTTGAAAAAATGCAAACCTTGTCATAACATGCGCACAGAAGGAAAACCTTAAATTGCATTGGAAATGTATGCTAGAAGGCAGAACTGAAAGCCAAATCATAAACCTTATTTTGTGTGCCAGTTAGTCACTGTTATAGATCGACATACTTGTCTGATGTTGTCAGTTACAGATA
Organism: Petrocephalus zakoni; assembly: GCA_026774425.1. Taxonomy (NCBI): domain Eukaryota; kingdom Metazoa; phylum Chordata; class Actinopteri; order Osteoglossiformes; family Mormyridae; genus Petrocephalus; species Petrocephalus zakoni. The sequence continues at coordinate 3,280,563 of JAODKN010000037.1, forward strand.
ATATTGTCAACTCTCACAAGCCTAGTGCACACCCTTACAAATTCTCACAAATAAATGCACATGCATGAATTAAATCAATGAAAAGATGGCCCCATCCCAAGTGCTACTACAATTCCTGTATCTGTTGGAGAATGGTATAATGTAATGTTAAAAACTTGCTTAGTGTGAAACTAAACTGCATTTTTCAGAGGATGGAAAAGTGAAAAAAGAGAAAGTGGTGCTAAGCAAAATAAAAAAAAATCTGTAGAAGGAGGAAGCAGCAAAAGCTGCCACCACAACAAAATTAAACTTTCACAGCCATTATGAAGAGTATCTCTTTATAACGAGAAAAACATTTCATAGAGGCTCAGTCGTATATATACACTATAAGGACAAAAAAATTAGGACACATCTCTGAATCATTAAATTCCAGTCTTGCATTCTGACCCAGTGCCACAGGTATATAAAATCAAGAGCCTAGTCATGCAGTCAAGTTTGCAAACATTTGTGAAAGAATGGGTCATTCTGACGAGTTCAGTTAATTCAAGTGTGGTACTGGTCACCTTTCCGACAAGTCAGTTCATGAAATTTCTCACGTGTTACATATTCTGCAGTGAAGTGTAAATCATTGTAAAGTGGAAACAGAAACTCAGCCATGAAGTAGCAGACCACATAAAGTAACAGAGCGGGGTCTCCAAGTACTGTGACACATAGCGTGTAAAAGTCGCCAACGCTCTGTTTACTCTGTTACTGCAACAAAAATTGTGCACTTGGAGCTTCATGGAATGGGCTTCCACGGCTGAACAACTGCATGCATGCCTCACATCACAAGCGGAATGCCAAGCGTCGGATGGAGTGATGTAAAGCACGCTGCTACCGGACTCTGGAGCAGTGGAAATATTTTCTGTGGAGTGATGAATCACGCCTCTCTGTCAGGCAATTTGATGGATGAGTCTGGGTTTGGTGGATGCCAGGAGAATGTTACCTGCCTGACAGATATTGTGTCACCTGTATAGTTTGGTGGACGAGGGATAATGGTATGAGATTGTTTTCAGGGGTTGGGCTAAGCTTAGTTCCAGTGAAGGGAACTCTTAATGCTTCAACATACCACAACTTTTTGGACAATTCTATACTTGGTTGTGCTTGTGGGTAAAGTTTGGGGAAGGCCTTTTTCTGTTCCTGCATGACTGTGCCCAGTGCACAAAGCAAGGTCCATAAAGACACGGTTGGGTAAGTTTGGTGTGGAAGAACTTGACTGACCTGACTTCACACATGCTCTTCGGGATCAAAATCATGTAGATAGCCTTCCCACAAGAGTGGTGGCTGTTATAGCTGCAAACGGTGGACCAACTCCATATTGATGCCTACGGATTTAGAATGGGATGTACCTATACGTGTAATGGCCAGGTGTCGTAATACTTTTGTCCATATTGTGTGTGATTATATATATATATATATATATACACACATATACACACATATATATATGTGTGTGTATTACATTACATTCGATTAGATATGCCATTGTGCTGAAATACATATACAAATACAATAAATTATAATTAATTTAAGATAAGAGTAAATAATGTGTCTGTGCAAAATATGTATGAGGTAGTCTGTTGCGTCAGGTGCAGCAGACAGGAAGCACAGTGAGAATAAATTTGTTAGGAACACGACAAGATGCAGTGATACAAATGCAAATGTTCCAGTTAAATTAGCCATGAAAGCCGAGGATTAAATATGCCAGCATCTTCGTAACAACTCCAGCTTTGTGACTGTGACTCCTCTCGATTCTCCCCTATGAGACCTGCAGTCCAGACTATGGTTTTCATTGTGTGCTGTTGTTTGGCGATTGTGACCAGAGGCATCAACTGGCAGAATAAATTGGTTTGGATTTATCCATCCTATACCATTAAACCTGTCAGGAGGCTGCAAGGGGCTGGCCGTTCCACCTAACAATGCTTAGACTTCTAACACAGTGCTACTGGGCTCTTGCTGTGAGAAGTGGCTGTGAAATGGAATAAATGTCACTATGCTCTCTTGGCACACAAACTGCTATCGTGCATTACCTTTAGGTGTAGATGCTGAAAGTTATTATCCAAAATTTCATTATCTACAAAAAATGCTGTTTGACCTTCATATATTAATATTCATATATAACTAAAACATAACACTTATAATTTTAGAAAACATCACAGCCGGAGTGTAACAAATTTTCACTAAACTGTAGCCATCTGCTGTCAAAATCAGCGGCCAGCTTAATGTAAGACTGCTTGCATTTCAATGTGCTTAACATATATACTGTACACCTGGGCTGGTGTCACATCTAGGGTGTGTTCCACCTTGTGCCCTGTTCCTTTTGGTATGGGCCCCACTCTCATCCTGACCCAATATCAGATAGGTGGTAAGGGAAGTTGAATATTATACAATAAAGCCACATTTCCACTAGATTGTAAGCTATTACTCGCACATTCATATTCAAACCTAGCCTGGCTGTCAGTGGAAATGTTCTGTCAGAAGGCTTTGCAACAATCATTTCACATACCCCAAAAAGAAGCTTTAATTGGCCACATATTCATTATGAGAGACATTCATATTTGCAACTATACAATACAGCATAAATATTTCCCACAGTGTGTATACTACTCCAGTCTGTTGGGCTTCCATATTAATTAACCTGGAACTGAGACAGACTTTCTGCGTCACATATTACATTATAAAGGATCTTACACTTGCACTGTGACTTATTTCAGTGGTAAACCTAATTAAAAAGCAAAATATGAGCACCAACAATACACATGGTTCCCTTCTTCTGTTGCAATAGATAACCAGAATCGGACGTTGCGAATGCATGGCTTATGACACGCATTGCAAATTATTTATTATTTATGAGAATTGGTTTGTTCCATAAAGCTTGGAAAATAATTGTCTTTGAGCCCTTAAGCACAGTACACACATTGCTTCAAGAAATGTGCAGTTTCACATTTACATTACATTAATACCATACAAGAAACTTTGTAAGTTGATTAGACAAGGCATCTCACAGATGTAAATAAGGGGTTCTGACATAAAAGCTTTGTGGTACCATCGGACAGACTGCAAATGGAGCTGGCACACAATCATATCACTGGTACTGCACTCACCTAAAGTATTATTAGGAACACCTGTTCAATTTCTTATTAATGCAATTATCTAATCAACCAGTCACATGGCAGTTGCTTCAATGCATTTAGGGGTGTGGTCCTGGTCAATCTCTTGAACTCCAAACTGAATGTCAGAATGGGAAAGAAAGGTGATTTAAGCAATTTTGAGCGTGGCATGGTTGTTGGCGCCAGACGGGCCGGTCTGAGTATTTCACAATCTGCTCAATTAATGGGATTTTCACACACAACCATTTCTAGGGTTTACAAAGAATGGTGTGAAAAGGGAAAAACATCCAGTATGTGGCAG
>JAODKN010000037.1:3284091-3304213 GCA_026774425.1 Petrocephalus zakoni
TCTAAAGCGGCACTAAACTGCAGTCGAAACGCAAACCGAGCCGAACTGAGCCAAACCAAAGTGAGCTGTACTGAACCGTGTCGTGCCGTACTATGCAGTGGAAAAGCGCCATTAGATTCCTCACTGCAGAAAGGTTGCCTCGGTAAAGGCGTTGTTGGGTTTGGAGAGCGGCAGTGATGGGAGACATTTATTTGCTGTTCACACTGGATACATAATTCACTGATTTCCAGTAGCATATCTGTGATAATCGCAATGTTAGGATAAAATGCTAGCAAAATTTTCAGTACCAGTACTAAATTTGCATTATGAATCTGTTACATTCAGCCATTTTCTAGTACATTATTTTGGAGGTTGGAAATGTTCAAATTTCAAATTATCAGAATGCATCAATATATCAAAATGTGTGATATTACTAGTAATAAATATAAATAATATGCACTTTTCCCTTTAGATAATGCTTGCATATTGACACAGATCATTGGTACCGCCGTCCATTTCGATCGGTCAAATGGTGGTAATGCAACTAGCTCGATTTACTCACACATTTGGCCCAGCTAGTAAACAGGGCCTTGTCAAAACTCTTTCGCGGTACAGCTCATGTACAGCTTAGCTCTTGATGGCACCATTAGGTTCAATGTGACCCATTATTGGATAAGTAACTGTGGAAGAGGGGTGAATGGTTCTGTTTGTGCTATGGATAGATCATACCAGAAAGGTACCTTCACTGTGCATTGGCAAGGATATGCTGTAAGTGTGCATTTTAGGCCAGCCGAATATTACAGTGAGCCAAAGTGTAAATGCTGTGCTTTGAGTGGAGAAATCACAGATTCTGCTCACTGTGGATAAAGAAATAAAGGCATTGAAAGTGTCTTCTTCCTTTGTGCCTCGTCATTGTGTTTGACAAAGAACAATCAGCCTCTGTGGATGGATGGATCAAAACAATCCAGATAATGCAATCATCACTTTGTTCTTATACAAAACACCAAGACAATGCATCCATTTTGAGGTTAAAGTTAGCAACTGGTAATGAATCCCATACATATTTGTTTTACATTATAGAATTAATTAAGGATTATTTACTTGGCATTTCAAAAGTAAACAAAGTAATTAAGAGGGTGTCTGTACTTCGTTGATTATTTACTGTGGAGTGATAACATAATTAGTTGATTGAAGAGTGAAAGAGTGAAAGTAAAATTCCTACTAAATATAGTGGTGCTGCTAAGATGATTTTGCATTGCCATCGCATTTGATCAAGAGCGTTGGGCAAGTCTCAGTTAATGAAGCCCAGCTGGTTCTATTCACTACGACAATTTTGGTGCTTTATTTGGTAGGTAGAAGCACAAACATAAAATAAAAAGTTGGAGATGTTTTTTTTTTCTCACGTGACCAATACACGCATGCCTTTAAGACCTTGGGTTTGATTGGTTGATTCCCACTGCATGTGTCGAGTTTGTGTCTTTGCTATGTTTGTTTGGGGTTTTTACCTACAGACCATATAGTTCAACTGCTATGTCCCATGTTTCCCCATATTAGTTGTATAAATGATTCTGGAATTGGAAAATCGTTTGGTTTGTGTATAGTATTGGCTCCTATTACCTTGTGTCCTAAGATTACACTGTTTTGGGGAGTTTAATTTTGCTGTCTCTGCTGATTTTTATGTTTTGTTCTATCTGGTAGTCTGGATTTCTTGGAAACTTTACTCTGCCGTGTCTCTCTTCTGCCTTTTTGGCAGATGTCTGCCCCACAACCTGCCATGATAAAAAAGGAAAAGTTGTTAGTAATAGTGCCGCTTATGGCTTGTTATCGATTATATTCAAATTTAGGCCTGTGTGAGAAGCTGAGCAAAAACCAATTCCTGCTGTATCTTTTTTTTTATGTAAGACGATGCCGCATTGACTTCTTGGCAGTGGTGCAGGTTGAAATTTGTCACTTAGAGGAGAGGAAATGGACGTGCTGGAGCAAGCAGTCTGCTAGAATGTGCTTTCAAAGGCAAGACTGCTATGACTTATTAAGTTCTGATCACTAAACTTGCTTCTTTTTTTTACAATGAAATATCTTAATATTAACTGGAAGAACCAGATCATTGAATAAAGCTTCAATCTGCCATTTGTATTTATCTAAATAAAAAAGGGACAAATTCTGCATGGCTCTGATAAACTGCACACGCAAGGCTGAACCCGGAAAGTTAAATGCTTGTGGCAAGCAGGGCTGGCCTGGGGTGATTTGGCACCCTAGGCGAGATTCTGCTGAGAGTCCCACAACCCAGAGCAACGGAAAACAAATTCTGTCAATTCATTTATAATATAAGCATTTCAGTAGCACAGGGAGTCTGCTGGCTAAATAGCTAGCTCACATCTGTTTCACAAGAGAAGTAGTGAAGTATTAAAAGTTCTGTAAATAACTGTAATGTCACGGAATGCCATCATATGTATTCAGATTATTTTTCCCACTCACTCTTTTGTGCCCCCTAATCAAATAGCCCCCTAGGCGATCACCAATGTTACCTATAAGGCGGGCCGGCCCTGGTGGCAAGGCCCGTATGAGGGCCTTATCACTTTATATATACCTTTTAAATGTGCATCCTGTTGCCTGAAGAAATCCCCAGTCTCTCCATTTCGGCTACAGATTCATTATTGAATGAATCATCATTGAGATTCGGGCCCTTTGCCTTGACTGTGTGTTTCCGCTGCTTATCAGCTGGTATTGTGTGATTGGGAGCAGTGCTGGGAGCAGATGTGGTTAAATTGTATCTTAGTACCAGCGACATCTGAGAAGAGTATTGAGAGCCGGACCTGATTAGAATATAGATGGGAGTGGTCAGACTCTGGCAACAGCACATCCATCCATCTTCTAACCCTTTTCCCTGCTAAGGGTCATGGGAGGAAGGGAGAGCTTATCGCAGGATGCACAGGGCACAGAGAAGGGCTACGGCCTGCTCAGGATGCCAGTCCATTGCAGGAAGCACACACACACAATCATGCATTATGGAAATGTAGAGACAATAAATAACCTAATTACATGCCTTTGGTCTGCAGGAGCAAATTAATGAAATTCAGGGAGAACATGCGCACACACACACACACACACACCTAACTAAATGGGAACCGCCCATTCATTTCTATGGGGAAAAGCCTAATCCCAGTCACGACACCCTTAACCCCTACCCAGCCCTAACCTTAACCATACAGTAAGTAACCCACAAAACACAAGACTTTAGCCACTTTTTACTTTTTTGATTGCAATCACACATTTTTATACAATTGAGGTTGTCCAAACGGGGACCTGAAAAAACCACAAATGTAAGGAAGTTTCAGGTATACCACACTTCAGGGACATTTTGGTCCGCAAATGTGATCTATGCAAATCCACATACATACACAGTGAACATATAAATCAAACCCCAATCAGTAGTGGGGGCGGGGGGTGCTGCAGATCTGAACCCTACTGAGTTATCATCCCACCTGGCAACAGTATATTCACACAAATTTTTCCACATTCAACATGTTCAAAAAGACTCCACAGATTTAATATATTTGCTGCTTAACTGGATCTTTATTTTTATTATTTTTTTCTGTCACTGCATTGTTTGAAGTTGAAAATGCCTGTTGCATCTACTGTACGTCTTCTTGCGCCCAAGGCACAAGGCTACCAAGTTTCAGTTTTCTGCAAGAAGGCAGGTTTATTTGCTCAGCCTAATTCCGGCGGCATCTTCCAGCACCAAGTTTAGCCAAGAATAAAAGGGGGATGGGATTGGCAGATGCAATGGCAACAATGAGATAATAGGCCAATTCGTTTCCAGTAGGCACCCCATCCATGTTCCTTAGCCTTGTGCGGTAAGCCGCCTGGGACCAGGTCCAAAACCCCCGTGAGCCTTACTAGGACAAGATGGATGGACATAATTTAACTTGCCAACAAACTTGAAGGTAACTTTATGAGCTCTAAAAGGTCCCCTTTGAAAGGAAACCAATCAGAATCACACAACATTGTTATTAGGCTGTGAAGGACACATTTATTGAGGAGTGGGCCAACCAGTTTCTCCAGAGGACAGAACTATGGGATATGGAAATCAGAAAAGTGGTCTCAGACTTTTGTTGTGGATGTTTTTTTGTAAGGGAGGTCAGGTAGTTGAACTACATAACAAAAAGTGGGGAAAATGAAACAATTTTGAAGGACAAGCAAAAGCATGCCAGTTTGATGGGACAGGATGAGCGGAATAGAAAAGCTCCCTAGTGTTCCCTAGTGCTCAGGCTTCCGGGAAAAGGAAACTCTCCTATACTCATATATACAAGGATCTGCTCGGAGAAAACCTACCCTGCAGGGCACCTGACTCTCAGGATGCAGGCACGTGACTTTCCTCCTTGAGAGGGATGGTGGTACCATTGTACTTTTACATATTGTAGAAAATATATACACACACATATATATATATATATATATATATATATATATATATATGTGTGTGTGTATATGTATATATGTGTGTAATTTATTATACGGAACATCAATGACAAATAGAAAATATTTCACTCTATAAAGTGCATTGTTGAGAATTGAAAGTGATTTATTTTGTATTTAATCATAACTAATTATGGTAGAATAGTAACAGCACTGTCAGAATGGGGACAGAATGGGACCCCTAGTGGGCCATGGAACTGTGGCAGAGAAGCAAGGTTTGGTCTGGAATGTTCCACTGAAAGGGTCTGTACCCAATCTCTACCAGGGAAAATCCCTTGGCTGATGGAACTGGGGATACAGATAGATGAAGTCAATGATATATCCACTTATGGTTGTATAAATGATGAATGATAAGACAATGAGACACTTCGATCACCAGCCGATAGGAAACATTGCTTGATCGTACATATCAGCCCATACAGCCGTCACAGAAACACAGTTTTAACCAATCACATGCTGTAGTTTGGGTAATACCAAGGAAGAGATAAGCACATCCTCAGAGGAAGCTTCAGGTGTCATGAAGAAACTGACAGCTCAGCAGCCGCAGCATCTTTTAAAAAAGGAAACAGTAATGAGGACAGACAAGGTAAACAGATGTCAGAGGCGGTACCTTTTGCATTTTACAGTCTGCCATGTAACAGACTGGTGCCGTGTACCGTAAACCGCCAAATACTTGTGCTAGCTAAAATCGTAAATACTGCAAACTTATTTCATCCCTTCAAGCACTGTCATCCAGTAGAACATACCGAAAGCAGATGCTTACAGTCACAAACACCAGCAATTAGGGGTTCCAGTTTCAGTCTGAAGGAATAAGGGACAAATGACATTGTGTATAGGCTAAAAACAGGACATAGTATTTTACTTTCCATTACGGGATGGGTGACAACCCTGCCAGCGATGTCAAACGTGTTCCCTGGAGCAAGTTGAGAGGAAGTCAGAGAGAAAAAAGCAGCAGCAAACGGTGCTGTCTGCGTTTTATAGTGTTCTGCCAAACCACAAAAGAGTTTATTTTTGTGTTTATTATTTGTATGGTTTATTTATTAAAATTAGATTTCAGTTTGCAATCCATTCAGTGTGTTGGCTTTTTTCATGTTCTGAATCCGTTTAACTCTAAGGGAATTTTAAGCAAAAGCAGATTTAAATTATTTTATGAAAATTATCAATATTATAAATACAGCCCTACGAGCGACAATCCCAAACCCCCCCCCCCCCCACAAAATTAGGCGAGGGAGAACCCCTTTTCCCTCTTACACTGCCTGCTGACATGATAACTGATGAATATCCGGGCCGTGTGGTTGGACAGGTTGGGAAACCCTGTTCTACATTAGTCTGGCTGAGAGAACAGGGAGGTCTAGCTATCCTCAAGACATATCCCCCCATTGTCCTCTGCACTTAAAAATGAGGAGTGGGATGGAAGGAGGGGGGCAGAACAGACGACTAACTGAGAACAAAATGTTATGTGCATGTCTCATAAAGTGCAGGTTTGGTTTTTTTCACATTGTGTGACAATCCATATAGCAAACCAACAGCATGCAAAAAGTGGATTGTATTCTTTTCATCCATATTAAGTAAAGGTTACTTAAGATCCTTTAATTAATAAATAACATCCAAGCAGAAACACAATGTACTTGATGTACAGCACAATGTATTTGATGTATAACGTGCATTTTGCATATATAATAACATAAATGATTAAGTTTCACACATTAAATTGTACCTGTTACTGCATGATACTATAAATACTGGTCTTCTGTTACACTGTAGGGAAGCTGAAATTGGAAATAGAAAATTCATTCAGGTAGATATACATTCAGCTACATTCTCATTCTTTACCCAGATCTGAGAAATACCCTCTGCCGCTTCCAAGATACAAAAGAAGAAGATTCAAGAATTATATTGGGAAATATATTTTACAGTTCACTCCAGGAATGTAAAGATGGAGGTCCTGGCTACATTTTAAAATTTGGTATGGTAATAAGCTGCATTTGTATCACGACAACTTCCTCTTTAGAGCTCTTTAAAACTTCTGAAATGCTGCAGTTCAGCTTCTACCTGGTTTTAGACATGCACTTTGGAGGGAAAAAAATATGCATGCAGTTTAACAAATTAAGCAGTTTAATATAAAGTTATCCCATTTTCAGTGAAGGAAAAAATGCAGTAATAGAGTGATAAAAGTAAATTGTACACTATTTATATCTGCATTTTCAATGCTTCAAGATCCATATTCCCATTAATTTCTGTATTTTTCTATCTATTTTACTTGCCTTTCATGCAGTTATACGTATTTTATTTTAATGTATTTCTGTTTGATGTTTTTTGGGAAAGTTTACATATGAGATCAATAAACATTTTTTTTTTCATCAATAATACACATTTCACTTACACAGTACACTGAGATCTTAATCCCACCATCTACTTGAAGGATGAAGTCTTCTCCATGCACAGGCTCTCTCTGTAACTCTTCACCCAAACCTTCAGCACAACCTTTTCACACTCTCAAAAAGGCTTCAGATAGCATTTCTAGCATTAATACGGGAGTGAGCTTATGGATAATTCAGGCACAATAGTTTCGTGACTAAGATTTCGGGCCCTGGTGTAGGAAGCACAATCAGTTTGCATGGAAATGTGTTTATTTATAGGAGCAGCAGGTTGCCTAAAGGCAGCTGGTGTTTCCAGATGTTGTACCCTTGAGCAAATCTCATACAAGCACTTAACCATGAATTGCTTAACGTGTTATTTTTGCTCAGAGGGTACCATGGGATGATGACATGATTTATGAAAAACAATTTTAAGTAGGTAGAAACTTTTCAGTGGGTGGGCAGGTGAACATAAACTGGATTAGTCATAAGATAGCATGTTGTGTTTTAATGAATACATATTCCGCCATTTAAAGAACTGGGGCTAGAGCCTCTGTTTTTGCCAAATTATAATTATTATTCCATAAATTTTCCAGTGTAGGGCTGCAGCGAGCCTGGAGCCAATCCCAGGCAGTACCCTGCCCAGGATTGCAGGCAATGGCATATGCAACAGGTAAGTTACACACACCACTCACTTCAAATGGAAGTGTTTGACTGCAGGAGGGACCCACAGGAAATCCATGGAAAACCCACATAAGAAAATGTAACCTCCACACACAGGCCAGGGTGTATGAAGGTACCTTCCTCTATGATGATGATTATTATTAGTATTAGTAGTGGTAGTAGTGTGATAGCACCACTGATAGTAATTTTTTTGTGAATAACTATTACTATTGTTGTTGATGATGATAATAGTAATAGTAATAATAACTATTCAGTTTCCTAAGATTCTTGACCTACAATTGGGGTTGCAGAAATGTCTATTTCAACACTAAGTTTGTGATGCTGAAAGGAATCTGTGCTCTTTTGTAATTGACTTGATTAAAGCGATGGCCAGTAAGCAGCTGTATTTACATAAGCAATTCATTGTTGAAGCCGTTTCATCAAATGTCATTTTAGCACATTGTGTCTGATAGACATCACGCTCTGTGACTGACTTCAGTATGCAGGATCAGAAATCTGTAATTGTCTGTCTTTCCCCCCAGGGCCCCAGATTATACGCCAATTGGCTGGATATGCCCCAGGCACTATTTCAACACAGCGACGTCTTTTTACTGTGAGTCTGTTTAATGGATAAAAAAACATTTTCCCAGATCTATGATTGACACCACAGTTAGAATAAGAAACTAAGCTTCACAAAATCCTTTGCGATCAGGTATTCAAAGCCAGTGGCAAACATTCGGTAAAAGCATATAGCTGAAACGCATTTAATACAGACGCACAGGGACACATTTACCAAAAAAAAAAAATGCATAGGTACTATACAAACTATTTACTAGTTCCTGAAGTAATTTTTTTTCTAGGTACGCATTAAATCAGAATATTAATGTATGCATACAAAGCAAACGACAAATTATCCTTGGAGCAGATAAGTGTAGTCTGCTGGGGCAGTTCTTAATGGAGACTAATACAGGAAGTGGCACATTTGAGTCTTCTGAGATGCTGTCTAATATTGAGTTAATTACACTCCTTTTCACCAAGTTATTTTCTTTCCGAAGCAAGGTAAACACAGACGGCGAGTGTTCAGATGAGATACGAGATTTGCCGCCATTGACGTATCGCAGCTGGACATTAAGGTCCGGGTTCGGCTCTGATCCCCAAGGCAATAGAGGGCACTCCTGGGTCAGTAGTGATGGCTGACTTCTGTGTTTCTTTATGAAGTCAGCTGTCATTCAGGGCTGGGAGCAGCCCAAATAACACAGCTGTGGCCTATCACATTATCACTGGACCGGAGAAAACACAAAAAGGGAAAGTGCAGTCGATGGTGGGATTGATGGGCATTTCCCTCTATAGTACATTATGTGAATTAAACCCTGCTAAAAGAAGGGCCTTCGTAAAGGGAGGGGAGGTCCCTTAGTATATAATCAAAGATACTCTCAAGAGAATCTCCCAGATGTGACACTTCCTACTTTTTGTGCTGCGTGTATTTTTTAAACATTCAATTGTATTATTTTATTTGTAAATAGATTTGGTGCTGTTAGACATGACAGCGTTGCATTCCCCAGACAACCCTGTCATTTGGTCCGGCCTTCTAAGCCATAGCCATCCCACATTCACTAACTTGTACAATTTCTAGAAGTACTGGATGGATGACCTGGAGATGTAAAAGTCACTGCTGTGAGCCCTTGTTGTGGTATGTAGGTCTGAAAGTATACATATTCCACTTATACGACAACTTGCAGATTTTTTCCCCGCCAATCAGGTGTTCTCTTGTATTTTTTGTGTATGTGCTGAAGGGTGTGTCTGAAAATGTGATTTATATTATTTATATGTTTGAATGTTTATATATTTTTCGTTTGCATTATGACCAAAATTTTATGCTCCGGTGGGGCATAAAAATAATTGCAGAGGGGGGCGCAAGTCAGGGGAAAAGCCGAACTGTGCTTCATTTTCATTTTTAATTTGCGTGTCAGACTTTAAAGTGCAGAAAATACAGTCACAAAATTAAACGACCTTGGTTTGTTTCTCGGCTTTCTCGATTTTTGTCTGCAACAATATGGTATTAAGTCGATCTGTCATTTATCAGCCAGCCCTATCCCATCAGAACATTTTGCCGAATTTTCCTAGACAGTGATTGGATTTCCGTTCATATGGCAGCCCATCATTGACCGAATCACATTTCACACTGGTTGAGAAATCCTGATGTTGGTAATTTCAGCAGGGGGGCAGATCTGTTTTATAATTGCAACATTATATTATAAACATTGTATTAGAATATTAAAAATTATTTGAGCACATTATATGCTAACTAATAAAAATTATTAAAATTATTAAAATGTATGAAATAAACAGCTACCATGTATTGAATACTTTCAGATTGTATACTACTGATACATACAGAGGTCTGGATTCGCTACAATCAACAAGAAAAATACTTACAATCAAAGTATTTTTAACTCTTGGCTCTTTTACTTAGAGTACACCAATTCCTTGCCCACAAAACAACAAGGACTATTAGCTAACAAATGACTTTATATTGCCTGGTGGCCACATTTTAATTTATCTTAACCGGATCAAGTGTAAAAACTCACTATGCAACGCTGCTTCAGTATTGGGGCAGTTTGTTTCAAAATTCATTTTAGTCCCCCACCCATACAATGCATGTGCAAAGTTTGAAAAAGATCCATCAAACAATTTTTGAGTTGTATTGGCTTACATCATAAAGTGTCTGCTGCAGCGGAGATAGTAGACTGGTGCTGAAACCATGTGTTAAGGATGATGAAAGTGTATTATTGTTGACACAACACAGCACATAACGAAATTTGTCCTCTGCAGTTAACTCATGTGTGATATAGCAGTGGGCAGCTAGCTAGTGCAGGATCCCTTTATGGTACTGTGCTGGTGAGGGAGTCAAACCAGCAACCTTTACAATCACAAGTCCACTTACTTGACCATTAGGCCACCACTGAATCCCCCTAAGACCTGGGTTGACCGGATACCTGTTATTTCACATGCATATTAATTTACACCTGTGCGAAGGAGCTATATTAAGCTACAGTATTACCAAGTAGTGCACTTCAGCCCAAAAATGAAAAACAGTAAAGCAAACAAACAAATTTGTATCTTGTTAACATGCACTGGAAATTGTAGATGTGTTCTATGAACGATAACACTGTGCAGCTTAGATATTATTTATGAGCTATAACACTATGCAGCAAGAAAGATGCAGCTAAATTTGATTTTGTCATAAAATATAATGTCCTGTGTCCTGAACACCTTCCTGAGCCTGGAGGCAACAAGCCTCTCACCCGTCCATTATATAATGTAAATGAGGGAGATAGAGGTAAGTGTCCTAGTCTGGTCTAATCAGTATCAGCTCAAGGTCACATTTATCTATTTTTGATAAAATACCATAACATATTCAGTATCGTTAAAAGTTTCAGGTGCATTTCAGTGACAGGATTGGTTATCATTATTTTTATGGACAGATATTTATGTGTGTGTTGCGCTATCCTATGTATGTATATGTGGGTCATAAATGCTGAAATACATGATACAAATAAAATACAAATAATGCCTGAACCTCTTCCTCTTGTATACAGAAACTACCAGATGCAGGCTTGAGACATTGGTGAGTAGGGTGACCATATTTTACTCTGCAAATGAGAGGACACCGAAAACAGGACACAAAGAGTGCCATCAAAGCAACACAAGATAGTATACACACAGAAAGTATTCTGACCGTAGCGAATGTCAACATGAAGCAAAGCAAAATGCCAGACATAACAGGCATTTTTGTGTCCCAAAAATGAAGACAAGTCCAGGAAAAAGAGGAAGTTTGGTCACCCTATTGTGAGAGACTGTAGGAGTTGGATTGAAAAGGAAATGACACAGCTAAACACTACATAATTAGATGGATTTCATACACAGTTAGTGTACCCTAGTTAGTGAAAACCTTGACTCAAAGAAAGGTAAGATATTCCTACTGACTCTTACCACAGTCCATTAGCAAAACATATTAGACCAGTGTGTCCAAATCCGGTCCTCGGGGACACGCAGACAGTCCACGTTCCTGGGAGCAAAAATGTGAACTGTCTGGTAGACAGCCGGGATGGGAAACAGGGTATCAGACAATCTAATGCAACCTCAAAGCTATTTAGTTGTCACCCAAATAAAAATAAGCACAAAAACTCACAAAGATGCCTAGTTATCACTGCAATAAAGAGAGTTTCTTGGAACTTTACATTAGAAGTTGCAGGAAGGCATACTCGAAAGTAGATGTTGACACAACAGACAAAAAAGGTTGGGCATTTTTAAACTTCAGGGCATGTCATTTGACTTTTGTAATGGACCAGATTCCTTTTGTTCATAATCAGGTTAAGCCATGCCTGGGTAAGAAAATTCATAAGTGCTCCCAATTTACCTAGATAAATTATTTGAAAAGTTGTATTAAAACGGCATCCAGATGAGTCCTTATGACACGCGTAAAGAAGTAGTTTCAGTAGAAACAGATACGATCCATTCTTATATTTGCTGTGCATCACTGGTAATTCATTAAATATGTTAACATATAATTGCTATGCCTTAAATGCTCTTCAGGTAAGGAATTTTCTAAACAATCAGTTTTATAGATGCCAGAAGTACAAAACTTTAACGTTTGCAGGCGAGTCTGAGGTCTGAGCCTTGGTACGGCGCAGGAGATTCCATAATAGAGACAGTGTCTTCAGGCGACCTATACAGGCAGAAGGCTAAGTTACCTTTATACTGGGAGCACTAGATTAGAATGGCATAGACTGGTAGTAGAGGCAGATTCTGAAATGGTTAACGGAGGGGCTATTATAGCTGAACTCCCAACTACAGAAGGACAGGTTACCTGAAGGACTAGAAATAGCTAAATCCATACACGGATATGGGTGGGTGTGGAGGTAATATCTGAGAATTTATAAGAAAAGCTCTGGAATAATCATGCAAAAAACATCATGAATTTACTGAGTGCAGCTAAAACACAGTCCATAATCATGAAGACTGACCTGCAAACTTAAGCACTTCAGATTCCCTGTTGCTCAAAGTATAAAACACCCCAGGGTAAGAGCTCCCAAAGTCCTTATTGTAAGCTTATATACATCGCAGACAGTTGCTATTGATTGCTTGTCAAATAGCTATGAATACTTACCCGTTTCCTCTAATAATAATGGATGTGTTCTCTTGTTATGGATAGTAATTTCTTATCAAGGACCAGAAAACTGCATCCACTGCAATGTCACCTTCTTTAGCCTTGAGGTTGCCCTAAGCCAATACACTCTAACCAGACTGAGTCATTATCGATAGCCTAACTGTACAGATTTTAGAGGTAGAGATAGGCACAAATACACCAAAACATATTTTGTTACAAATTACAAATACTTGCTCATTAAATGTAACAAAATAAAATTCAAAATACTGGTATGATAAAATAGTATTTAATTAAAATACAAATAATCTGTAATTTGAAAATACAAAAATAAATGTAAAACTGTAATGGTACATGACAAATACGTGAACCATTACAGCGCTAGTAATGTGTAGTATTTCCAAGATTTACAGCTTTAAACAGAATAATAATTTTGTGATTTACTTTGTTATAGTGTTAACTGTGAAATTAAAAATGACTTTTGTGACATTAGTAACGTATTGTGAGCTCAACAGGCTGCACCTGCAGCAGCGGGTTGGGATTTGGGGAAATCAGTGATCACGGTTTTGGTCTCAGATTCACAACCATTATATCCTTAATTTAGACCCAACACTTTCTTAAATTAATTATCACAGTGGACAAATTTCCTGCTTTGTTTTACAGTAGGGTGCTGAACATTCGCAAACTCGAAGAACAAAATTTTTGAAATAAATTTCAATATTTAAAAAAAATGTAACCAGCAGCTGTGACACATGTCAAGTTCACCAGTAGGTTCTCCCTTTTACACACAGTCAGTGGCTATAAAACACCTACGTTTAGCTGGTAGAAATGAAGTTTGCTCTGAGGAACAAAAGCAGATAGCTTGATTTATCGCTGTTGAACTCTTCAATATATGACAATCAACAAGATTCCACTGACAAGCATTAAAATTAATTGGAATGCCAATAGCAGGCTAGCAAGTTAATTCACAAATTCAAGAGCTTGGCACTGCAGTTTGCTAATTGCTCTATTCTTCTGTCCTATAATGACATTCAGTGAGCAACATCTGATAGTATATCTTACTACATAATTTATCTTAAAGCTATTACCACTGAGCATCAAAGCAGCTTCTTTCCTTGGATAACCGGTCATGGGAAAATGAAGTTCACAATGAGCAAGCTGGGCCCAACGGGATGTGTTAAGGAATTACTTGCATCTAGGCAAAGATGGCAATAGGCTATATTTATAAGTCTGAAAGGCTTGTGAAGAAGGTTCTTTAGATTACAGAAAATAAATAAATAAAATAACATTTATTAGGAATTTTAAATATCTCAAAACATTTTGTTACAAATTACATCTGTTCTTTTTTTCATCCAGCAAAATGCAAATGACAGAATACTAAAAGCTATCAAATACATATTATAAATACATTTAATTGGAATACTGTCCATCTCTGTTTATAGGTATACGAACATGCTGACTGACACTTATTAGCCACGGGGAGATGGCACTTTTGAGCATCTTAAGGTATTGTTAACCTTTTAGAAACTTAGAGGAAAAAGAAATCCACTATCCAGACTTTTTTCGTCGTCTTGCTAATAACATAAAACAGAATAAGGTCATTTGTGCCTTGATGCAAAAACAGAGGCTCAATTTATATAGTTCGGCCTACCAGCATCACCAAGTTTTGCTGAAGGCCTATATATTTTGGATAGTAGGAAGACATTAATGTAATCACAACAGAATGAGGCATCATGAGTAAAATCTCAGTTGACATGATCATGCCTCATTGTGCACTGCATTATGATAGCAAAACTCCCAAGCTATTTGTGGTGAAAAGTTTTGCTGAATGGCAAAACACGAGGCTTAGTTATTATACCCATTGATATGAATACATTATTAATTACACTGTTTAACAAAATTTGTCTGACCTTTTGTCCCAAAATGCAGAATAGGTGACCCCAGTAGCATTTTTATGCTGATTTCAGATATGCTTTTACATTCTCTCAATTACATTCTCAATTCTCAATTACATTCTCTCAAAATTTAAACAATAATGTTCTTTGACAATGCACGGTGGCAAAAAGCTAACCCAGCAAGTTAGGAGTTTAGGTTTTTCTGCTGTGTTTTGCCTCAGGGACATCCCTCTTAAGGGTCCAACAATAGGGTCCGCACTTGAAGGACTCCCATGCTGCCTTTTCAGTTCAGGTTCAACTGACAATCAAAATTCTGATCTTTAATCAGTTATCTAATTTGAGGTCCTACAAAGATCCCTTCCTTGATTTTCACATCACTGATCCAGGAAAATGTCTGTCTTAAGTAAATCCAAGTCCACTTCGATCCATCGCTTTAACAAAGTTCTTCATTAGACCAAGCTTTATATGGGGTGGAGGGAGAAATACTTTGTTGGATCAACAATTATAATTTATGATCCCCTGAAAGTAAACATAGAATCCTGCTTCACTTTGGCCAGTCAGCATTTTCTGTAAAATTGTAGCATTAAACACGTAGGTGTGAGAGGGTTAAAAAGGGCATAACTTCAAAAGTAAGGGTGATAGAGAGATAGAGATTCAATAATTTGTGATGGAACAGGGAAAGAACTAAACTACACAGGGCACCGGCCTCCAGGACTGGAGTCTGACACCCCGGTATAGAACTTTGATTTGAACATATATGGTCTATATAACCAAAAATTATTTGATTATTTTATTTGTGAGCTGTTAAAAATAATTATATTGATCCTCTGATACCACACAGAGATATTTTAATTCTGAAAATTGATATTTTTCTCATTCCATTTTCCATGCTGATATTTTAACATGTTTTGCTTTGTATTTTTTATGTAATTTCTATATTGTGAGTTTCTCTAACTCTGCCTTTCCCATCAACATTTTCATACTAGGTAGGAAGGTGGTGGAAATTGGGTAAAATGATTCATATACAACTATAAATATAGAAAATAAAATATGTATATAGGTAGTTCTTTCTTTAATAGATTATGCTGTAACGTTCTACTAGTGATACCCACATACAATATAAAGCTTATGTTCAAATTTGTAAAGGAGAACCCAGTAGGTAATCCTATTTAAAGACTACTCATGGGAACTGGAATCATAGGATGACTACAATCTAAGGAATTATAGAGAAGGTTAAAAATGTTCTGCTAGCAAGAAGCTTAACTGGAAACACTATAAATACATATATTAAATATATATATTTGGCCTGGAGGATGCTGAAAGGTAGCTACACATTTATCTTCACTTTAACTACCGCAGTGCATGTAATTGAGAAGCATAAAGACATGATTAATGAAATAATGTCTGCCTCGCTGTTAGTGAAAATGCTGATCCATCTTAATGCTCTGGAGAGGTTTTTGAGACAGACTATGGACTACATTCAAAACTCACTAAGAATGTATTGATCTCAATAAAAAATATTCTGCCAAGATTTTTCCAGATTTTAGTTTCACTCACTTCATATGTGACTTTCAATACCCTCCAAAGTCATATTTAACAGATGGTAGTATATACACATGGCAAATGAAGGACACATGCTTTTCCCGATTGTGTGATGCATAGTTATGCAGCCTACTCAGATCCATGATTTCTGATTCATAGACTGCTACTTTGTTGTGACTTTGATTCTGGTTCCAACTGCTGGTAAAGACTCCAGGGTAATTGTGCAGGGAGTTGGACCATCCCATAATTTCTCAGTTCTCTGGCTGGAGAATCAGTGGAGACACAGGCCACTGCAGTTCTGAGTTTTCCACTGCTTACTCCTGCCTCACTGGCATGTATCCATCTAGGTTCAATGAACTTCACAATTGCAATTTATTATAATATAAACAAACATGCAGTGAAGCAATGCAGACTTTAGTCTATAGATTTGCATTTTTTTTTATTTGCACTGATAACATTTCCTTATATAGAAAAATTTTAATTACATAATGTATTAAATATCAAATGCAGTTTTATGATGCATCGATATTTATTGATCGATGGTCTAGCGACGCATGTCCTGCTCACATTGGAATCGGAGCATTATGCTCACGTTGAGTCTATTTCTTGGATAGTCGCATCCTTACAGATGGTACCGCAGTTGTGACCTGCTGGGGCGGCCACTTTGGGCAGCTGTTTAAAGCTGATTCTCCTGCTAGGATGATCAACATGTTCATGGATCCACAGTTTTTGGGGCTGATCCTCCGATCAGCTGTGTACCACCCAATCTGCATAGGTGGTGAGCCAGCTGAGGATAGGGAAGGCTGTAGGGATCTGTGCTATGGGGCAGGGAACTTCAAGCTGTAATTGAAAAGACAGGCCACGCAGTGAAGACCACTGGCTTAGTTACTTTAGTCCTTAGTTTAGTCTGCTTGGTTTCCCATTTGTTTCGATCCCTTGTGGTCCCTTTATTTTGTAGATCTGTGGTCCAATGAACACCTATTGTCTTGGAGCCCCTCTGTATCGTCACCTTTTTTCCCACCTGGTCCATGCCACACCGCAACAGTAAAAAAAAGGTAACGCAACATATATCTATTGTACTAATGTATGTGTAGTGGAAACTCTGACTAGGGAGTAACTGTAGGTGTATTTGATGTTCACACAAGAGAGAAGTCCTTTGTAGAAAGGTGGGCTTCATTTCCAAAACGCAATCTGAAAAAACTGCAGTACAAACACAAGCAGTAAATCACTGCACAGGCACAATGAAAAACAAATCTAAAGTGTAAACCAAAAGCCCATTGTCAGGAACACAAACAGACATTGAAAAATCAGTAGATACACACTGAGAGAAATCACCCAAATACAACAAAAAGATTCTAAACAAGAAAAAAAACAAGTAATCCCTGATCTGTCACAAAATCAGAAAATACCTCACCAAGCATTACCTAAACTAAAAATGATCATACCACTTATTTCTCAACAATCTCATCTAATATTTAATAACTCCCGCATTTTTATGTTACATCATTTAATGCAGTTATATTAAATATTTATTTTCACAAAAGCGTCACACATTTCTCTGTCAGTTTCAGTTACAAAATGAAAAATTTTGGATAATTTTCGGACTCACAAATTAATGTCTATAAGACTTCTGCTACCATTTTACCTTCTGTTCATAAGTCTGATAGTTTGCACATAGACAATATTTCCTATAGCATATAAATTATGAAAAATAATCTTGCATCTGTATGTATCATATAAATGCATGTTTGCCAGCCAGCAATAGTTACTGCTACATCATCTTCCCCTGCCTTGCCTCTAATGTCAACATTACTCAACTCACAGAAAGACAAGCGAAAAATAAATACACAAAGAATCCAATTAAAAGTCTCATTAAGTGTTAATTGCAAAATCACAGACTTGACTAGCTTTAATCAAGACCTCTGTGGTGGAACAAAAATCGTAATCGCAAAAAAAAAAAAAATGAGTCAAAATGACATGCACTCTTTTCCCACTCATTATCTACACATTATCATTGTTCTGTGTTAACACATTTCCCTCCAGAATATTATTTATATAGCTGAAAGCACATATAGAAAGTTATGCAATAGATACTGTTTGGTGCAAATTTACCAGCGCTATATTTGTAACTTAAACTGCATTTACAGCTTAGAACTTTTGCTTAGGAACAAGTGAATTTCAATTTTAGGAAAAATCGGTCACATAAAGGAATTTCATGAATAGAAACTTGAAAAAAGTCTGCTTATATTTCTTGAAGTCTGGTAAGAATAAATAAAAAGACGTATGAATAATACATTGTGGCCTGGGGTTTCTCTGCATTAGCTAGTGTCTTTGGCATTTTTAATGGATGTGGTATAACATAGAGCAGTGTTTCTCACCCACTGGTCTGCAGCCCAGGAGCAGACCTCCAGTGGCCTCTAGGGGGCCATGGAGCTTTGGCAGGGAAATACAGTTCAGTTTGTAATGGGCCACCGCACTGAACGCCACCCAGGCAAATTGCCTGGTCAGTGCAGTTTGAAGGGTCAGGGCTGGGAGGTAAAAACAATTATATCTAATTATCATCATATAAAATGTACATGATAAGAAAGTGAGAAGCTCTGATAAATTGTCAATAAGGAATATCGCTAGATAGCACACATCGACTGTCATATCAGATTAGTCAATGCAGAGATATTCGTCTCACTGCCATGTAAGCCGAGCGACACAACCACAACCAAAACTGGCTAGCACCCTTAAACCTGCTGATGTCCAAGCTTGGTATGAAATGTTATTTCCAGTACAGGCCTACCAGTGTATGCTAGAGCTTGGCAACTTGATGCTCAGATTCTTTCTGTTGCCAAAGCTGAGTCTGATGCCATGGAATGGTTGGGCATCATCTGCTGTTCTAACAGCCCTTAAGCTTCACCTCTTCATATGGTTGGCAACACTGCTGCGATTATAGGCACCTGAATTACATCACCACACCTGACCATTCCCCC
This sequence comes from Petrocephalus zakoni, assembly GCA_026774425.1. Taxonomy (NCBI): domain Eukaryota; kingdom Metazoa; phylum Chordata; class Actinopteri; order Osteoglossiformes; family Mormyridae; genus Petrocephalus; species Petrocephalus zakoni. The sequence continues at coordinate 3,303,149 of JAODKN010000037.1, forward strand.
ATCCTATAGATCCAGGATTTCATAGCTTGTTTAGCAGGTAAGTCTATTATTCAAAGGTAGACCTTATCTGAGGTTGCCACCAGGTACCTGGGGTGTCCCAAAGGCCACTGTAATCACACCATTCAGTCTATTTGAATCCGTCTGGATGCTGTTTGGTTTGAAAGGTGCTGCACAAACATTCCAGCAACTGATGGATATGGTGCTGTATAATTTGCTGTATGTTTTCATAGACTTGGATGATATTATTGTCACCAGCAAATCCAAGGTAAAGCACTTATAACACCTCTGTTTTGTATTTTATTCCACCTGTGGGAGCATGGATTGATCATAATTCCAATGAACTGGCAGGGTTCATTCCCACTATGCGTGTTGCATTGGGGTTTTTATCAATGTGCCCGTTCTATGATCTGGTAAAACGTCATATGTTGCATAGAAAGCAATGAATGATCTTCGCACTAGTGCGCTGCATTATAGTGCATTTTGAAACGCAGTGCTGCATGCATGTTTTCTGTGCTGTGCACTCCCATTGATGACAATAGGAAATGGATAGAAAAACATTTAATTTCTCCCACAAACACCTGGGACAGTTGCCACTATAAGCACCAATCCAAAAAGAAGCTCTCAAAACATTTTTAAGCAAAATGTAATTTTAATTTGATGCTGAAACAACCTCTGATCTCCACACCAAAATCTACAACCTCCTCAACATCTCCTCACAAACCCACACTACAACAACATTGTCATCTAGATTTATCTGGTTTTCTCATTTGCATATTTCAGTAATATCTAAATATATACAATCATAAAAATGCACAATAAAAATGCAATATTAAAAACCTATAACAGCACACAAAAACGTGCACAAACATGAAATGAAATCACAGAAAAACGCATGTGAAAAAAATGCAGTTCAACGCGTCGCACTTTTCATTGAATTTTTTGGCTTTCCTAGCTACTGTATGTAACTGCTTTTACAGTGCCCTCATGAGCGAGCCTGCTAAACATGCCATATCTTGGACAGACAGCCAAGGCTTTCTCTGCCCCTAAAGGCACTGCTCGTGGATA
>JAODKN010000037.1:3315956-3326949 GCA_026774425.1 Petrocephalus zakoni
CAGAAAAAAGGTGAGGTAAAAAAAAAAAAGTTGAGCTACCTACACCCTCAGCTTTCTAAGGTGACTTTCCATTAGACCATTAGTCCATTAGTCCATCCATTAGTGTCTTTCGTGAACAAGTTGTACTTTCTGATGACTGTTTTGTTCAGTTCGTTCATGAATGCGACTCTTTCGAGTACTGGCAACTAAATCATTTGTTCCGAATCATAATCTATAATCATGCATGCCAAACTATTGAGAAGGTACATTTGTGAGTTCACATCAGTCTCAGATGGGTTTCATTACCCAAGCCACCTGTTGCCCTCAGGCAGGCTTTCAGTTGCCAAGGGAAATATACGTATGTGCACAGATGAATGCACAGATACCTACATAACAAATAAAGTGTTACAGATTTGGGTTAAACTTCTGTTTAATCTGTCTTGAAAAGTTTAAGGTTATAAATTAGTTTCAAGTTCTTAAGATAAGCCAGTTGTATGCTGCAAACTCTTTTCTGATAAATGATGCACAAAAACAGCAGAATTATGGAAGACGACAAAGCTTACATTGGGCTAAATGCAATTACGGAGTTCAGATAATCAGGAATCTTTAATGGCTGTTTAAATTGACAGCATGACGAGAAAGAAGGATGAAAAGAGCATGCGAGGCTGAACCCTGCAATGAAACACTTGACATACGGGAATTTAAAGTGACCCAAGAAAAATGAAAGAGTTTACGTTGTAATGTCAGTCCCCCAAACAGCCTCCTTCATCTTCGCCACATCTCAGCTGGAGTCTTTGCATTGGGAGTGTGGATTTAGCAAAGAGAGCATTAATACTCCACCGTGAGAAAAGACTGCATTTGATCATTATGAAAAGCTTTCTGGTACACTTAAATGATTTTCTAATAATTCATATTTTGTAGAAATAGTCGCACTTCATTTCTTTTGGGCAAGTAAAAGATAACCGTAGCAAAAAGCAATGCCATTACACTTCCCATAATGCTTTGAATTTAGTTGAATTAGAATTTTTGAGCTTGTTCTTCCTTCCAAGTGATACATGTTGATAATAGGTAGTTACCCTCACACCCCAACCCTTCACCTCTTGCTCTAAAACTAGAACTGAAACCCACTTTTTAGACTCACACTCCGGGCTTATGAATACAGGTGTTCATCGACTAACTTCCTATCGAGTCCGATCGCATTTGCATCCAAGGTCTATACTAAATATGAGACATCTAAAAGCGGATGTAATGGAACATTAGCCCAGTCAAGGCAGGATATATATTAGATATCACCATGATGTTGTAAATATCTAACATATATGAGATCAAATCCTAATCTCATAATGATCTCACAATGACATTACATCATGATATCACCTGTCTGATGTCACTGTGAGATACATATGACATTATACTGTACCCAGAGATGGATTTAGTGATTTGGGGGCCCAACAGGTAAAGATAGGTATGGCCCCCACCTAACCCCATATTCTCTGGTATTTTAACCCATAATAATAATAAAAAAAATTAGGTTTCCCTCACCCGACCAAACAAATTTGTGTTTGTTTGTGTGTTGTATTCGTCAACTTAACCTGTCTTATCTATGTGTTGAAAAACATTTCCACGTGCCTGTGAGCAAAAGATGACTGGTTCAAGCCTCAGCAGAACAGTCACATGTCTGTGGACCCTTGAGCAAGGCTCTTAATCTCCAGCTCCAGGGTTGTTGTGTGTTACTCGACCCTGCACCTGCAAGCTATGGAGGTCAAGAAGGGGTCGATGAAAAGACTTTCCAATGTGCTGGTACTTGTGCAAAAGGCAAGCAAAGCATTTTGTTTGTTTAAAGTTGAAACACAACTTGGAATGTTTAATAAACAATATATGTACATAGAGTATACATTTGGTCAACGTATTTTATGCATTTCTATCATCTATAGACAATGAACATAATATCGCATGGGTATCATGATGATCTCACCGTACGAGATAAAATTATGACATCGGCACAAGGTCAATGTGTGACTTCAAATTGATCTTGCAGTGGTATCACAGAAGTCTCAGAGTATAGGATAACCTAAGATAACGTATATGACCACTGCGAGATCGTATTCTTGACTGGGTGGTATAACACTTACAGTAGTATAACAGGTGCACGAGAATGGGCAGCGCTACCATTGAATAATGACCCACTGTCCATATCTAATTTGTAATACAGTTGTATACAACCCCCCGCTCCTCCCCAAAAAAAACACAAAATGTGTGGAAGCTAGAGGCTGAGAATTTTTTCAGAAATCCCGTGAGATGGGAGTCAATTTCAATATTAATAACGATACAATACTTTATTGATCCCATTGGGAAATTGCTTAAAAAGAGAAACGGGCTTCACTCCTGGTAATATAGCACAATCAATCAAGTATAACGAAAAGAGCTCGTACATTGTTTCAATATCATTTTATTAGAAGTTTTTACCCAACACAGACGGGTTTTGGTATGATGCCTTCCTCTGTGTGCTACTGACCATGTGCACTTCCCATTTAAAAAGACACAGCCCTGTGGGACAACCAATGCTAACACAACAGGTGTAATGAACATCACCAAGGCATCACAAGATCACACCAAAAATTAGTGGCATAACAGTAGATTGCAATTATTATACCTATTTTTTTATGATATGTCATATGATATACTACCAATTACTTATGTTTTATATAATAATTACAATCTATTGTTATACCACTAATTTTTGGTGTAGTCTGATTACCCAAAAGTTATCTATATAAATTCGGCCTTATGTTTATTGAACTCAGTTAGCGGAGCATGAAGAAAGGGACAGCACTGGAGCCACAACATCTTTTGAAAGAGGAGATATTGTGGATAAACCAGGTAAAACAGTTGTCGGTGGTGTGGCAATACTTTTTCAGTTTAAGGTCAAACACAATAAATAAATGTAAAGACACTGAATATATAGAAAGCCCTTATCTATAGCTCTGGTGATTATTGAGCATGTGCCATAGTATTGCCATTAAATTGTAACGTGAGATCGCCACTCTATGTGGATTAATTTTCAGGAAACTGGATCGCAGTAACAATAAAAACATACAACTGGGGCTAACGTGGTTATTTAGCAGCTGCTCGCATAAGGAACAAGGTCTGCGTCAAAAGTTAGGTGTTTGGTAGGAAAGCAGCTAGCTCATGGAAGAATGGTTCAGTGGTGAAGTTAGTGTTCCGGATACAAAGGTTATGAAAAAATATCTACAAACAGAAGGACAGCCAAGCCCACACAAGGTCAATGGAAATAGCCCAGGTAGAAGAAAGTTGACCTGCCGTGCGTTGAGTTGGAGTATGTGCATGGAGATAGTTTAGTTAATTGCAGGGAGTGTTTCTGCGTGGCTGTAGTTATGTTTGTGGCTTTATTGTTATATAGACTTGGTCAAAAACCATATCATAGTTGATTAATTGGGTTTACAATCTTAAGAGCATCCCATTTTCCTCCCTCGGGTTTGGTATGGGACCAGGAATAATTCTTTCAGGATTGGTATGGGAATTTTCTTGTGGGTCAGGAGTGAAAATCCACTCTCATGTGACCCTCTGGTGGAGATCTCAACCCTCTATCAAGGTTGTGCCTTGTGCTATCCATTACATATACAGTAATGTGATGAACGGCTACAGTGAGCAGATATGATACAGATACTGTGCCTGTACTGCGCTATTTTGTTACAGAAAAAGAAACGTACTGTACTGTCACTGCAGCATCAGGCAATACTTTCTTTCTCAGCTCCCACTGTTTGCTATCACGTGCATCATTTGATGGGAGAATAGTCCCCCAAGCCTTTTCGAAAGCCTTGAAATGTAGCAAGTACTAGCCTGCAAGAGTGAAAATGAATAATCTGTACATTGCACGTTTAAGTTAAACCATTAAAGAAATATGAAAATGAGTGTTTCGCACAAACTTAAAAATATTATGAAAAAAAATGTATAATGAAATTTTTCCATACAGCAGTTGATATTATTTTAACTTTACCAACTGAAATTACCAATAGCACATGACCTTTGCCTACAATTGCTGTTTTGCCTGCAATTTACTGCTTTGATTTGATGATTTTTTTATGATTTTCCCCAAGTATGCAGCCAAAAATGAAAGGACTCAAAACTAACCTTTCAACTTTATTGCATGTAACCCAAAATGAATAATCAATTTGTACGATTTATATTTTTGCTTGGTTAGCCTTGTAAAACTTTTCTTGACTCTTGCCCTAGATTTGATGAAATGCTTTTGTTAACTATATAAATAAATTATAATATAACAAAACTGTGTTATGGTCCTGAATAAATTGTTTGGGTCTGGATTCGAACCAGAGTCCACCTGTTGAGTACCCTGGATCTAGGGTCTTGCTTGTTTTGACATTTGAACTCATCAGCCGTGGTGACATCTGCCTGTTAATTATGCCAAAAAACGTTCTGTCCTTGTCTTGCCTTGAAACGAATCATTTCTCAAAGAATCTGTGTTTGTTGCCATTAATAAGCACTGATTCTTGGATTCCATCATTATCATCTGAATGATGTTCCTAAAATTGTAACTAAAGCAATAAACAACACAAAGAGAGGCCTGAAATTGAGATCAGAGAGTCACATGTGAAATAATAGATTTGAGACTTTGAGTTTTAAATCTTTGAACATCTTTAATACAACTTTGATAAGTCCTAAAACATATTAACTTCCTTCAAACAAGGAAAGGATTTTTTTTTCTAGACCACAGATCTGAGCAAATTACTTTTTAAATATTTATTCAGCAGTAGAGTGTCTCCATTGACTCCATGGAATCCATGAATAATAAATGCAATTGGCTTTTGAAGTTGATGGCAAATCATGCCCAGTACAACCTGGCAGCCAAGATGAATGATCATTTGTTCCTAGATATCATATCATGGAAAAATTGAGAACTTTTTCACAGTGACTGAGCTGTAGGCAAGCTCATGGCAAATCTCATTTTAAATATTTATACTTTAAATATTTATATTGGTATTTATATAAAGGCTTCTTAATGGGGTTGCTGAGAGCGCAGTCTGCAATATGGTATTTAATTATGAGAAAAAAATTAACTGTGTATTGTATATTATATCAGGTCACCATATGAGATAACAGCATGAAGCCTATATGTTTATGGATGATTTCAGCCTTTTCTACCAGTGCTATAAGGCCTTTTACATAATATGGACCTTTTTTGCAAGGAAATGCAATTCCACTATGTGTGTGTGTGTACAGGTTTTGCTATGCTTCTGAGGACCAAAGGACTTCACAAGTATAGCAAATTCTCAAAGAACGTGACTAGTGAGGTCATTTTTTCGGTCCTCACTAATTTTATAAAAATCTGTGCATCCAGTAAAAAAAAGTAAAAATGCCAATAGTCTTGTGTTTTGTTTGGTTACTTATGGTTAAAGTTAGGGCTGGGTAGGGGTTAAGGGTGTTGTGATTGGGATTAGGGTTTTTCCCCATAGAAATCAATAGGCAGTCCTCCCTAAGACTGGAATACCAAAGCGTGTGTGTGTATGTATGTGAATCATATAATATTTAATTAAGGAATGGGGATCATAAATTACACTGGAAACAGACTGTAGTGCACTTTACATAGTTAACTTAGACATATCATCCCCATGACCAATGAGATCACCCAAATTTCCACTGAAAGTGCAAGAAAAAAAAGTGTGTTATGGAGTGGTACATATAGTAATCCTCTAGGGCAGGGGTGCCCAAGACGTTGATCGCGATTGACCAGTAGATCGCAAAGGTAGTGCAGGTAGATCGCGCAACATAAAAAAAATAATAGATGTTAGCACATGGGTCTCATACCCCAGTCCTGGAGGGCTGGCGTCCTATGTAGCTTAATTCTTTCCCTGTTTCATCACAAATGATTGCACTCAAGTGCTCAAGTGTGGTGAGCTGAATCAGGTGTATTAAATGAGGGTAAAACCAAAAATGTGCAGGACTCGGGCCCTCCACGACTGGAGTTTGAGACCCCTGTGTTAGCCCGTCATCTATGGCATTCACCACTTTGTGAAAACTTAGTTACATTAGGTTACCATCACAATTTCTTACATCCGTTCACTTACTGTATAATGTATCTTGAAGATCTCACAGGTCACCACGCAGAAAAGGCGAATGTATTGCAAGCTAATGAGAAACTCCAGCAAGCAAAGTGACCCAGCCAGCCTTCCAATTTATATCTACTAAGAAGGGATATAAAAAAATGAGCCAGCCCGCGTAAGAAACAATAATCAGGGAGGTGCGGTCAGGGGAGGCAGGTGTCATGAAAAGTAAAAAACAAGTAATGATAAAATAAAATTTATATTAATATTTGTCTACTGCTCTGTGCTATGAAGGTAATGTTTGTATGATTCCAATCATTGAAATCATTTTTTAAAATCAAAATCGTTGGATTTGCGTATTTCCCGCTCAGACAGGGCGGAGCCTCATCTCCCAGCGCGCGCTCCCTCGCTGCCCGCGCCGAGAGCGCGCCTTCTGCTTCCCCACTCTATGTCACCAGTGTCATGTTTGCACACACCTACATTATATGCCCGCACTTTCCTTAGAATAGCTCATGTATTTCACGTATGTGTATAACAAAGTTAGTCTTGCAGATCTGATACAAAACCGAAAAAGCAGGAGGTTCGGCAGTCAGTACCTCTGCCACACTGTAGGGGGCGCGTGTGAGCCCGCGGGATTATTATTGCCGGTACGCTGGCTAAAAATGAGAAAATCAAGTTTAGTAAAGCACTCCTTGTATTATTTTTTTTGGCATTTGGTAGGTAGATCAGTTTCACATGGTCATTTTAAAAGTAGCTCACATGCCAAAAAAGTGTGGGCACCCCTGCTCTAGGGGTATTCATTTACATTGACTTCATTACCTGTGCTAATAGAATCATCCTGAACTTTAATAAACCTAAACCCAAATGTATGAAAAAATATGATGCAAAATTGGGAAATGTAAAAACAACGGAGAGTGACTATTGAAATGGATTTCCATCCATTAGAGATACATGTATTTACAAGTATCTCTGGCGGTTCCCTGCTTTACATTCATCACCACATTCACAGGATACAGTTACTCATGCACCAATGGCTCTGGTGACCTGCATCATTCACAGTGGCTCTGGTGACCTGCACCATCAGCAGCTTGCTCTCATGGGGTTAACTGTCGGTCACTGGAGAAGGGAGCTTAAAGGATAGATTTATCACTTAAGTATTTTGTAAGATATTTACCTTAAACATTAGTGTTTTTTTTTCACCTGTTTTATTTCTGACCTTGTGGAAATTTGCAGGACACTTGTGTTACTGTGTCTCTTCGTTAGAGCCAAGATATTTTGCAAATTTTCAGCATATCTGTCTTTGAGCTGGTGGTTCAGTAAGTTGAAAGCAGCCTCTGGTGTGACTTGTAGTGCCAGTCTCCTTCAAACCTCTGTTGTTCCTTCTGAGGAACAGAGGCTTTAGAACATGTCATCCATGTGTTATTAGCGATGAGGCTGAGCCTTCCCTCAATTGAATGATGGGCTTCTTTCATTTTCAAAAGCAACTAAGATTATATAGCTACACATACAGATATTTTCAGATGTTTGTTTTCCAAAGGTTATCACAATAGCGTCTCTGCTGGGTAATAACTGGTCATGTGTAGTTATTAGTGTCTTCCCTTAACTGATCCAGTAGTTGCTGCCTTCTTGAGATGCTTAGCGGAGGTTTTTTGATATTTATATGGGTAAAAATGTTCCACGGCTATGCATTTGTCAACATGCAACTGTAAAGTCATGAGACGACATCCCAAAATCACTGGTGATACTGTTTTATCGCTTGTTATGGGTGGAATTTGGAAAAGCACCGTGAAAGAACTCCACCATCCCATAATTTATGAGCAGCAACTTAGTCACCAGTATCACAGCTGCAAGTATGACTGGAATTGTAAGCATGAGCAAGCCTGAGACGGCCAACCTCGGCGATTTTCAGTCATTACATGTTCTGTCTGAAGAGATACGTGTCTTTGATTCAGTGCCATTTGTGTAGAAGTTCTTTCCAATGTATAGAATATGAATTATGAAGCTTTAAAATATGTCATTTTTGTCTGTGAGCTGCCTTTGTATTGTTTAATAGCTGGTGTCTTTGGCCTGATTCATTGTGGGGATATTAAAGAACAAAATTAAATTTGTATTGTCCCAGAGGGCAGATGAAAAATTCAGCACGATGCATTACAGAACAATGGTCACCTTCCAGGTCTTTTATCATACCAGGTAAGAGTGCCAAACTCAGGTATTTTCTCATTCACTTTGTTTGGTGGGTATTGAGTCTTAATTACAACACATCTGGCATGGGCATGCAATTCAAACAGGCCTTTTTCAAATAAAGGTTTCCTTGCCAAAGCAAAAACATAGTTTTGTTAAAAAACAGAGAGATTACAAAAAAGCCCTTTTAATCCCCCTCCACTTCCATTAATTATATACCACCATCATCCCCAAACCCATTTGCCCCCAAAGTTCAAGTCTGTCCCCTTTTTATGATACACTCATCATGGTCTCTTCAGGTTGAGGGCCCTTTAGGTCTAATCTTCTACCCACACTTATTCGAGGAGCCAATTAATCACTGCGAGCACATTGGTAGGCAGGGGAATGGCTAGCGTGCCGGTGTTTACATGTCAGAATGAGGACGGAGGAGGCTTAGCTCGAGAGGTCTAGATACACGAGTCGAGCAGGAGAATCAGCTGTGTTACAGAAGGAACAGAGGGAACTTATTGAAGCGTGAGAGCATGAAGCCTTCAGTGGACACACATTTTATACTGTCAAAATATTTATTGGGCAACTTTTAAAATCAGTATTTTTTACAAAAAAACAATACAATCTTTATCTGTAACTGACAACAGAATTAAAAGTAGATACACAAAATTAGTTTGGACAAGTCACTGAAATTGTCATGTTATAGAGAAAAAAATTGTAAATCTACCGATTCTTACTTTGTGTTAATTGTTAGGTGTGGCAATGTGTTAAGTATACGCTTATTTGTATGATCGGTGAATAAATGTATATAATTATAAGTACAACAAGGATTTTTAGCAAGTTTTCACTTAGCTCAAAAAAAAACATTAGAAAATTAGAAAAAGTGATCGGAAATGTGAGTTTCAAGACAAAATTATGATACTATGTGCATTTTTATTTATATGTAATGAGACTGTAGTATCAATGCAATGCATCCTGTTATTATAGGACAAGTTATTGCATGTTTCATCATGCGCCCTTAAGTGACAGGTAAATACACAGACCCAATTTCCTAGAACCCTTCCCAGAAAGGACATGGCACATGACAGCTGACTGCATGCTTCTGTACTGGGGAGGGAGGAAACACAGGTGAACATGGGAAAGATGGAGACTCACACAAACATACACACACATGCAAACCTACAACTCTGGTAATGTATCATTAGTCTTCTCGAAAGACACTAAGGCAAAATTATGTCTTTTTAAAACGTTCATACTTATTTTTAACATGCATGTTGTTTGTTAATGCTATTATTACTTGGGCATAATGAATAGGTTAATTATTCATATTTGTGACTATAAACTATAAAATTGTAATTAGTGATTATGTAAGTAGCATGCCCTGTAAATCGTCTGTCTAATGGGGAGTCATGAAGCAACAGTGCTACCCAACGGGCCTCTGTGCTGCCCTTTAAAAAAAAAAAAAGAAAAAAAAACATAATTGGCTGGGAGAAAAAAAAAACAATATTACGTGATCAGTAATAAGAAACAGGTGGAATTAATGCCCTCCTTAACTGGCTTGCCCTCGCTTCCCTGCCTTTATGCCACAGAATGGTTTAATGGAATGTGTAGTAATAATAACAGTGATGGACCTCTAGGTTCCATAATTATTGCATTCTTCTAAGCATTTGTTAGACAACAGCTTGCAAATAGAAAAGCAGAGCTGTTTCAACAGAGCACAGGAACAGAAATATTAAGATAGCGTGCTTTATGAAGGCAGCAGGAACACTATCTCGCCAGCCACACACTTTGCTTAACAGCAGCTCTTCAAGTTTCACTGAAATCACAAAATAACAATTTTGTCACTTAGTCCACCCTTGAAAAATATTCTCCGCAGTTTGTCTTACCCATATTGCAAAATTTAACATTGCAGTAGTGCATTATAATCCATTTAATTTTTTATGCCAACTTGGGAACCTATTTTGGAGAACCATTAATCTATTGCTATAGCTATGACCAGATGTAATAACTGAAAATATTTTATTATATATTATTGTATTCCCTGATGGGGAATACATACTGTTTTGGGACTAGTACACCACCAGCGACGCTTTGCTTTTGAAAATGCTAACTCTAAAACCCTTTTGGATCTTTTTCTTTGCAGAGGCATTGAATGGATGGCAAACTAGAACTGAATAAATTTGAACACTTTAAGGTGATAACTGAAGAAGTTTTTGATAGATCTTTTTCAAACTCTACAGAGGCATTGTATAGGTGCTGAACTAGAAGTGATTCAATTCTGAGACAGATTGCCCCAAAACTGAGTGAAAAAAAAAAGTGACATTTCTTAATCCCAGCAATGGGAAGGGTGAAAGCAGATGACATGCGACCTTGTGAATGTGATAAGTCAAAAATGTCTTTCTATTGCTTCCAAAAAACATTTTATGGATGAAGATCTACACCCGATTTCATTTTCAGACAAATAGCCCAAAAAATGAAGCAGCAGCGCCATGTGGCACCAAAGGAAGAAAACAGCAGCTATAGAAGACACTTGGCAGTCCCCCCAGGATTTCGCGATTTTTTTTGTGATTTTTGCGATCAAAATGACTGATTTTGCGGCGGTGTTTTATCAAAATTTGCAAGAAATTTTGCAATTTTTCTTTTGTTTGGTAAACCCCATCCAAGGTCTACATAGGCCTAGTAAGACACAAAATTAACAGGCAGACATTAATTGCATGAACATTTTTATTTTCTGTTCTTTGTAAACACAAGCCCACACTGACATT
>JAODKN010000037.1:3327049-3343373 GCA_026774425.1 Petrocephalus zakoni
AAAAGATTTCGAGTTAAGGAGGTTTAAAATACATTGGTCTTATGGGAATTCGGCCGGGGACTAACGAGTGATTCGACTTAAGGAGGTTCGACTTAGCGAGGTCCGACTGTAATAACAAACATATGCAATACTTTGTAATGGTCATGAAAATATTGTGCAGCCTCAACAGTTTGTCAGGTACAGTAACACAGTGTTGGCCAAAATTATTAGAACATTTGGCATATTTAAAAAGTTTCAGTTATTTTTGTTGAATTGGCCATTTTTTTGGAGACAAAAAAGTCAACATTTTCAGATCTGTCAGGTGTTCTAATAATTTTGGCCACCACTGTATGTAGTTATTTTTATTATTTGTATTAGGGTATGTCTCATATGTAAATATCAATAATCACATTAAAAAATAATAATCATTATTAAAAAAATATGTGCTAAGAAACATACATATTATCATGAGCAGTATTGAAAGATGACCAAAACACCTAATTTCTGACAAATAATTGGATAAAACTTTGAACAAATGCTACGTCTAGCAGAATAAGACCAATTTGGATAGGGAGACATACACTTTTACAAAGATTTCAGTGAATAAATTTACTATCGTAATACCTGTAGTATTCGCTCACTTAACTTTTTTGGTTTTCTGGAATTTATCAAAACGAGTGTAGAGTCGGGTGCAAAAAATCGTCATAAGTTCCATGTGTGATTTATGAAACAGCATGTACCTGGCCAATTCCGGCAACGCACATCCCCACGTTAATAAATATGGCAGAAGCTGAAAGTTTAATATTAGAAAATTAAAAATTAAAAATTTGTATTTTCATAAAGTTTCATGAACGAAACTTTATGAAAAAATACCGAAGACATGACATCGGGGTCCTCAATGGTAATCTAACGCAGTCCAGCTTCATTTGTTAAGCACCTTATCCAACCATACTGGGCCAAATAGAGGTATGAAGAGGTATGAAAGACATAACAGCTCTCACAAGGCATACAATACAAAATACAAATGATGTAAATAACAGACATAAGACAAATAAGACAATATCCATAAGAATAAAATAAAAATGTAAATAAAACAAGAATGAAATAGAATGACATAAAATATAATAAAATAATGCCAGCCATAGGTATGACTGCAGTAACGTACCTTTGCAATTACAATTACATGAATCGATAAAGAAAATTCATTAATCAAATAACCCGCATTTCTCCTGAAATATTGATAATTATCTGCTTAACATCATTTTAGCGCAACTCTGATGTAATAATTCTCTGACACAGCTTGATCTCCTCTGCTGCATCACGAGTCTGCACTGACAGAAAACTGCGTACACCATCTGAGAGCTGGCATGGGATATCAGCGTATCCTACACTCACGTGAAAATTGATAAATCCCGATATTTGCGTGAACTGACGATACACCCATTTTTCTGCCATATGCAGGCTTCATAAATGAGGGCCATTATCTTTAAAAAAGAACAAAAATAAAACATTATATTTAATGAAACTGAAAATGAATTGAAACAGCAAATTGGGAGCCAAAAAAGTAAATTGTGTGCATAATTTACAGATTACATGGGCTTGATTTAGTATTTTATGGAAATGATAAAATACATTGTGCCCATAAAAAAAAAAAAAAACTGTCCGTGCCCCTCCAGGGCTACGTCAATATAATTTACATATCTGTTACAGTTATAATATGTCACGGAAAATGTGGGTGACAAACTGAAAATGATAGATAAGCTGAATATAAATATTTGTACATAATAATATAAATAATAGATATGACATTTTAATATATGAACATTAAGACATATGCAATGAAATACAGGTAACTGTCTAATTGTTGGGAAAAGATTATAAAAATTGGCATGTGAATGAAATGTGCAATAAATGAATTTGTATGTGTAATTTCACAGTTTACATTTACAACTAGGACTTAAAGCATTCAATTAAAAACACATTTATTGGCTTTCACATTTCCAGTTTATCCATTCAGTATATCTAAAAGTTGTACTGATGAGTTTGCAGGCTGTCTGTGGAATGCAATGTTGTCGATCTGACAGGCTCCCTTTCTAGTTTATTTTTTACAGTATGTATGCCATACGTAGAAATAGCCCACTATTTGCAGTAATTAATACAAATACAGTATGTGTAGAATGTGTAATAATAATACTAATAGAAGAGAAAGCACTGAGGCAATATAACTGAAGGTAGCAAAGACAATTTAATAATTGATTCCATACAGTGCAGATGAATAGAAAATACCATGTATGCAGGAATACACAATGTACGACATGGTGACTAGGAAGTCTGATGACACTGAACCAGAAAGAGCACGTTGGCTGTCCCTTAGCCCACTACACTAGGCAATTATTCATGACACTAGTCGAGTTTCACATGCCCGCCATGGTAATTTATGGTGTGTCAGGGACTAGCTTTAAATGGGAATGTATCAGCATGACTCATGGAACATATTGGGGATTTGACTTCCCATCAATGGCATATTGTGAGATTTGATCAAAATCCAATGCCAGCAGTGCAAACTGTTGTTGCATTTTTTTTCTATTTTGATTGGAAAAAAAATTGCTGGGTGGCCGTGATTTCTAGACGGCCTTATCAGAGCTAAACAGCAAGTCTCTGGTGTTAAAGTGATAATGTTTTTTATACATTGTAGGTGCATGACATTATATGCTCGGAAACCAAAAATACCACATTATCACTTTTATTATTATTATTTGTATGCCCTGCCCGTACCTTTTAGCTTCACCCTCTTGTTTTCTTTCCTGGTGTGGCCTTAATAAGCCATGTCTTGTGCTTATTAGTCCTACCCCTTGTTCCTGCCCTGCTGTTAATGTCTTCCAGCTGCCTCTCGTTTGCTCCCTTGTAGGTCATGCATTTTGGTCATGTAAGTGCTCTCCAGTCCCGTATTCTCCAGTTCTCACTGTTGCTTGTCTGCGCATCAGAACCCTTACTCCTGATTCAATAAAGTCCCCTACGGGAATTAGATTTGCAAAAAAAGCTGAATTCGGGTCATGCTTCTCTTTTTACAATGTGATTTTATTATTATTATTATTGTTGTTGTTGTTGTTAAAAGTGTAAAGTATAACATAGCGGTTGCAACACTTTCTTTGCTATCTCATCTACAGAACATGTTTCAGGAACCTGTTTGGGAAAGTTCTGGCTATTTGAGCAGTTAATTATCTTTAAATTGCCGTCATTGTCATTCTTAATTTGCAACTGGCATTTGCAAAATAGTACCCTATACAGAGGGGTTATCTATATTATATCAAGTATAATGTTAGAAAGCCAGTCATGTGACCTTATGCCATGCGGCATAATGGGAAATGTAGCACATATTAGAGGTATACTAATATAGACACTTATGAGTGTATATAAAGGTAAAAGATTTTAATACATCTAATTTGTGATTGGGGAAGGGATGTAATGTGTTCATGGGTAAGCTTCTCGCCAAACATCTTATTTCTTTACAGAGACAAGCATATTAGTCTTAATCTTGTTTCTTAATTTGTTATGGAGTGTGGAGTTATGGAGATTTGTTATGGAGTTTGTTTTATGAGTTTGTAATTTGATGTAAAAATAAGTACAGTGCACATGATTAACTTAAAACTTGCTCCAGATGGGTGGGCACACAGGATCATATGACACAGGGATGTAATGAAATAACAGGGTGTTTGTGCATGGTACTGTGGGGGGGCACAGGAAAACAGTGATCTCAGGAAAGGCCCAAATGCACTTCAACCTTAGGAATCAGAGTCTGGGGATATTTTCTAGGGCTGAGAGCAAGCACCACTGAGGCATATATAATATGATGCTTAGTATTATATTTAGTTGTTTGTTTGCAGGTTTTTGATAAATTGGACCACACCCTTGTTACCACAGAATCATGATCTGTCATTTAACACCACATTAGTGATGCAATGATATGATAAAAATTACAACTTTCCTAAATAAGGTCATAAAGAAACAAAGCCAATACAAAACATATGCGTTCAATTGTATGAAAAAATACAGTCATTTCTAAATGTAAAGTAATTATTTATCTCACTGAGCAAAATGACTGTCCTTTGACACTGTTATTTACATATTAGAAGGTGAACCAGAGCTCTGGATTGACCTATTTAGGCCAACAACTGACGTATATAAATTGAATGTATAACAGGTATGGGCATTTGGTTTCATGACTGGTAACTGGCTGCATCTTGGAGCAGTAATGCAACGCAGGTCGATCAAAGATTCATTTTGCCATTTAGCCAAGGTATTTTCCTATTATAATGCTGAAATGAGAATGCCTTTTCATTCTGTCAGGTTGTTTTAAGGTTAGCTAAATATGGCTGACAGAGAAATTTAAAAGCTGACTGCTCAAGAAAAGAATTCAAATAAAGACAGATCGCAAATGCACTGAGTGGGTAATGTGTCTTTATTTCCAACCATCATTTTGTCTTTCCTTGATAGAAACAAAAAGAGACATTTAACACACCTTCTTATTTTGTTATGCTGAGCCATTGATAGAACACATTTACCGTCATTGTTAGTGCTGGGGTTTTATTAGCTTTATCACAATGATAAAATAATATGTTTCCTCTGGTTTCTATGGGTTCCTGACACAATCCATGGTCTGAAGTTTTCCATTGTGTGTGAGGAAAGGGTTTCAAGATCCAAGTGCAAAGCAAGCAATTCTAATTATTCACATAAGGAATCAGAAGTACCAAAATGTACTCTGAAAATCAGGAACAAAACATGGGGTAAGTTCATTTACCAATCTGGGCAGTGCACATACCAACTTCCAATCATGTCCAGAAAATAAGGTCTGAAAAACAGCCAAACAGAAGCACCACAAGTCACTAGTGCAGTAAGATGCAAGCTCTTTCCTTCATCGAGAACTTCCTGCAAAGAAGGTCCATATACCTCACTTTAGTAAGTTAAGAACTAGAGTATGGAACACCTGTGATTAAGTTTCTGGTGAGATAGGCATGATCTAGCTGGACACACAGTACATTTACATGACGTTCGAAAAAAATCAATTTATTGTGTTTGTCCGACTAAAACCGTACCTTTTAAATACATGTAAACGTTAGTCCGAATGAAATCGACTTTCTCCAAGTCAGATTAACACACGCAGATGATTTACTCCTGTATGTATATGTTCAGCTGGGACCCAAACTGGCCTAGGTGCTTGCGGCATGCTCCACAGTTCAGACCCCAGGAATTGACTCGGAAGTAACAGAAGAAGCTGGTACACAGAAGAAGAAGCCAAAGGCTGCTTTTCTACTGCACCAGGTACAGTACTTTTGGTACTTCAAGAAAACCAAAAGTACCAAAAATACGGCACTTCAAGGTGCTACATAGTCCTTTTTTATGCATCTCAAAGTTAGTATCTATACTATATTTTTATTAGTCTCATAAAGTACAAATAATCTTAATGGAGGTAAATGAAATTGGCGCTGCCATTCTGAGTGTTTTGTAGATCTGTTGCCTAGGGTGGGCTATTTAATGCTAGAAATAAATAAC
Source organism: Petrocephalus zakoni (assembly GCA_026774425.1). Classification (NCBI taxonomy): domain Eukaryota; kingdom Metazoa; phylum Chordata; class Actinopteri; order Osteoglossiformes; family Mormyridae; genus Petrocephalus; species Petrocephalus zakoni. The sequence goes on from JAODKN010000037.1 coordinate 3,332,579, forward strand.
ACTTCAGTTTAAATCAGCATTATAAATACACCTGGGATATATGCTTTCTTTGTTACCATAAAAAAAAATTGAATGCTACCTAGCAGACCAATCACAATTCTTGCAGGCATGTCAGACATGTAGATACATTTCTGGGAAGGTGTACGTCAGGCTATGGTGTAGGCTTCAGTGTAGGGACCACGGCTACACCGTACTTATGGCATCGATTTGACGCAGAAGCATACATCGGTCTTTACAGTCTGTGACTGCATAGAGAGGTGTTACAGTGGGTGTACATCCTGTGATAGGCTGGCATGGCATTCGGGGTGTTCCCCTGCTCTTCTGAGATTAAGGTCCCAGCTAACCAAATGATTGGAAGAAGGAATTTAAGCATGGATGTATGGATGCATAATATGAATATTCTGTATCACACCAGATCTTTACATGGCATGTCACTTTTCATGCTCTTAGGCATGTAACTATGCCTTTTTAAAGGTACTGCAATGCAGTGGATCAAATATTTACAATGTGGCCTCAGTCATTTCATTTGTGCTTGTACACTCCCATAACCAAAACAGCATGTAATTAGGTTACCTGATGTCTCTAAATTGCCCATAATATGTCAGTGTGCGCTTCGTGATGGACTGGCTTTCCACCTAAGGTGTATCCTACATTGCGTCCTGTGCTGTGCCAGGTCCTGCATCCACTACAATACTGAACCATAAACATTAAGCCATCATAAAAGCTGGGTGGTCATTTTTAATGCATGGTCCAGTCACAATTTTTGGAATTTAGCAACACTATCATCCCAACAGAGGAACCCAAAGAGAGCTCTACAACTGAAAGTTTAAAGACAGTAAAATTTCCATTAGGTTCTTATGGGTGACTGTAAGTATTTGTTCTTAGATTCTATCATCATGTATGCATGCAGAATTCATTTTGAAGTATGTTCAAACACAATGCTGTCTCTTGTGGTACAATGTGCTGTACTGCCATACTATTATCTTTTTAAATTATGTATAACACAAGTGTCACACAAATACATTCACACAAAGAATGAAACCCTGCAGTTTTAGCATCACTACTGCAGAAGTACGCTAAGGCACAGTACCACCTACAAGCACAAGTTCTAATAAATGTTGCATATAGATTCTTCTGGGCCATATTTTAAACATACTAGCCAGTTAGTTAGTCGAGTTTTCTGAAGAACAATGAACAGTCACCAATGGAAGCAAGGTAAGCAGAGGTGGCCAAAAACTGAGAGGGTATACCATTCAACTGAACAGAGCTTAAATTACTCACCAGAGCATTTAATTTAATGTCTGCCAAATGCTGGAGCTGTATAATCTGTCTCCTAATCCATTTGAGACAGTCACATGGCCATTTGCTTCTCATGCACTGTAGATGTGTCAACTGGGCCTGTCAGCACTCTTTTTTTGTAGAGTGGTCCACCTGCCCTCATTTCCATGGAAACGCAAAGCCGGAGCATACCTCCTGATAGTAGGTTTCCACATGTAAAAAAGGAAAATGAATCAGTCATTTCAATACACTGTAGGAATGTCCCAGCCACTACTGCAGGAGGCTGGCCTCTTAGTGCCACCATTCGCATGGAGACAGAGAGCTTCCTGGTTGGTAATGACCAAGATGACTGAGTTAGAGAAGTAGCCGTCTTCTCCATGAACATGAAACAGTAAGCATTCTGGAGGCAGCCCATCTAATCTTCCGTTGAAACAAAGGCTGAGAAACCCCCGATCCTGCTGAGGGACATTCTTGATTAGGACCCGCTCCCATTGACTGGAATTAGGTGACACAAACAGAATTGTTTTCCCCACGAGTTGCTGCCCGCTGCGTGCCAATTGCCTCTGCACTAAATGGTTCCCAAGGAGAAAACAAAACAGCGCCTGTCGACTCTGGTCCTTTGCCTCCTAATGCAAGCCACACATGCCATACTCCCCCGAATTAAAACATATGGGTCTCACTTAAGGGAAATGTAAATTAGCCGGTTAATCAGAAACAAGCCACGCTACGGACCATGAATCCGCTTTAAGTGGTGATTTCCAGTTCTTGACATTATAGCGATGCCTGTGCATGTGTTACTTATCAGGGGGAAGCTTTGTCATGGGACACTAGGAATCTCCAATAATTGGACTACATCTATGCTTTTCTTCCTGTTATTGCTATGGCTATCTGTATGCAAAGGCTGATGTGTTAACTGCTGTCCTAAAATTGTCTAATTGGACCTTAAAGTAATGGATTTGACTGACCTTTCAAGTGCCTTTCCAATTAAATATATTAATCTGTTTCTTATAATTATGCATTTAATTTTATTAATTTGTTAAACAGTGCGCCCTTGTCACGTTAAATATTCATTGAAAAAGCATACTGCTTATAGTGCTTCATTTTATTATTCCATGCATCCATCTTCCAGCTACCTATCCAGGTCAGGCTTTTGGGTGAAGGCAGAAGCCAAATCCAAGCAGCAGAGGGCAAAAGGCTGGCGTACACCCTAACCAGGATGCCAGTCAATCACAGGGTGCACATACACTCACATAATAGAACACTCTGGGCAATTTAGAAATACCCGACCTTAGGAAGCAGCAGACAGTCCTCTATTTTGCTCCTAACACACCTGTACCAGGCATTTGGTGTTGTGCATCGGTTTATTGATTGGCTCAGGTGTGTTGAGAATAAGCACAAATGTGGACTGTTTGGGTGTCCCCTTGGACTGGGTTGAAACACACTCACCTAAACTGCATGTTTCTTTAGCAGCAGGAAACATGCATATCACAGGGTGAAGCTGCACATACATGGGATCTCATTCAAGAAATTCTTGTAAATCAATTTCACTTAAATGTTACATCGCATTCAGAAACCATGAGTAAAACCTCAATTTCTTCTCATTACCCTGTGTCGGTTCATGAATGCCAATCATTCATAAACTGTCAGCCGCATGCACGTTGTCAGTTCGTTACCATAATCCACACCCATCAACGCCCCAGATCTAACCATATAAGGATGTGCTGCCACATGTGCTCAGGGTCTGTAAAAACGTCAAAACCGAAAAAGGAAAGGAAAAAACTTAAAAGAAGCAGGGATCAAGGTACTACCTTGCCCCGGAATGGACATGGATTGGTAGTTGGAAAGAAAAAAAATGGAATTTTTGCAAGATCTCGCAAAGGTTTTGCAGGATCTCACAAAAGTCTTTTTTTCCAACCAACGATAGTTTTGTGCAAATGGCATTCATATATCATGCTTTTTGTTACTTACACACACACACACTACGCTTGGTCCTGAGCATGTGTAAGATCCGTTCATTTTTACAAATCGAAGGTCCTTACTAAAACATTGATAAATACCAAATTTTATGTCCACCAACACTTTACGAACAAATTTCATTTTGCTCACGTTTCATGAATGAGACCCATTCATTTGATAATTTACTTATTTATTGGCATGCGATGTGAGAAATACCCTCAGGGCTGTATAGGTGCTTAATTTGAATGATATTTTACTTGCTTCATTAATTTCTTTATTCTTATACAATATATGTTATGCCTTAGTGTATATCCATCTGCAGAGAAATATAAAATTTGATCACTTTTTAAAAAGTACAATTTCCAGTACGATTAAATAATTCATATTAAGCATCTAAATCAAGGGGGGAAAAAGTCTCCATTTGGAATAGTGCCGACAACCTTTTGGCCACCAATCTACTTTCTTAATTAATCTGACACCTGGTGCCCTGGACATGCAAGTCTTTTTTTAAAATGATAAATCAGTTGTTTGAAGAACAGAATACTTCAGGCTGATAACTTAGAAGGTCACCTTGCTTTCTCTGAAAACCTCTTAGAAAGTTCAGAATCCAGTGAGGAAAAAAAAAAACAAGGACAAAAGGTAAGGTTTTACAGGCATAAATCGATGTAAAATGAAATGGTGCTGAATGCAGCTGTGCTCTGGCATCGTGAAAGAAATTAATCAGCATACAATGTGAGGAATTATATCAGTCACATGGAAACTGAAGACCAGGGGAGCAATTCCTAAAAGCTCCTGTTAGCAACTAACATAGTTGGACTCATTCAGTTGCATGGATTTAACTATGTAAGTTGCTAATGTAGTTAGCAACTATGCTTTTGGGAAATGCACCCCAAATGGCTCTTCTTTACATATCTCAAAGGTTGAAGTTTTGTGTCATAAATTTTGTCACGTATTCCAAATGATTGAGGCTATTATTATTATTATTATTATTATTATTATTATTACTCATATTATTATTATTATTATTATTATTATTAAGCTGCAGCTGGCTTCCAATTCTTATATACAGGACTGCAGTAGATTACTGCCAAATTTTGCCATAGTCTGAATAACTCCTTGCTGGTGACCGGGCCTAACCATTGCTTTACCACTTATTCCTTCATTTTGTCTACAAGTCTGAGCTTCTGCAATCACCATCATAGCTTTACTAGAGTTACTCTTTTAGCAGTGGTGCTAAACTCTAGGGTTAAGGACCCTGTTCAAGGGTTCAACGTTGGCATTACTCTGCCAGCCGCAGGATTTGTATTGGCATTCTCCCTATGATGAGCAAAGGGCCATATCCCACAGAGCTACACATCACCCCATACGCTTATCATCTGAGGTTGTAACTCAGTTCTCTGCAGCTACATCCATTTAAACATTTTGCCACTAAACTACCCTGTGTCTCTACTGAGGGAGAGCGTGGGACACAACAGGCAGAAGGCCAGGCAACCAGGGATGCTGATCAGAATTTGTGATTAAATGAGAATCCTGCCTAGAGAAACTACTATTGTGCTGGATTGTGCCAGAATATCGAAAAAGCAATAAGTATTGAAAGACATAAGTAATACTTTAGATTTCCATGAGCATGACAAGTACAATTACTAGATCTGGTATACAAGTGTAGTTTCAGCCTTGTAATTTACTGTGTAATGAAGAGAACAGAGATGCCACATGAAAATACTTATATGTAGGGAGAGTAACCAGGTGCCAAAATACAGGCAGAAAGACAAAGAAGTGTCCTTGATAAGGGATATAAATTATGGCAGGCAGTGAAGGACAAAGAACTCTCAGAAAATAATTTGCTGCTCACGGAAATAGTCGGGGCGTAATAAGCTGGCACAGTGGTTAGAACTGTCTCCTTAAAACTTTAGGGCCGGAATTTGAATTCTATTCTGTGTGTCTGTTCTCCCCTTGTTTCCTTTTTTCCCCATTCCATTTCATTCCATTTCTATGCTCGTTGGAAAGACACTATTAATAGTTGATCACAACTACAAGCAGCAGATAACTCATTTATCATCTTTTTTAATTGTTTCTGTATACAGCAATATTTATGAAGAAGTAAAGTGATGGCAGTGTGTTCAAAGTGCTGAGCAGCTGAAGGCACGATCCCAAAGGACTCCTTAGTGGGGCTGTATCTCATGCGAAGATGGCTGACCCAGCTAGCTCTCACTGCCGCCCATATAATCTGTATTGTAGGTGGAACAAGCGGCAAATAAATGTGTATATAAAGCAAATGTCATTGTTGTTGTACCATTATGTATATGTATAAGCAGGCATACAAAGTATACAAAATAATAAAATGTACAGTATCTCTGTAAATGTATTAAATATATAGATATGTATATGTATTACCCAAGATGAACGATATTAAAGATTATACAAAGGTTTGCCTTTGTATCTAGGGTCACATGTCACACGTCTAAACTACTAATATACTCCAACCAAAACTATGACAAAAACTGATGTAGAATTGCACTTGACAAATGAACCATTGCTTCTCAATATCTATTGAATGAATGTGAAATATAATAACACAATAATGTGCAAAAGAAGACACATTGATTTACAATGCAAAGACAATGGATTATCATACATTGTTAAACTAATTCCCACTGACCCTGTGTTGATTTATATACATGGGAAACCATCTTCTACAGTGCTTTTCTTTTAGTGTGACAAGCAGAAGAATGAGCTACCCCATATCTGGTTCAGTTTTAGTACTTGATAGATAGACCCTTCCAGAAATGGCTATATCTAGCTTATCCTTGGCAAGGAGAGTTGTTGAACTGTATGTGCCTTTCTATTGACAACAGTCACTTGTTAAAAAAACATGTTTTTTTCCTTTTCTTAATATCTTCAAGAAGTTGAGAAATGGGTAAGAATCCCAGAAATCAGAGGATGACAATTTCATGCATAAAGGATCAGTACTGCATTATTTTTATGCTACTTGTAATAAGGTTAAATACCACTGTACTAATGCTGTTATTACTATCCCTACTACTGTAGGGAATAATAATATGAGCTAAAATATATAGCGGTAATCCATCCATCCATTTCCTGAAACCGCTTATCCTTCTGGGTTGCGGGGGGTCCGGAGCCTATCCCGGAAGCTATGGGGGAAATAATTCCGGATGGTAGCCCAGCAGGGCGCACTCACACACCATTCACTAACACCTATGGGCAATTTGGTAACTCAAATTAGCCTCGGCATGTTTTTGGACTTTGGGGGGGAAATTGGAAAAAAAACTCCACCCACATGGAACCTGGGCAGAGACCTGCACCTTGGTTCCAGAGGTGTGAGGCAACAATGCTAACCACTGCACCACCATGCCACCCCTATATCTGTAATAAAGGAATTTAATAAAGTTACTAGATTAAATATTCTATATAAAATTCAAAATAATGCAAACAGAGGGTCACCAACCCATCACAGGGTCACCAACGGAGGGTCACCAACCCATCACAGGGCAAACCCACCATTCACACCAATGGGGACTCGGCCAACTCCAATTCACCTCGGCATGTCTTTGGATTGTGGGAGGATACCCCACGACATCGTGAGGAGAACATGCAACAGAACATGCACCATGCACTAATTTTTCAGAACTTGTCAGTGACATATTTTGCGCTGTAGCTGTAAAAATAAGTACTGTGTGTAAAATTATTCTAACCTTCAGGTCCGGGTCAGAAAGTAATTTCAGAAAGTGAATAGCTTCACAGGGGTGGCCTGCTAGCTCCAAGGACAGCATTGTTACCTCGCCCTGGCACGATGGGGGGGTTTGAATTCTCCCCATGCTAAACAAAATACCCTTATCTCCTTTGCATATATAATGCGTGTGTATGTGCGTGTTTGTATGTGCTGAGCAATGGCCTGGCTTCTCATCCAGTGTGTACACATGGCCCCAGCCCCCCCGTTACATGAATGAATGGAACAATTGCAGCAAATTATTTTGATTGCCAAAAACATAGACGTGTGCACACAGAATGAAGTCTTACTGTGGCTTTAGGAAATACTGATTGTAGTCCATTTTAGCACTATATGCAATTATTATAATAATATAATAATCATCTTATTATATATGTTAGTGTTTTTGGGTCCTTCCATCTAACAAAGCCCTATTACATACAGTACAGGAAACAACACATTATGACATGAAATGTACAGGTATTGGTGAAATTGCAGATAGCTGTTTCTAAGCCAAATCGAATTCTGTAATGTTAACCAAATGAAGTAACAATCCAAGTTTTCTGATATATTATTCAAGAAGACAGTTACAGATGATCAGTCTGATTTATAGTTTTATAATGTGTTTTGCAGCCATTATTTCAGATATTTATTCAAATGGATACACTAGGAAAATGAGCAAGTCATCTTGCCATATGGAGCGTTTCCTTACGGAGCACAGGGATAAAGCAGTGGCGGCTGATTTAGGGGTGATGAAGGACTGGGGATTGACTAACGGATTGAGGCTCAGTGGAGGTCCAACTGCAAGCCTTTGCGAGAAAGATTTCCAGGAGCTCAGGGGGGCTTCCATGTTGGCCCTTACACCAATCACAGAGCTTAATCCTGTACTTGTGAGAAAAGCAATTAGCTTAGAAACATCTCAGAAGCATCCTCATTCATGTTTAATTTATCAGTGTTTAAACTAAGTGAGCAGGTACTTTGTGCAGTGTAGTGTGTGGCTCAAGAACGCACTCATTTACTTTGAGTTTTAGAATAATAATAATAATTGTTGACGAAAATGTTTTTTTTTTACTTTATCTTCTGGTAAATTATCTCCATCCTTTCATTGCCTTTACTCACCTGCCCTATTCAGCATCATGGGAGTCTAGAACCTATCCACAAAGCTATGGGCAGAAGGTAGGTAACAACCCAGGATGGGGCACCAACCAATTGCGAAGCACACCCACACCCCATTCATACCTATAGGCAATTTGGCAACTCTGATTCATCACAGTGTGTTTTTGGACTGTGTGGGGAAACCCTATAACAGCACAGGCAGAACATGCAAACTCCACACCCACAAAGGAGACTCAAACCCCAGTCTTAGAGGTATGAGGCAACGCTGCTAACCACTACACCACCATGTCACCCACCATATTATCAAGCAACTGAGAATATAAATGTTCAAGTAAGCCAGTATTCCCCCGATAAGAGAAACGGATATTCTGCTAGACACAGATGTCAGTCGAACACCTATGACCGCAGAGCAGCCTGCATGTTTCCATGTGACGTACATACATCCTGTACAAGTGGGTCAGCAAGAAGCACACACTTTGTGCTGAAGCATTGGGTCAGACATCACATTATGTAGAATGTGATTTCCCTGGTTGCTTCTGCAATTACAGCCCAAGAATGACTACACCATCTCAGACACTTCGTTTATTTCCCACAAGATAAAGAATTGTTCAAGTGCCATTGATACTGACTGGTTCAATAGAGAGCTGCACTGTGTCCATGATTTTTGCTCCCATTTAGAGAGCTGTCCAACGTAAAAAATTGTTGGCTTTTAACAGTAGCCAGTTCTCCAGGTTGAGCAGTCTATTAAAAATAAAATAAATGCACTTTTGTCTTATTTCATTTAGTCATTCAGTTTCGAAACATTCATTTATTTTTTTACGTTAAGAAAATTTTAAGCGATTATAAGAACTTAATTAGTAACGTTTTTTGTTCTTAATGTTTGTTAGAAATATTTAAATGAAGACAAGTAGCAGATTACAGTCAGTTTGATAACGAGACATTGTGTGACGAGATTGGGTCAGGTAATGACATACTTAAAGCAGTCAGACACAGTGAGTTGGCACATTCATTTTGGTTAATTGGTTATCCGTGTTAGCCCTTGTTAATTCAATGCATAACTGGTTTAACTGAGGGGTTTGGTCCAAACAGTATCAAACTACTAAACTCACTATGGGAGGTTCACTGTATTTCCTGCATGTTTTGTTTAACATGTCTGTCTTACCCCTTAATTTTATTAATATTATAACTCTTACTTAAGATTCAGTGACTCTTTCAAACCGAGAAACTTCATCAGAAAGACAGAGAGCAGAAATAGAAAGGCACACCAAGCTCTCAGGGTGGGCAGTCCAGAGGATTTAAGCATGGTGTGCAGGAAATTGGATGGGGAAAAAAGGTATGTAAGCCTGAATCGGCCATTCTGGCTCACACTCAGTTCACTCTCTGTCACTATTTTACCTGAAATCTTTCATCATTTCACTGAATATTTTGCACTTACTAAAATAGTTTTAGTTCAGTGACATTTTCAAAAATATTTAATATTTTTTGGGGGATAAGACTTCATATTGAAGCATATCTCAGTCTAGATATTTGCAGTCATTTTGTTAGCCCAAGTCTAATTTGGTAAACAAAATTCACATATATTCTTATTTATTTGTTGTGTCACTTTAGCCAATATTTCTTCGAATTGAGAACCACCTCAGGCAATACGGCTGGTTGTCAGGCTACCAGTAATTTTTTTTGATGGTTGGATCACATCTCATTTAGGCATGTTCCTAATATACAGTACTGTGCTTAGGCAGTCAAAGGAAATGATCTTCACGTTTATGTCAAACTATGATTTATTTATTATGCATTTTTTCACTCGACCACTCGATCAATAACTCATTGAGTAATTATCTAATTAACTTATGTGGTAGAAATTGAATTTCACTCGGATGTCCTTTAGTATATGACTTTGTTTTAATTACAATTTGAGCTCAAAGTGGGAACATACATAGGAGAGGTCCCCACAAAGTTCTCTTCTCAGTTACAGACCTTTGTAGTAACACACAAACAAGCCTCCCCTTGGACAGTTTTGTTCCACTTCTCCTTATCTAGTGAATTCCTTCACTTCTCAAGGCTATTCCCTGAAACATTCTCTGACAAAACAAATCCTTTGTGTTAATAAGGCTGGGTCCAGCAACCACCTGGTGCAAGAAGTCAGTTATTCTTATGAGCGCAACCTCTATATGCTATCTTGGCCTACACACACACACACACACACACACACACACATATAACACTGTATCTTAAACATAAATGAACATAGCTTACTTCATGGGTGTTGTCTAACTCATCACCCTCTTGCAATAAAAATGGAAGAGCATACATTAATCAATAAAAGTAAAAGAGCATACAGTATTTTTTCTTATCACACTTAATTAATTAAGTGAGGTGGTGGTGAAATTTAATGAATACATAGAATGACTGAGGCCAGTCGAGTTATCCAAGGAAGGAAGCTGCTTTGATGCTCAGTGCCAATTGCTTTAAGATAAAGTATGTAGGAAGATATACTCAGATATACTATATATATATATATATATATATATATACACACACACACACACACACTTTGTGCTGAAGCATTGGATATATACACTCACCTAAAGGATTATTAGGAACACCATACTAATACGGTGTTTGACCCCCTTTCGCCTTGTAGCCCATCCGCCTCAAGGTTGTGCGTGTTGTGGCTTCACAAATGCTTTGCTGCATACCTCGGTTGTAACAAGTGGTTAT